>JAMXBB010000004.1:14801124-15088753 GCA_024138015.1 Lumnitzera littorea
ATATTTAGAAAAGCCTATTATTTGATTTTCATTTTCTTTCCTTTTTTTTTTTCTTCTTTTCTTCTTGTTTTCCTTTTTCTTTTCTTTTTCTTTTCCTAGTTTTCTTTTTCCTCCATGTTGTTGGGCTAGAACAATCTTGGCTAATATGTGTGTGGTTATTTTTTTTTAACATGTGTAAATGATAGGGATAAGACAAGAAGAATAGATAAGCATGGTCAAGTCACATTAATTCCTCTTGATCTTTTCTTTTCTTTTCTTTTTCTTTTGGTCACGATGAATTCTCCTCTTCCTTGCCTTAAATCACGTTAGCTGGAGGGAGTTAAACACACACACACATTTCTATTTTTAACACAAACAAAATCACACATTTTCTCCAACCATAAAGCTCCAAAAAATTTTTTATTTTATTTCCTTTTGTTTCCAAAAATCATCGATCAAATCAAGAAGAAAAAGGAGCCTTGTCATCTCTATTTCATTCAATTTACTAAGGCAAATAGGTAGGTAATATGTATAATATATTTATTTTATATTAATCCTCTCTATGTATTCTTGTGCATGCTTGTATTTTGTAGAATTTATATGTAATACAAGATTATGTAACATAGAGACATATGTAATATTAATATTTCTTTGTTTATGTATGTTTACATGTGTATAGATACTAAAGTATATTTACATGTATATACATGGTATATTGAATTCTACAAAATATTTAAGTATAAGAAATTTATGTATATGTACATGTGTGCATGTGCATATAATAATATGTATTATGTATTTTCCTTACTTATGTATATGTATACATATAAACATGTAACCGAAGTTATGTACATATATTTATAAAGTACAAAATACTAGTATAGTATAGTATATGTATAAAAGGGTATATGTTCGGTATATAAATGTATGTGTGTATATAATAGTATTTTACTGTATATTTTCAAAATATAGATATATGTATATCTTTGGACGTGATAACATATACATATGTATTTGTGTATGATAGTATATATATATTAAGTAATTTCAATAGATATATATATGTAATTATGGTTGTATATGTATATATGTATAAAATACAAAAATACAATTATCTATATATATTCCCATACGTATAGCATATGTAGTATATTTATAATTATATTATCATATTACATAAGTATACATGTACATATAAAATACGTATATTAATAGTATAGTATAAATCCATATACGAGTATATTTAGATAATACATGTATAATATACTATAATAGTAAATTAATAAATAAATTAATATATATATATATATATATATGAACATATGCCGTGAGTTTGAAAAAGAAAATAGAATAATGTAAGCCCTAAAGTTAAGCCAAGTGACCGTAGGATTAAACTTATAACACAAGGTTTAGGATGATTGGTTAAAGGATTCGATCAAACCTGAATTATAAACTATGGAGAGAAATATTAGTAAAAATGATCCCGTAAATTTGAATTTAAGAAAATAAGTAATAAAATAGGGGACTATAAAATTTTCAAATTTTAAGTATAATAATTGCTAATTATCGAAAAGGCGAAAAGTGTAATCTAATAACTAATAAATTACTAGAGATAGATTATATGTATACTAAAAATCATAGAACGACCTAAATAATAATTAGGAATATTCATATGTACACCACATGTATTTACGTATAGATAAAAATACGCGAAATTACTTCAATTAGCCAAAAACTTAGTAAATAATTAAAGAAAATTATTAATTAATTGTGGAAAAATCAGAAGGGTGTGGAATGATGCAAATCCAGTTGTGGCAAGTCAAAATCTGAAAAAGAAAAATTAACTAATTAGAATTAGGCAACACAAAAGCGAAAAATCAAGGAAATGGGGCAATATCATATCTAATTAATGCATATTAATTACAAAAAACGTCTATAAATAGGGGAAAAATTCACAGAACTCATTTAGGCAAAGAGGAATTAGAGAAAAATAGAGAGACTCAAAAATTCAAGAGAAAATCTAGAAAATAAAAAAAAGGAAAGTAAACTGTGCAGATAGGGCTAGTGAGCCAAACCTACACCTCACCACCATCTGAGACCGAGCTACCACCACCACCCCACTCCAGACCCACCGTCTAGGCCGGCCGACAAACTTGGACCGGATTTAGACGGCCAAAAAGCATCGAACCGGGTGAGTCCCTTATTTGCCCTGATTTTGTATAATTTCGTAAAATTAGTTATGTTGCCCAAAAAATTATGATACTTGTTATTCTGAGGTTTTATTATATGTAGATTTAGGAAAAAAATAGTGATTTAGTTTAATTACGTCTAAAAATATAGAGTTATTTACAAATTGAACAAAACCGAACACGATTAGAACTAGAAATAAATAGGCTTAGGAGTAGAGTTTAGAGCTCAATTTTTTTTTCTGTAGAATGCTTATGTAATATAGAACAGTGCTGTGAAACCATTTTTTTTTAATTAATTTTCGAAATTTTTAAGTTAATTTTTAGCCCTAAAATGATGGAAAAATTGGGTGATTTTTGGGTTAATTAAGTGATTAAGATACTAATTACTGATTTAGAAAGTAATTGGATGTTTAGGGATGTTAATCTATGATGTGGAAACCTAATCCTAGCCTTTGGAGTATCAAGCATAGTTAATTTAGGAGATTAGGTAGTTTTTGCAAGAAATTAGTAATATGTGAAATTGAAAATTAATAAATCTAAAAAAATTAGGGTTATCTAGATAATATTATAATAGAAATCAGAATAATACTAAATCTGAAATAACATTTAATTTTAAGTAAATGTATAAAAATGTAAGATTTTCTCATATCGGGAATAAATCGATACCCCAATTAAGAATAGCATGTACCGAATAGTTTAAAATACTGAATTAAGACCCAATAGGATATTTGAATACTCGAGTTTAATGTGATTAATTTCACATTAGGATTCGAGCATATTTAAAACTTAGGAATCAAAACTAGAATTTAATTTAGGATTCGAACCCCGAAATAGAGTACAAAGAATCATTAGTACATAATATGTATACATGGAAAAAAATGAGTTAAATTATAACTTAGAATATGAATCCTTAAAATATAAGTACTAAAAAGACCTATTTGTATTATAGGACACCCAGAGACGAATCGGCTTGCGACTAAGTGATCTGACAATTGAGGAATTCCATATAAGTTGGGTTATTACTTATTGTAATAGAGCACTATTTGTATGGTACTCGGAGACTCAAGACTGCATATGGTTGTGATTGTAAGTAGTTTATGCATGTGCTTGATGTATCTAAATTCGTACTGAAATTGTGATATGATGGATTTTATGTTATGATTGAATTGGTGTGAATTGTTTGAAAACCCTAAATGAAATTTAATCTTATTCGACTTTAATGACCTAAAATGTCATGCATTGCAACCCGTTAGGAGGTCATTAGGATTCTCCAACCAAATACCGACCTCTTCGAAAGGAATAACGTAGGATTGCATAATGGTTCCTTCTTCATCCTCAGTCGAACTAAGTGACAAAAGAGGAGGTCGCGACGAGGGTGAAGTTAATGGTTCGAAGGTAGTCGTCGGAGGAGCGAGATCTCCATTGCACAAGCCTGGGTTTGGTTGTGAGCTGCTGCATAACATAGAACTCCTCAACCTGGATTAGAGCGGACGAAATTTCTCTGATTTCACAGCGGACCGGACTACGTTGTTCGATGATACTTGATTGTTGCATTGCATGAAATTAATTGATTGTTAATCTTGTTTGTGCTTGTATGCATTCATGAGTCTCCAATTCAACTTACTGAGCTGTAGTTGCTCATACTCTTATGGATCCTTTTGTAGGTCCTGATTTCTGAACTCTTCAAATAACATGCCATCTTATAATTACCCAGAGGTTAGTCCTTTTGAAGCCAGGGGTATAAGGACTAATCTACTTAGTAATGATGTGTAGCTAGAGTGTCCTTGTAGTTAAAGATGAAAGAGCTGATAGTTTTTATGTAATTTAGTGAACTGTTGTGTTTATGTAAAACTTCTTGGGAAGCTCTGTGGACTTACATATAATTATACATGATTATTAGAAATTTGTAATATTAATCATAATTGTAGTTTAACTGTTAATCGAACTATTTACTTCAAAGCAAGGAGTCATCGACGCCTTGTGTAGATCATGCTTATGGTAGGCACTGTGAGGCTAGTTATTATCATAGAATGGTTTACACGGCGGGACTGTTGTGACTCTGTGACTTCAGGGCGTAACAAATAATTAATTGAAAAATTTAATAAAATATAATAATAAATATAATTATATACATATTATGTAAAAACACAAAATAGGAAAAATATTGAAATTATGTATATTTAGAAAATAACACATGGCACTTATCCAAGTTGTTGCGTCAGCCTATAATTAATTATAAATAAATTCGTAATTAAAAATAATAATAAAATAAATAATTAATTGGAAAATTATTAAAATATTAAAATTGAATTAAGTAAGTTCTAAACCTTAAAAATAGCAAAAATACGTAAATTATAATTAAATAAACTCAAAAATAAGGAAATTGTAAAATATAAGAATTAGATATTTATTAAATTGAAAATATGCAAAGAAAATCTTAAATAATATTTTATAATTATTTAAGTTGAAATCATGAATTTCATAATATTTTTACCTCATAATAGAAAATACAAGTTACAACATTCAAAATAGACCTTGCTACGAGGAAATACATTCAAAAATGATAAAAAAGGACTATAATTTTATAAAAATATGAGTTAAATTGAAAAAGTTATACACGATTAGCGAAAAAGCTCAAACTGAGCATTTCATAAGAATAGATAATTAAAATTAAGTAGTTAAATCAAATATATGAATAATTTAGTTATTTAACTCAAACACTTATTATTTTCTTATCCCCTAAATATTAGGTGATCCTAAGATCAAGATTGATGCTTTTATAGATTACTACGATTCCTAACATCGACCATGGTCGAGTAAGTACTCCTAATGATTCCATACATGTTTTTGTATGTAGTTATTGAATATTAATTGATATTAATAATTGGATGTGTATGGAGATGGGTTATGCATGTATATGATGTTGTATATTGAATGTGAAATTATTATAAATTGTGGTAACGTATTGTTTGTTGCATGGTAACTTCAATAGGAATTGATTTTTTTTGTGATTATGATTGATCACATAATAATTGGACTTAGTAATATTAGACTTGAATTACCTAAATTAGACATGCATAATCCTGCATTGCATATCTAATTTCGGCCATCACATTACACGGAGGTAGTAAGAGGCCATATGAGACTTGATTACAAATTATGATTATAGTGTTTTAGTACGGTACACATGTACGATATGACCTTACCTTGGCCCACAAAATTACTAGATGTTGGAGGTGTCAATCGCTTAGCTAAGGGTCGAGTATAGATGCCTCCATTTAGGGGTGAATGTGAATTGCAGGGGCTTACTTACAATTATATTAAGAACTTAGTTTTTGATTAAAACAAAAGGATTGATTTATTTGATTACAAAACGCAAAGTTTTGTAGGTAAGTAAGTTCAGGTATAATATCTGGATCTGATTGGTGACGTGTATACTCCAACTCTAACTTCGAAGGGCATTAAATTTGAGTTATATGCAGTATCTGGTTACTTGCATATTTGTTTGATATTCTGTATGATCATGCATTCATATACTTGAATTTAATTATTAAATAACTTGTTTGTAGTATGGATGAAAGATGTATCACTAAGCCAGCTAACTTTTACCCCCAAAGCTTATTTGTACAAGGAGACTTATTTGTTGATTCGGGTCGCAAGATGCCTAAGGTTAGTGAATTATCTACTAGATGGTGTAAGTATAAGGATAGAGATGAAAGTGTATTTCTGCTACTATAATTAGGTCGTTGAACTTATTATATGATACAATGTGTTATTAGTTCATTACTTAGTTTGTTATAGACTTAAATTATGTAATATACATATATGTGATATTTATAGTTTAATAGTCATGTTAATATAACTATGTGATGACATTACTTTTGTCTGCATTATTCTTAGGTTGATAGTTGCAGTAGTAGCTTTGTATATCGCATGAAAGGTTGTCAATTAGAAGGGTAACCAATTTACAGTCTTTTATACGATATACGATACTTACCACGACTAAGCCACCTCTCAGGTCGTGACATGTTTCCATGCTCCTTTACTCATGTAAAGAATAGTGAATGGCTCTAGATGAGGATTAATACAAAGGGGTGGAAAGATCATATGCTTGGTCAATAAAATATGGGTTATTGCCTAAATACATTGGAGAAAAGCTTATTTAGGCTTATTTGAGACCATTTTGAAGTAATGGAAAATCAGATTAGCATAGTCAATATGGATGTTGTTATGAATATGCCCTAGAATCTAGAGATCACCTTTTGTAATATGCTCATGCCCACCACAATAAGGAGTGTAGTTATGACATATAAGTAAGTATAGGATCTTATAGCGAAGAGGCAAGCATATAGCCCGAAGATTTTTTTGTATACCCCAGTTATTATTTTTAATACTTCTGTCACCGAAAACACCCTCATAAAAGCCAACCTTAACTGTATCAATCCTTTCCGTATATTTAGATCCTCCTCTATCTGCTCCTATGACATTATAAATATCAACTCTAGTGCGTTGATTTCATGACCATATAGATAGTTATATACCCATGGTTGAGTACGATCATTAGTTTCCATGCTAATCATTAACTTCCCATTATGATCATGATCATTAGATAAGTTGCAATAAAAGTATTAAATAGCCTCCTCATTAACAACATTTAGAATTTCTAATGTATCTACGATCCTATTAGTAACCACACCTTTCATTTTATGTATCCTAAAATCCTTAAGAACATCTTCATTAAAATGACGCCCATAGTTTACTTTCAATAGTAGGAGACATTCATACCTTTAAGCATGTGGAAGTGTAGAAAAGAGATAATCGTCAAATTCGACATTTGGATTACACCTCTTTCCCCTTCTACGACCTCCTTATCATGTACATCCTCTTGCCGCCATGTAGATTTAGGGTTTGGAAGAAAGGATTAGGGTTTTTAAGTGATGAAGAAAGTGAAGGAGAGAAGGAAGAGAGGATGAAGGGGTGATAAGTGATGGTGATTAAATTGGGTATGGTAAGTGACAGATGGGAGACCAGTTGAAGGGTGTAGAGAGAATCGTGTGATTGGTGTGAAGGAGGGACAGTGAAAATAAGGAAGTTGGGCCCCTTTTTGTTCTAATTTTGATACAACCATTAGGACGTTTGCGAAGGAATTGTTCGTACAATTTCAACAGAACTTCTGAAGTTAAAAACAAATATTGGGACTATATAGATGTTAGACTCGAATTGTCTGAACTATCCAAGTGGACATTCTAAGATCAAAGGCCTTAATGAAACTGTAGGTATGGTAGATTTCTATCATCTGACTAGTTGCTTATAAACTACAAGCTTTTGAGGAAGAAATGACTTAGCTTATGAATTTTGTCCAATTTTGTTTTGAAGATTATTATTCAACTGAGTTTTTTATGACCATGAAAAGACTTAGAAGAAACAATTTTTAATATGTTAGATGTATGAATTTTAATCTAGACTAATCTTAGAGTTTCTAAGTTTAACTAAGCTACTTTTAAAGTAACTAATAGGCTTAAAAATGCATGAATGCTCATAGTGACTATTTTGATCAATTCATCATAATTTATAAACTAAATCAAACATGTGAGGATATATATACCACTCGGAAATCATTAGATGCAAGAGATGTTCCTATGAGAATAAGAAAAATGATGAAGTTTACACACAACATATTAAATAAAGAAAATTCATGTGAGCCTAATTGATCATGTTTCTAGGATAAAAAATAGTGTTCTAAACCGATTGTATCAAAGAGAACATCATTATAATCACAAATCACTATCTAGATTTATGTGTATTAGCACTCATTTTGTATGATTATGCCTAACTCTTTTCTTAAAGTGCAAAAACGATCCTTACTCGAGGGTTTTGTAAAAATATCAGCTATTTGGCTACTTGTATCTATAAATTCTAAGCATACATCAGTGTTTTAAACACGATATCTAATGAAATGATGCCTAATCTCAATGTGCTTAGTCTTAGAGTGTTGGATTAGATTTTTTTTTTTTTTTTTGGTGAGATTAATGGTGCTAATGTTTTCACAACAAATTGGGATTTTAGAGAAGTTAAAGTCATAGTTATGTAAGGTTTACTTCATCTAAAGGATTTGAGCATAACAATTATTGGCAGCTACATATTTGGCTTCGATAGTTGAGAGTGCTACGAAATTTTGTTTCTTGGAGTGCTAAGATACTAAGGAATTTCTTGAAAAGTGACATGTGTTGCTTAAGCTTTTCCGATCGACTTTACATCCAGCAAAGTCTGTATCAAAGTATCCTAGAAGGTCAAAATAAGTATTCTTAGGATACCATAAGTTGATTTTAATAGTGCCCGCTAGATACTTGAAGATGCGTTTTACGATTCTTTCGAGTAAGATTAAAATAGTACACATTAGGATATGGTAAACATAATATCCAATTTAGACGCGGTTAAGTACAGTAGGCTCCCTATCATGCCTCTATGTAGTTTTTCACATATTAATTTAACATGTTTATCTTTATCTAGTTTTAGTGTTGTGCTTATAGGGATAGGCCTAACTTTATAATTATCTATTTTTAGCCTTTTTAAAACCTCTTTAGTATATATGGATTGATTTATGAATGTCCCATTTTTGGTTTACTTAACTTATAGACCTAAGAAGTGATCAAGTTCTCCCATCATATTCATTTCAAATTCTTTTTTCATACACTAGTTCCATGCTAGTAGCAATGTCATCTGCATAAATTTGAATAATCAATGTATTTGAATTATGATTCTTAATGAACAATGTTGTATCTAATTTTCCTCTTGTAAAGTCATTATCTATTAAGAAGCTACTAAGTCTTTCATACTAAGCTTTAGGAGCTTGTTTAAGTTTATAGAGTGCTTTGTTAAGTTTAAATACATGATTAGATAACTCACTATGCTCAAAACCCGAAGGTTTCTCTACATACATTTCTTTAATATAGCCATTTAGGAAAGCACTTTTAATATCCATTTGAAATAGTTTGAAGTCTTTATGAGCTGCATCCTAATGTTTTCTAACCTAGTAACTGGAGCAAAGGTCTCATCAAAATTTATCCCTTCTTCTTAGTTATAACTTTTCGCAACTAATCTAGTCATGTTTATAGTTACTAAACTGGTTTCATCAAATTTGTTCCTATAGACCTATTTTATTCCAATTATTAGTCTATCACTAGTTCTAGGTACTAGATCACATACTTCATTCTTAGTGAATTGATTAAGCTCCTTTTACATTGCTTATATCTAACATTTGTCTTTTAGAGCTTCATTAACATTTTTAGGCTTAACTTTAGACAAGAATACTAGATTGCTTATATTTCTTAAGGATGTTCTTATTAACACCCTATTTGAAGGTTCTCTTATAATTAGTTCTTTACGGTGATTTTTAACAAATTACCATTCTTAGGGAGGTTTAGATTTGATTTATTCATATTGCCATCTTCCTGAGGAACTTCTCTATCAAGAGCTTTATCATGTTCATTGTTTAAGTCTAGCCTATCCAAATGAGCACTTATATCATTCATTTCATTGGAAGGTTCATCATACAATGAAGGTAAGGAATCATCAAACACAACATGTATAAACTCTTCAACAACTAAAGTTGTTTTGTTAAATACCCTATATGCTTTACTTGTTAGAGAGTATCCAAGGAAAATAACCTCATCCGATTTGGAGTCAAACTTACCTAATTGTTCTTTACCATTATTAAGCACATAGCACTTTGTATTAAAAGGGTGAAAATGATAAATGTTAGGCCTTTTACCTTTCTAAAGCTCATAAGGGTTTTTTTTTTTTTTTTTGTTTAAATTGGTCTTATGGAAGCACAATTTGAAATATAACATGCAGTGTTAATGGCTTCTACCCCAAAATACTTTGGTAAATTGTTTTTACAAAGCATTATTTTAACCATTTCAATTAGGATCCTGTTTTTCCTTTCAACAACTCCATTTTGTTGTGGAGTTCTAAGTGCTGAAAATGTATGTTTTATGTCAATTTGATTATAAAAATCATCTATTTTAATGTTTTCAAATTCTTCCCCATGATTACTCGTAAGAGAGGTAATTGTAAGGCCTTTTTTTTTTTTATATTTTAGACCTTTTTACAATATTTAAAGGACTTATGATTTGTTTTGTCTTTACTTATAAGAAAATAAGTCTATATGTATCTAGAGAAATAATCAATAATAACTAAAGTATATATTTTCCCACTCAAACTCAAGATTTTTGTAGGACTAAACAATTCCAAATGTAGTAGTTGTAATGACCTAGAAGACGAGATAACATCTTTTGGTTTGAAAGAATTTTTGGTTTGTTTTCCTTGTTGACATGCTTAGCATATTTTTTTCCTTCTAAAAATTAATTTTTGGTAAACCTTTTACAAAATTTCTTTTAACAAGCTTAGAAATGACTTTCATGCTAGCATGTCCTAATCTTTTATACCACAACCAATTATCATTATTTTGGACGGATAGGTAAGTTTCATTTTGACTTGAAGAATTATCAAAATTGATTTTGTAAATGTTTCTTATCTATATCCTTCAAAACTACTTTGATCATTGCTAATTCTTTCTATGATACACTTATTTCTTAGGAATGTAACTTTATATCCACTATCACATAATTGACTAATACTGAGTAAATTATGTTTTAAATTATTAACTAACAATACATTCCTAATAATAAAGTCATTGTTATTGAGAATGTTACCTTCACCCAAGATGGTTGATTTTCTGTTATTCCCAAAGGTAGCATTCCCTTCATCCTTTAAGGTCAATGTAGTAAACTTGGTAGCGTCTCCTATCATGTTTTTTAAGTATTTGCTATCCATGATCAATTTGTTGCTCTTCATTGAAGATACTTACAACAATAAGAAATTTAAACTTTTGGTACCCACTTGAGTTTAGATCCTTTTAGATTAATTATAGCAATATAACTATGTCCCTTAAGGACCCAAACAATCTTTCCTCTATGATTCAAGTTAACATTTCTCCTTATTGCACAAATATGAGTAATATGGCCATACCTTCCATAATAGTTATAACTCTTATTAGTTGCTTTGACAAATTAACTTTAATAAAACTTGTAAATATTGTTTTTACTATAGCCAAATCTGGTTTTCTTAAGACAAACCTTTGTTGTCCCAAAATCTTTTCTAAATTCTTTTCTCCTTCAACGAATTTGGCTATAGTTTGCATTGAATCATCTAGGCTAAATTTCAATACATTATTTTCTATTTCTAACTTAGCCAACTTATCTATGCATGCATCTTCATTTTCAATTGCATTAATCTTTGATTTCATTCCTTCATTTTCCTTAGTTAGCTCTTTGTTTTCATTCATGATTTCCTCATTCCTCTTATTCAATTCATCATTTTCCCTTTTTAAACTATCATGCTCAACTTTCAACTTCTCATTTTCAATTCTTAAATATTCATTATCCTCCTCTAAGTTTTCTTTTTCTTCAATTACCTTACTATATTCATGTTTGAATACATGAAATTCATTTCCTACAGTATTCATTATTTGTTTAAAAATCTTATTCTTCTTTTGCATTTCAACAAACTCCTTTAAAAAATCATCATACATGTCTTTCAACTCATTATAAGGAGATTAGAAAGTGGAGCATACCTCATTATCTAAGGCTATGAGACAAAAATCTTCATCTGTGTTACTTGAATCGTTGCCACTCCATGTGGCCACCATGGCTTTCTTTTGCAATGCCCTATCACCTTTCTTGAGGAGAGGACAATAATCATTGATGTGTCCCAGTTGATGGCAATTATATTACTTTATAACTTCTTTTTTCTCCTTTGTCGGCTTTGTTGTATTGCCTCCACCAACTTTGTCTCTTTTTAGCTTCTTATTGAATTTTATGAATTTTTTTAATCTCCCAGCCATCATTGCCATTTCTTCTTCATCATCATCACTCTCATCACCATCATCACTAGTATTGCATTCGGTGGCCTTGAGAGCAATAGCCTTCTTCTTATATTCCTCTCTATGTCATTTGATCATCTCATAGGTTTTTAGTGTGATAAGTAGTTGCTCCTTAGATAGTGCTTTTAGATTATGCACTTCTTTAATGTCGGTCCTTTTTGCTTCCCATTTTTTTAGAAGAAACCTAAGAATTTTAGAATTAATCTCCAAGTTAGAGAATCTCTTTCCAAGCACCATTAATGGATTAATGATATCAATGAATCTCTTATGCATTTCATCTATGGTCTCATTAGGAAGCATTTTGAAGTTCTTAAATTCACCACACAATAGGCTTATTTTAGTATCTTTAACTCTAAATGTGTCTTCATATGTGTTTTGTAGCTCATCCCAAATTTCCTTAGTATTTATGAATATACAAGTTCTATTAAAGTCGTTTTCACTCATTACACAATGCAATGAATGAGACCTATAACCCTCAAGGAAGTTAGGGGACTATTAGGGAGATTGAACTACATAGCTTGTTTTATCTCCCAACGAATGGACAAATGTCAATTGTTTTTCAAACTCTGGAGAAAGAATGCTACGGTTGAATGGAATGACGAGTGTGAAGGGGCACAATAATATCAAAGATATTTGTCGAACCCTCCAATACTAATGGCACCAACTCCCAGAAGGCCTCCGATATTGTACCTAAAAGTACCACCAAATCCATGGGTTGAACGCTAGGGTAAAGAGACTGCACAAGGAAGAAGGAACAAGTAATCTATTACTTAAGTAAGAAGTTTACCGAGGGCAAATAGAAGTACTCAAATATAGAAAGGGCTTATTGCCCATTAGTATGGGTATCGCACCATCTTCGACAATATACTCTCTACTACCCAATTGAGCTATACATCAAGCACGATCCGTTAAAGTATTCGATAAACAAATCAACAGTAATTGGATAATTATCCAAATGGCAAATGTTGTTAGCCAGATTCGACATTACTTATGTTAGCCAAAGCTCAACGAAAGGGAAAACTTTAGCGGGCCAGCTAACTTTATATCCCATGAAAACTCCTCCTTAGCAAGAAGAAGCTTAGTTCCCAGATGATGCCATCATGAACACCAAAGAGGAGAAAGGAAAGTGGAAGATGTACTTTGATGGAGCAACTAATGTATTTGGATATAGAATAAGGGCAATTCTAATGTCTCCATAAGACAATTATTTCTCATTAGCCACCTAACTCTAATTCCCTTATATAAATAACATCGTAGAATATGAGGCTTACATCTTGAGCCTCAAGATGGCATTAGATATGGGAGTACTTAACTTGGAAGTTTATGGTGACTTGTTACTAATTATCTTATAAATTCTGGGAGAATACAAGACCAAAGACCATAAGCTCATTCCATACTATCTACACTTAGAAGAGATTATCAAGCAATTTGAAAAGATCACTTTCTCTTATGTCTCGAGAACACAAAACCAATTCATTGATGCATTAGCTACTTTGGTGTCAATGGTTACAATATCTAACGAAATGGAGATCTAGCCTCTAAAGATTGAGGTAAAAAAGGAACCTACCTTTTGTTTAAACACTAAAGAAGGTGAAGGCCCAACCTAATATATCAAACACTACTCTAAACAGGACAATACCTTGACTATGCAAACTCCAAAGATAGAAATGTCCTCAAAAGGATAGTAGCTCATTTCATTCTCAATGGAGATACCTTATACAGGAAATTGCCTCACACCACCTTGCTTAGGTGTGTCGATGAACAAGAAGCTAAACTGCTAATGAAGGAAGTCCACAAAGGAGTTTATGGGTAGGACATGAATGAGTATATGTTGGCCTGAACAGTCATGTAATCGGGATACTTCTGGTTGACCATAGAAGTAGACTGCATTAAACATGTATGGCATTGCCATCTATACCAAATATACACAAACAAGGTTAATGCTCTGCCAAACGAGTTTCATGTCTTATCATCACCTTAGCCATTCTTTATGTGGGGAATCGACGTAACAGGACTCATCACAGCATAAGCCTCAAACGGACACATGTTTATCCTCGTGGCTATTGATTATTTTATTAAATGGGTGGAAGCATTGTCTTATGCCAATGGTAAAAGGCATAGTAGCTCATTTCCTCAAAAGAGACATAATAGTTAGATATAGAGCACCAAAATCCATCATTACTAACAATGGGACAAACTTGAGCAACAAAGTGGTTGAGGAGTCGTGTAGCCATTTCAACATCAAACACTATAACTCGACTTCCTACCACCAATAAATGAATGGGAAAGTTAAAGCATCTAATAAGCACATCAAGAGAATTATTAAGAAAATGACAAGCAAATTACACCAATTGGCATGAAATGCTTTCATATGCCTTAATGGCATATTGAACCTTGGTATGAACATCTATTAGCATAACCCCTTACTCTTTGGTGTATGGAATAAAAGCAATCCTACCAATTGAAGTAAAAATACCTTCCTTGTGGGTTTTAGCAGAAACATAACTTGATGAAGCCACATATGTCAAAAGGCTAATTGAACAGTTAAATCTGCTAGGTTAGAAAAGGTCTACTGTATTGTGCTACACTCAATGCTACTAAAGGAGTATGACACAAGCCTTCAATAAGAAAGTGTATCCATAAACCTTCAAAGTAGGCAACTTGGTGCTCAGAAAAGTATTGCCCAATGTTTCGAATCCCCATGGAAAGTTCATGCCAAGTTATGAAGGCCCTTACATAGTCACTAAAGTAATGTTTAGAGGGTCTTTGATTCTATCAAAAGCCAAAAATGAAGGACCCCATAAATGTTGATGCCATGAAATTATATTTCCCTTAGTTATTCAATGGAAAATATGAGCATTGTTTGATGAAATGGCTATAACTCTTACACAAAAGGGTTGTACTTTCATCATTTTGTAAGCAAATTTGATACTCTCTAAGCTTGTCACACATCGATAGGTCATCAACCATCGCCTATCCACCCATCCTTAAATAATGCCCAAAAAGAAAATGAATCTTGTAAGTAATGCTCCTTGTAAATGAAATCCCCTCAAGAGAGGAATCGTTACTATTTAAGGAAAATCCTGACCTATAATGTAGGAAAAATGATGAAGGAAAAGTATTAGAAGTACCTCAGTTGAAGAAGAAAAGCAACGCAAACTCTTCTCCAAGCAACTAAACTGGGTCACACCAGCTACATGATGTAAGAAAGTGATGATGGAAATCGAAAGCGAAAGGTTAATTGCAAGCCAGCAATCCTCAAGCTAGGTATGCCCTCTTAAGCCTAGACCCATTAGTTGGTTAGCACTCTCGTAACCTTAAACTCATTCTTTTGGAAGGAAAAAATGGGTAATCCTTTTGTTTTTATAGTAAAGTTGTCACCAAACTTCCTTACAAAGAGAAGCAACTATGAACACCTCATTTTTGCCCCCCACCCCAAAAAAAGGAGGAAAAAAAAATTGCCATGTAACATGATATGTGGTAGCCATGTGTTGCCAAGTATGCAGCTACGTGTTACTACGTGGTTGAACAATACCTCTACGTGGTCACGTGTAAATGCACTACGTGTCGTGTTACCAAAAAAAAAAAAAATTGCTACATAGCAACCACGTGTCCCTACGTGGCTAGATGTCAATGCCACAAGGTCCCGTATAAATGTGCTACATGATACGTGAGTGGTACTCAATAATAATAATAAAAGAAAAACCTAGCATACATGGGGGCGCGTGAGGCACCCCATCCCCTTTCCCCTTTCCTCTTTCTTTCTCCCTGGTCCATTATTGACAAACAGAAGAGGAAATAAACAAGGTATGTTTCCTCCATTATTTTGCTTGTATTTTCTACCTGATTTGATGTCTTTTTTTTTTTTTTTGCATCTAAAAATTAGGAAAAAAAATATTGGATAGAATGTGCAACTTAAGCATGATATTGTAAACCAAAAATTTTGCAAAATAATAAAGGAAAATGGCCCTAATAAAAAACAAAAAAACATAAAAGGATGTCTTTTAATCATTAAGTGCAACACATCTTAGAAAACAAGGAAAATTGAATCTTCTAAAGCTAACCCACCATAAAATCAATGCATAGATGTGGTAACAAGACATTAAAGAAGGATTTTGATAATTTATTTAGCAAAGATAACATCTAAAACATTCTAAAATTGGATGGAAAAAAAGGGAAAAAATAAGAACGAGATGAACTTGCACTATACAAGAAGATTTAATTTTCCTACATAAAAGAGATGTTTCGTGATCACTAAGTTTGGTTCCACATTATAAATGGAGCCATTAACTACGTATTCCAACAAGCAATTTCAAGGATTATCAACTAGATTAGGAGAATTTCTCTTATTTGTAGTAGAAGATCTATTTTAGGGTTTTTCTAGGAAATTCAAAGTTCCTTAGAGAAATTGAAAGGCTTATGTACGAAAATCCCCTGAACCAACCTCTGATTATTTGTTGTGTGAGGTAAGTTTCTGAGTTCTTAGCTTTTTTTTTTTTTTTTGTTTGTTCTTGAGAATGTTGATATGCAATATATGATGTTTGTAATTACGTTATGAGAATTAGTTTAGATGATGTAATATATGATTTAGTTTTGTTCTTATTATAATTTGCATATGAATCCATGATTTGATAATCTTGTGATATTAATGAAACTTGTTATAATCATCTTGTAACATTAATGATTTTAAAAGTTGTGTTTGTGATAATTTGATACATGTTTAGATGATCTTATAACATAATAGAAAAATTGCAATAATTGAATTGATGCTATTCTTGTTATGTTAAAAATCCATAGAAAGCATGTTTATTCTCATTGATCATTGATTTAATATTGATGTAAGATTCATCAAGAGGGTTTTGATTTGTATAATACTTGTTTGTTTATGTTTGATTCAAAAGTGTTATGGAAAATGTTAATAAAGTTGTTTCTTTCTTTACAATATTTGTTTTCTATGACTTATGTATGTTTATGTTGTTTTTCTCTTCAAAATAAGAAAATAGGGTTTCTTTATGGGGAAATATTTCATCACCTTAGAAAAATTGTTTTCTTGGAAAAGAAAATTTTAATTGGTGAGTTTTTCGAGGTTCTTTTGAAAAGTGGAGCAAAAAGGTTTCCTAAAAAATGAATTAAATGTAAATATTTAAAGCAAAATCTTTCATAAATAAAATTGATTAACCTACTAAAGTTTATAAAAATATCTTCTAGAACTACATGAGCGTGATCCAGGATAACAAGTACGTTGGCACTTTAGGCAACTCTAAAAAAAAAATAAAAAATGTTCTTTCCCACTATTATTGAAACCTCTTATTTTATTTTATTTTTTTTTAAAGGTTAAAAGGCCCTTATAGTTAATTATGGATTTTTTATGACAACCTAAATGGGTTTTAATAGGTTAGCTTTCAAGCACATATCTTGGGTTTCCCATTTTCTAAAAATTCTTTTTTAGAAAAATCCATGGACCAATTATCAAAATTAAAGCCTACCTATGGGTTTTAATTTTACTACTTCCCTAACTCAATCAAGTCACGACTCCATTTTCTTAAATTTTTTTTAAACTCGAGCTTTTTCTTAATTTGGTCGAGGAATTTATACTAAGCGGGCCAAGCTTGGTATAAGTTAGATTAGGAAAACAAGGAAACCAAGTTTTCAGCTTGACAATGGTTCAAATGAAAAGAAGGATTTCTAAAATCCTAAATAACAAGTCTATCGGTAAAAGCGTAAATAACTCAAAGTCTTATAAAATAAAATAGCAAAACATGCACAGCTTAACATTCATTGGAAACTAGAGCTATCATTTATGCAAGGTATTTTGACCATTTCTAATGAGGATTAGATTAATTTTGAGGACATTGTCGGTCAGTTGATAAGACATTTTTTGTCTAGGTGGTAGAACACTTATCGTTTAGGTGGTAGGACATTTGTCATCCGGGTGGTAGAACACTTACTATCTAGATGATTTATCTTTAAGTACACTTAGTTAGATAGGATAGGGATGGGTGTTTAGATGGTGAATCTAAATCTTATATGATTCAAATGGTCTTAGCCTTCCCATTTAGATGGTAAGTGAGGGTGCTCTATGCACAAAATATCAAGGTGCACCATTTGGAGGTAATCAACTCTAATGCTTATTGCTCATATGCTTTTTCCTAGCCATCTTGATCGTAGCTTCTATACTTCTTAGTCTTTGTTTTTTACCTTCATTAGTTACTCTAACCATTACATTCCAAACTTAGTTCATGCTTTAGCGCTTCCTTAAGCAGTCCAAGTTCTTGATTGCACTAAAGTTCCTAAACCAAAACTTGATTTGCTAAAAGAATTTGTGAGAGTTGCAATATTTAGTAGAACTTGATTGCACCTTTCTTTCCTTGCTAATAATGTGATTGGAAGTTTATAGAAATTGGGTTTTTATTTTATCTTAAGGATGGAATTAAATCAACTAGATTTGAATCGTACAATACTATTATGAATTGTAGAATCAATGTTTTATTGTATATACTTGACATAGAACTTTATACCTGGAGTTATTTAGGTTAGCATTATTAATTCTTGGAGTGTCGTTGAAGGAAAATTGTAATTATGATGGATTTTGGGAGGAAAACCCAAATTAGGATTTATATAGATTGAAATTTGAATTTAGGGTTAACTAAAGAAGACATTCATTCAACTGCATTTCAACCTTAGTCGACTGAGGTATTATTTTGTAAGGGGCGGCTACAATTAAGGAGTTAGTCTGTCTACCCTATATAGTGGTCAACCGTCAATCCCCAGTTGTGAGTCAATAGATTAATTTGGGTCAATTGCTTTCCTGTGTTGTGTGAGTTAACCTTTTTAACCCCTAAATCCATTAAGTTGTGCTCTAAATGGTCTTAAATAATCTCTTTTGGCTCCTAATCACATAAAAACATTGAAAATTTGTTCTTCAACTTAAGTTTACGAATCTATAATATAATTTAGAGGTTAACTTATTGTGGCATGTTTATTATCAAGAATTGATTGCCATTTGATCAATTTAAGATTGTTGAGCTGAACTTAGGCATGTAGCTACCTTAATTATGGATGTGCTTATTAGGTTAGTAGATGAATGACCTAACCACATGAAAACATTAATTGTGTACTGAGTGCAAATGGCCATATCTAAAAGGTTTAAGGCTGCTGGTGATCGGATATAGAAACCACATTTCATAGCTATGTCACCTCAAAGGGGCATCGTTAAACCTAGATTTTTCAGTTTCATTTCCCTTAATCTGATTAGCATTAAAACTTAATCCATGCAATACTAACCTTCAACTAAAAATTAGAAAATCCATTTTTTTTATAAATTTAAAAATATATATAGATTAGAGTTGTCATTTGACTACAATTAGATAAAAAGGGTTAGGTCAAAATTGATTAGGTGGATTGATTTTAACCTAGCCATTAGTTAGTAGAAAAATCTTTTAAAAATAATTTTTTGAAAAAAAAAATAAAGAAATTAAATACGGAGGCTAACCTATTAAACCCTAAACGGGTGCTACCTTAACCTTTCGAATTTAGTTTTATCTTTCAAAATATCCTTTTAACTTGAAAAAATAATTCTAAATTTACAAATAAAGAAAATTAATTTTATTTACAAAAAAGAGAATAAAATAAGAAACTAAATTTATTTACAAAAGGGAAAAATAAAACTTCCTTCTCTTAAGTTACCCCATAGGTGTCTAAATACCCTTTAGCAGGGATCAAACTTTCTCTAGTTTAGTTTAGAAAAAATTTAAGTATGCCAATTTGTTTCAATTTTGAACAGTAATCGGGTTTATGTTTTTAACCATATTTTATTTTAGAAAAATTCTAGAAAATGGTCCCAAAATTTTGAAGGTTAAAAAAAGTTATAATGAAAATCCTAAGTTTTTGAAGAGATTCCCTTATTATTATTTTTTTTTCTAAAAAATATTTTCATAAGTGAGAAAGGAAAGTGTTTTTTCTAAAAAATTTTATTCTATTAAAAAAAGAAAGAAAAGAAATGTTCATTTATGAAAAATTCTACGTTAACCTTATTCATGGAAAGAATTTTTTTTTCCCTTTATATATTACTTAAAATAATATCAAAATAAGAGGAACAAAAGAAAAAAAAATAAAAAAAATAAGAAAAAAAAACAAAATATAAAAGAAAGAATCGAACCTTGGTATGGGAAAGTACACCTATCAAATTGTAATAATAGATTAAGTTTGAATGTTGATCCCTTAGAGACTCTGACTACTAATACTCATTTAGTCTCTATTATCTATTAGTAAATTAAATTTTGAGAAACTTGAAGAATCTAAATTAAATTGTAGCAACTACTAGATTAACATCTAATTAAGAATTATTCAAGAGCTTAAATAAGAAAGCAATAAAATTATAAACTACTTCAAGATTCGCAAAAATGTATCTAGATCTTTGCTTCCTCTACACCTAATATGTGATTTTCCTATAGATAATTTAATTTATTCTTTAATCTTTCTTGACCAAGAGAATTTTCTACTAAGGTTAATCATTTTCTTTAGCCAATTAACCTTAATCTTAAAATTATTTATTAGATTCTCTTCTCAATACAATGATCTAAGATTATATTATCGAACAACGAATTCTCTACATTTTAATTCAAAATTCTAGAAGAATCTAACAAATTTTCTCTTATAAGATATTAAACTCTAAATTACTATTCATGAAAATAATAACTTAAATTATGAAGCAAACATAGTTGAATCAAGAAAAGACTAAAGAATTAAATTAATCAAATAATAATTATGTCACACAAATAGATTTAAGTTCTACAAGACCTAGATACTAAAGATCTACTCTCTATACATCTTAAAATAAGAATCTAAAAATAAAGAGTAGAAAGATTTAGAAATAAGAATCATAGAATCCACAAAAAAAAAAAAAATTAAATCTTTAAATCTTAATGGTCCTTCACTCCTTGATTGTTCTTCTCTTGAAAAGCTCTCCAAAAGTTATGCTAAAAGAAAATTTGCCCCTTAAACAAACCTTAATAAGGCTTTACAGAGGAAGAGATTAAAAAAAAAAAAAAGTCAACTAAAAAAGATACAACCCTGTCTTTTGGTCGTATCTTTGGCTATGATTCATGATTGCATCTTTCTTTTTTCTAGATTGGGAATGACACAATCAAGGACATGGTTGTGTCATTTGGTCATCAAAAATCACTATATAAAATATGTGCAATTAGGAACTCATCAAACTTGCTCTTTGGGCTTCATTTGCGAGTCAAAGGCTGGGTTGTAATGGAAGAAGAAGGTAACGGCTGAACCCACGATCCAAGGTAGTCTTTGGCATGCATTTCAAGGGGTTGATTGACGACTTGTAAGTTTTTTATTGATGAAAGGAGAATAAGTGGTAGCATGATGATGAATGGTAGCCATTTAGGTGGTTTTGCAAGTTAAGCTACTGGTGGTGGTGGTAGTACACACTATACGTGGTGGTTACTAGAGTTTGAAGGAGGATTGGGCTTTGGGTTTTAAAGGCCTATGATCATAGTGGTGGTGGTGTTTTATGCCTATAAATGGTGGAGAGTAGTGGTTCACATGATGAGTTGATGGCCTAATATTGGCTTGTTGGTTGAAGATATTCAGGGCGCTTTTAAAGGGAAAAGACAGTAGCTTTTAAATTCTTGGAACACTAGAAAGCCATTGGTATGGTTTTAAGCTTTGATATTGAGTATAGAGAGAGAGTAAGTCGAGCTAGAGAGAGTAGGTTAAGCTAGAAAGAGGAGAAGTGTTTGAGAGTTGCTTCCTACTTGAAAAGAATTCCCTTACCCCTTTTTATACCTATGTAAGCGTGATCAAGTTAGGAAAGCTCATTAATTGGGTTGATTCGACTTTATGGGTTTTACAAAAAAAGAAAATGGATATAATTGTGAAGCGATATGATCTGGGTATAATTGATGGTCAAATACAATCCCTAAACATTCTTTCCTACTTTAAATACAAAAAGGAACTTTGGTTTTTAATGGAAAAGCTCGAACCAAGCAAAATCCGATCAGAGTGAATGAATCAAGACATGTTATTAGATGAATGAATTAAGACATGTTATTAGATTCAATTAAAAGCATTTAAGTGTACTCTGCAATTTTACCATTGGTTTAGTGAAACTTTGAAGAAAAATGGGTCAAAGAAGGCACAAAATTAAATAGACCATGCATGAGTTTCAGCTGGAGATTTGGGAAGAAGAATCATAGAAAATGTGTTCTCATAAAACGTTTTCTTTTGTAGCTTAAAAAAAAATAAAAAATAAAACATGCACATGCACCTTAGGGGAATTGAACCTAAGATCTTCTTGATGCATATTTAAGGCCATTGGCTTATACCTTGAATGGTTTTGCAAACAAAACTTATTTAAGTACAAAAAGAACTTAGGCCCCATTATCTATTTTTTTTTTCTTCATTTGTTTGCTAAAAGGAAAAAATTTACCTAAGCTCAAATAAACATCTAATGGACTATTTAAAATAAAAAAAAAAAAACGAAAACATTATTGCTATTAAAAAAAAAAAGCTATTTCTACACTATTTATTTATTCACTCTTTTCCTATATATATATATATATTGTATTTTTTTCTAATTTCTTTTTTGTATTTTTTTAATTTTTTGGTATCTTTTCTTAGTTTTCTAGTTTTTGTTTTTTAATTAAATCCCTTCTCTTTATTCTTGAAAAGTACTAAAATTACAAGAGAACGAAAATAGAGTGTTTATAGCTACATCTCTTTGAACTTCATCACAAAGGCAAAAGAAACATTATTTTTGCCTTGGGGAATTACCTAACAACATTACAATTAGTTAGCTATATTAAATTTGATCCATTAGGAATTTGGGCAAAGAGAATTGAAGACACTTTGATGAGTTAGTGATAAACATAAGTCACTATACATTTTTTAGGAATATTTAAGTAAAAATTGATCATAATTGTGTTCGTTTCTTAAGTTCTTGGTATCTAATTGTGCTATATATTAGTTTCAGATGATTTAAGAGTAAGAAGATGAAGTTTACACAAAAAACAATACGATTTAAGGCAATTACGCCCTTAAGGAATGGAAAACTTTGAAGGAAGAATATCACTCCTTCCATCATAAATGTAATCATGGAAGAATTGAGTGCCCAATGTTTGTTACAACATCCATCATGGGTGTGACTACAAGTGAAGCTGCTGTTTACATATTCATCATAGCTATGATCCCACTTTAGAAAGATGGTCACTCCCTTGATCATGGGCATGATGATGAGAATTAATTGCGATAAGGAGATCACGTCCATCATCACGACCATGGTGAGAGAAGATAATTCTTGTCTGAGAAAATCACTCCCCAAGTCATAAGCGTAATGGGAGTGGACATGATTATTCCTTTTAACTTTTTGACATGAACTAGTACGTTCAACGGGTGTAAACACTAGGGGGTATCTTGAATTAGTATATTTTGGAGTATATTTCAAACCTTTTGATGAGAAGAATATAAATACGCTCACAATTTTTAGACACGAGATGACATCAAAAGAGAGAACATCATATACTTCATGTTAGAAACCTAAGAACTTTTTACAAACGCACCTGTAAACTGAAGTTGTATTAATTGTATCTTTACAATCTCAGCATAATATTTTCAACTTGTAACCCATACCTTTCCTAAAATTACTCAAAAGAGCTAACAGGAATTCATTGTTCATGTATTTGTGAGACTTTTACAGTGAAATCAAAAAGGAGTTTTTACTCTTCTACTGATTCGATATTTTATTTCTTATTAGTTATGATTTTTTTAATTTATTTTATTGTTTTATCATGTATAAGTAATAATTTAGGACTTGTTACATCAACTTAGTATGATCAAGTGCATGGATTAATGGGTTCCTGATATTTGTTAATTCTGATGAATCAAAGTACGGTGTAGTGCATGGCATTAACTTAGAACAAATTTCAATAGAATATATCAAGAGACAATTCTATTGAATAGATCTAATTTATGTGAACAACTTACTCTTGATAGTAGAGATATTATTAGAAAAGTTGCTACATCCTTAGGGGAAATGATAAGTGATTATGATGTTAAATTCAATGCTAGTTGGCTATTAATTTAGAAGAGATTCTAATGGACACAATTAGGGTTAGGAGTAAGTATTTCTAAGAAGAATACTTATAACTAATGATTCCTTATAGATAACAAATGTTAGGATAAAAATGTGTTGGTAATATCATGATAGGTGGTGAAGCAAGTTTGTATGTTAAGTGTATTATTGTCAATTGTTTCTGTAGTCATTATGTTAGATGAAAGTTGTATGTGGATTAGTGTAATTTAGTTAGTAAGAAGATTATTTAGTACTAGTACTTGTATCCGTTTCCAGTGGAGACAACCCTATACTCATATGTACGAACAAACGATAGGTACACTTGTCTGTTAAACTGAGTTAAAGATAAAATATAAGTTTATAAATTTTAAAACTCAATAGTTCTAACTAGAGGCAATCAATTAGCAATCCAAATGTGTGATCCTGTTGTTTCAAAGGATAACCAAAGTTCCTAAGCTCAACTAAGGTTCCTAACCTATTTAAGAGAGGATAATTGAAACCCTTAACACCTAAGGATGACTCATATTCTAAAGCTTATTAATAAAGGATAACTGAAGTTCCTTGGTTTAACTTAACAAAGGATAACTAAAGATCCTAACCTATCTAAGAGAAGTCAACTGAAGTTCCAAAATAGTAAGGACAATTGAAGCTCTTAAGTTTAATTTTATCTAAGGTTTAACTTAATAAAGGATAACTAAGGTTCCTGACCTATCCAAGAGAAGTCAACCGAAGTTCCAAAATAGTAAGGACAATTGAAGCTCCTAAGTTTAATTTTATCTAAGGACAACTAAGGTTCTTGAATTTTTAAGGAAGGACAAATTAATGACTTGGTTTCACAATTGAGGATGGCTAAAGTTTCTAATCAAGAATAACTAAGGTTCTTGTGAAATAATCTAAGTTCCTAAACACAAGGATTGCTTGGTTTCTTAAACAAGGATAGCTAAAGCTTCTTATCTAGAATAACTATGGTTTCTATGAAATAACCTAAGCTCTTAAATAGAAGTATTACTTGATTTCACAATTGAGGATAACTAAAGCTCCTAATTTAAGGATAATTAAGACTTCTGGATAGCTAAAGCTTCTAATAAAGAAAAACTGGGGTTCTTGTGAAATAATCTAAGCTCCTAAATGAAGGGTTACTTAGTTTCATGATTAAGGATAGCCAAAGTTCTTAATCAAAGAATAACTAAAACTCTTGAATAACTAAAGCTTCTTATTAAGAAAAACTAAGGCTTCTATGAAAAAATCTAAGCTCCTAAACAAAAAGATTACTTGATTTTATGATTGAAGATAGCCAAAATTCCTAATTTAAGGATAATTAAAACTCCTAGATAGCTTAAGCTCCTAAACAGATGGATTACTTGCTTTCACAATATGAGTATAGCCAAAATTCATAATCTAAGGATAATTAAGACTCTTATTTTTATGGAATAACCTAAGTTTCTATAAATAAAGATAACTTATTTTCATAAATAGAAGACTCTTAAGTTCCTAATCTTAAGGATGACTCAGATTCTTAAAATTTTTAAGATAAGAGATAACTAAATTTCTAAGTTCACAAAAAATGGTTGAAATTTTTATTTTTCATAAGGGCCTATGCCCTAAGAGTTTTGTTATTGGATGAAAAAGGTCCCTAAAAATCTTACAGAAGGATAATCAAAGTTCCTATTATAAAAAATCTCAATTTATTAGATTTTTTTTTTATTTGGGAAAAAAACTTGAAAACTAATAAGTGTAAATTGCTTTACACTTTCAAAGCATATTTAGGCATAGAATTGATCATAAATGTGATTTAATTCTTTAGATTGAGCACTTTATTGAATAAAATAATGATTTCAAGTAAATCATGAACAAAGTGAGGAAGTATACATATGAATAACAACTTTCAAGTTAGTCACCGCCGTAAAGGAGAAGAAATAAGTGTAGAAGCATTAATTACGAGCTGATAATAAAACAATAAAGAATCCACCCTAGTTATGCCCTCAATCACTATTGTGATTAAGGGAAGTTTGTCAATCCCCCTATTAATCACGGCTATCAATCACGACCGTGATTGAATAGCCGTAATTGAATAGCAAAAGGATGATCATAGCCATAGTCATAGGCGTAATAAGATTTAATAATGTGATAAGGAGTTCATGGCCTCAATAACGGTTGTGATTGGTGAAAAATAATTCTTTTCAAGACTATCACGCCTTGAGTTATGGGCATAATAGGAAGGAGCACAACTATTCTTTTTAACCTTTTTACGTGAACCGGTACATAGGAAACGTCAAGTAATGTCATGAAGAGCTAAATTTGAGTCTTTTGACGAGAAGAATATAAAAATCTACTACAACTTGTGGAGGAAAGAAATTCTTTTCAGATATCAAATTTTAGGAGAGTAGACATCATTTAAAACAACACATCACTTGCCTACATACATCCACATTTTTAGCCATCCTTGTACCAGTTTGTATCCTGTATCATTTTCCCAAGTGTGTATTGTATTTTTCCTAAAATCACTCTAGAGAGACTGGAATTCGTTATTCGTGTATTCATCAAACTTCTTCAATAGAATAAAAAGGGGGTTTTACTTTAACTATTCCATATTCTATTTCTATTTAATTATGTTTCCTGTTAGTTTTTGTCGTTGTTTTATCATATGTGAGTAATTCGTTAGGGCTTACTTCATTAAATAGTATGATCGAGTGCTTGAAAAAAGTAATTTTCTGATGTTTGTTAATTCTAATGAATGACATTTAATGAATCTAAGTACAGTGTAGTGCATGATATTGACTTAGGATGAATTTTAATAAAATTGAATAGAATATATTGAGAGACAATTCTATTGAATAAATCTAGTTCATTGGAACAACTTACTTATAATGATAGAAATATTATTAGGAAAGTTGATGCATTCTTACGGGAATCGATACATTAATTTGACATTAATGCAATCTTAGTTAGCTGTTAATTAGGGAGAGATTCCAATAGACACAATTACAATTAGAAGTAAGTAGTTCTGAAAAGAATGCTTATATACTGTAATTTCTCGTAGTTAACAAGTATTAAGATGAAAAGTATTTTGGTAAGATTATACTAATTGATGAGCAAGCCTGCATGTTAAGTATATTTTCATAATTGTTCTTGTAATCATTGTATTAATCACTCTAGATTGTAGATTAGTATAGTTTAGTTAACATTTAGAATCTTAATAAACGATCACTTGATGAAATTGACTATTAGATAATAGGAGAAATTATTAAGTACTAGTATTTGAGTCATTTTCCTAGTGGAGATGATCCTATACTCATCCATGCTACAAAACAATAGGTACACTTGCTTATCGAACCAAGTTAAGGATAGAATATAGGTTTATAAATTGTAAAACTCAGAAGCTTTAAAAAGAGGCGATAAAAAACATATATTTATTCTATGAGAATTTGGAAAATCACTTGTTTTTCCTTAAAGATTTTCCAATAATTATGGATTCTTCATAAGTCCTGAAAGTTGTTAATAAATGATATACTCACTCTTTTCTTGATCTCAGGGATGATTGCATAGGAGAGATTGTCTAATAAGTTCTTCTTTTAAAGGTATCCTTTAAAGTTTATGGGGGTAATAATGCCATGAGGAGCAAATGGATCTTCATGATTTCCAAATATCTTACTGCGAAGTGGAATGGTATCTCTTAAATGATTGTTTAGTTTAGGAGGACTTTACATTCTCAACTCAATCTTTTCTACTAACTTCAATTCCAAAAATTATGTTATATCTTGTAAGTGATATGTTTTAATTAATCTCGCAAATTTTTTGGGATTGTAATATAATATAGGCTTTTTTATACGCCTTGGAGCTTAGTTTTCACAAGGGCTTACCGTAGGGTCGAAAATGGGTCCTTTGAAGTATCGAAGAAACATAAGATGAAATAGTTTGGTTGTTCCAGTAGCTTCGTGAAGCTGTTCACTGAATATGACTCACCAACGAGCACAACACGACTTAATTTGTATTTGATATGACGCATAAGCAAGGAGCTAAGGTCTATTCGCTACTAATCTCGAACTACTAGCAAGATTAGATAAGAGTATAGGGATATGTACTCAAAGAAGGTTTCTTGTAAGAACACAAAGGAATATTCATTAGCTGATAAAGGATGATATATTTTAGCTACAATGATGAGGGATAATGAGTCTCTTACGGCAACAAAACAATGATAGAAATTACATAAAAGGGTAATATATAAATAAAGATTTCTAGTATAAGCTAAAGGGGGTAAATATGACAAAGGATAAAAGAGAGTATAGTATGAATGTTAGAAAAAGTAAGGACAGGTAACACATTGTTACTGTATCCAAACATAGGGCAAGGAAGTATTAGGGTTGAACCGTTCATTTGTAGCAACAGGTTGGCAAGAGGCAGGAGGTCGACATTTAAGTCCTTAGCATATGGCAGGTTAACATCTGAGTTCTTGGCACTTAACTGGTCAGCCATACCAGGGATGCTCGTGAGCTCAATATCTAGGCATGAGACTGAGTAAATTAAGGTGCATTCGAGTTGGGCATTCAAGAAGATCATCATCATGCCTTCCTAATATTGGAGCTTGTCTTGGCCAGGATGAGCAAATAGGAGTCTCCTTGTAACCCCTAAGATGGGCTTAGGTAAGGGGTTCGAAGGTTGATATTTCATCAGCTCCTTAAGATTGTTGAAGATTTGCCTTCAAATCTCGATCTTCTAGAATATAAGGAGTTTAATTAGAGACATTGAAGGTTAATGATACCCCGTACCCTTCTAGCATTTCTAGCTCATAAGCATTGTCATTGATTATCTGTAGAACCTTAAATGGATTGTCTAATTTGGGTGAAAGTTTGATCATCCTCTTTCTTGGGAACCGTTATTTATTGAGATGAACCCAAATAAGGTCTCCTGGAGTGTAAATAATGTGCTTCCTCCCTCAGTTTCCTTACTCTTGCTATTAAGCCACTATTTTGGCTAATTGCTCAACAACTCGCTTATGTAGTTTATGAAATTCCTTGGCGCACTATAGGTTGGTCTAACTTTCTTCTCTAGAAGTTAGGTTGGCAATCATATCCAAAGGCAGGCTTAGATTAACGTCATAAACAATCTCAAAAGGTGATTTGCCTGTTTAACTATGGGTTAAGCGATTATAGGTAAACTCAATGATAGGCAGGCGTAAATCCCAATCATATAGATTCTGCTTCCAATTGTTCTGTTCATAACTTCAATTTGGCTATTTGTTTGAGGATGATAAGAAGTGCTAAACATTACTTGGTGCCAAACTTCTTCCACATGATTCGCTAAAAGAAACTTGTGAACTTTAGATCATGATAAAAAAACAATACTTTTAGGGATCCTATGTAGCTACTCATGCTCTTGCAAAAAGAGGTGTCGAGCCTAATTTTTCGATTTTTATTTAAAATTGATTTCTCATTTCTGGATTAATACTAAACCCTTACCCATTTAATATTAATCCTCGACTAAAGAAATTGAGAAATTCCGGTTTTTTATTAAAAATAATTTTTTGGAGTCGCCACCCGACCGAAGTCGGGAAAAGAAAAAGAAACCATAATCAATTGAGTGGATTGATCACGGTTTGATTACCTGTCTTTGATTTCAATTTTATGAAGAACCAGAGGATTCCAAGTTCGGGGGCTAACCTATTAAACCCTTAACAGGTACCACTATCTATTTGCCGAAATTAAGATTATTTTTCTAATTATAATATTTAAAAATAAATAAATAAAAATCAAAAGAAAAAAGAACCTAAGTTTCTACATATTTTATCGTCGCCCCGAATGTGTCTACGTACCCGTTAGCTGGGATCAGACGATCGTAGTTCTTTCAAAAAAATTTCTAGTAGGTTGGTTCTTTTTATAAAAAGTGATTGGTTGAATTTACGTTTTTATTAACCATTTTATTTTTATTAAGAAAAATCCCTAGAAGCTTAATTTTTATTCCTAATTATAAAAAAAAAAAAACCTAAAAACCTAATTTTTGAAAAGCGCCAAATTAAAATTTTTATTTAAAAATAACTAAGTGATAATTTTTTTATTTTCAAGAAAAACCCTAAAGATTTTATGAAATATGCAATGTTCTACATGATGAAACTTTTATATAGAAAAGATACTTAAAACATTAAGAAAGAAAGAAAGAAAGAAAGAAAGAAAAAAATTTCCTAATCATAGAAAAGATGCCTTAATCATAGAAAAAATATCTGAATCATAGAAAAGATGTCTGAATCATAAAAAAGAAACCTAAACTATGGAAAAGACATCTAAACTATGGAAAAGAACATCTAAACTATGGAAAAGAACATCTAAACTATGAAAAAGACATCTAAACTTATGAAAAAGACATCTAAACTATGAAAAAGATGTCTAACCATAGAAAAGAAGTCAATTAAAGATTTTTTTTTATTTTATCAATATTAAAATGATTTTTTAATTTAGAAAAATTACATATTTTATCGTCGCCTCAAAGGTGCCTACGTACCCGCTAGCCGGGATCAGACGATCGTAGTTCTTTAAAAAAAAAAAAACTTTGGTGTGTTGGTTGATTTTAATTTTGAAAACCTACCGAGTTTACGTTTTAATTTACTCGGTTTATTTTAAAAAAATCTAAAGGGGTCCTAACTTGCAAGTGATTAAAAACACTCTCTAAGATACTATAACCTTCTTTTAAAATATTTTTGTTAATTTTTATTTCTAAAAATAGTTTTCTATGTAAGGATTTCTAAAAACCTAATTCTAAAAAAAAATCCTAAGCCAACATATATACATATATATACATTTATTTATATCTATATTACTATGCTCAAATAAAATCACATCCTAAAATATACTTTGATAAAAAAACTAACCTCCTAATATATAAATTATATAAATAAAATATCAATAAACAAATAAAAAAAAATCAAAATCGAACCTGAATTGTTACTCGGCTGTGGCATGCTGTGGTATAGATCAGGTGCTATTATGCGGTCAGAGAGGATAGAGCAGCTTCTGTTGCTGTAAGTTTGGCCGATGGGGTGAAGCTTGATGATCGGTGTGGTGTCGGCCACTGCTGCTGCGGTTGCAATGATTTATCGTGCTGAGTGGTTGGTGTACTGCGTCGCTGATCAGTGGACGACGGAGTCGCGACTGTTGTATGCGTGTGATGTAGAGTGCTGCAGCAGTGGATATTGCACATGCGCAATCATGGACAGCAATTCGGTGGAGTACTGCTTGGACCTTGCGTGGGTGTTGCTGTTCAGGTGTCGTTCAATAGAGGATGCACAGATTGTTGACGATGTGCGCGTATGGCCGCAGTTGCCGTGATCAGGGCGTACGTCGGAGACTTGATCAGCGACGTGCAGAGTTGATTGTTGGTGCTGAGTTCAACGTATGTGTGTAGTTACTGTGTTGGCGTGGATCTGCTGCTGTTAGATGTGCAGCAGGCGTGGAGATATTGCTGCTGCTGTTAGATGTGCAGCAGGCGTGGAGATATTGCTGCTTGGACTGGAACTCAAACGTGCAGCAAGTGTTGATCTGCTGCTATTGCTATTTTCGATGAAGCAGATTTTCCAATTTTTTATCAAGCTGATCTCTTGATTCCCGTTGTGGTTTTCCTTTTATAAAGCCTGATTCCGATTTTCGTCTCGCTTCTGCAAAGTTAGAAAAATAAAGACATAGGTATCTACTGAAACTCGAACCCATGACCACTAACTAAATTCATCCAAGTACTCCGCTACTTATCCGTTCGGTTGTTGGTTGGTGTCTTGAGATTCATTACAATTAAATTATATTTAAACTATCTGAATTCCTAAACTAAAAATTTTTAACTAAACTAAAATTAAACTAATTATTCCTAATATAAATTACTTCCTAAAAATCTACGAAATCTTTATAATTTTTCATTTTATTATTTTTTTTGGTACTTTCATTATTTGTTAATTTTTATCATTTTTATCTTTTATTAACTTTTTGTTTATCATATTTTTTTTTTAATTAGGACCCTTTTTTGTAAAAATAAAAACTAAGACTATGGAAGGGCAAAAATTAGATATCTACAAGAGGTTAGCAACATATAAAGCATCATTAGTTTTATGGTAGGGAATGAAGTGTCTGACGACTACTACCACGATAGAGTCATGTTTTCAAGCTGTTCGAGGTAGGCCGAGCATGAAATTCATGCTCAGATTGATCCAAGGCCGATTAGGTATAGGCAGAGGTATATATTCCTTACAGGGATCCTTAGCTAATAAAAATGCTCTTTTAGCAATTTGAATGTCCTCTTTTCTCCAAAATGGCTGGTTGAGCCTCTAACATGGGCTTCCCGAACAAGTAGTTCTCTAATTGAGTTGCTTAGTATACATACTTATCTACCCTCCATGAAAACTCCTTGGTTCAGATAGAATTCATCTACCACTCTTCCATAGTTATATTTGACCAAAATGGGTCTAAAGTACAAATCTTGCTCATATTGATTTGGAAAAGTACCAAACCTAAGTATCTAAGCTTGAAAAGTTGTAATAAGCACATGCTGATATGACGGAGCATCAGCGACGTTGTTGAAACTTCTCTTCTTATACTTAATGACATAGTAAAAAGTTTTAAAGAATTTTAGCCATTTGGCATAACATTGAGAGATTTTCTACTGACCTCGCAAATGTTTAAAGGACTTATGGTCCATGTAGATGATGAATTCTTAAGGTAACAAATAATGCTATTAGTTATGAAGTGCTCAGACAAGGGAATATAACTTCTTATCATACACAAAATAGTTTAAAGCGGTATCATTAAGTTTCTCACTGAAGTAGGTGATAAGTCAATGTTTTTGCTTGAGAATAGCGCCACTTTTGACTCTAGAGGCGTCACATTCTATTACAAAGACCTTATCAAAGTCAGGTAATGCAAGTATTGGGGTAGAAGTTAACTTGGTTTTGATATCTACAGAAATCTTTTGAGCTCTCTTAGGCCACTTAAACTTAGAAGTCTTCTTGGTCAACTCAGTCAAAGGGGTAGCTAGGGAATTAAAGTTCCAAATGAACCTTCGGTAGAATGAGGTTAAACCATGAAAACTCCTCATACCTGATGCATAGGTTAGCATAGGGCAATCGAGTATAACTTGAACTTTCTCCTTGTCAACTCGAATACCTCCACTGGACACAAGATATCTAAGGAAGACAATTTCACTTAGACAAAATATACACTTCTTTAGGTTGCTGATCAAGCAATCAACTCAGAGAATATCAAACATAGATTTTAGGTGCTTGACATGAGACAAAGGGTCGGCACTATATACCAAGATATCATCAAAATAAACCACAATACATTGACCAACCAACAATCTCAAGATAATGAGTCACATAAATCTACTTGGTGCATTTGTAAGTCCGAACGACATTACCAACCACTTAAAGAGACCATCCTTCATTTTGAAAGCTGCTTTCCACTAATCTCCTAGTCTCATTCTAATTTGGTGGTAATTACTCTTCAAATCTATCTTAAAAAAGATTAGTACACCATGTAATTCCTCCAACATGTCATCTAATTGAGGTATTGGATATCTATACTTGATAGTGATTGTGTTGATAACTTGATTGTCAATGCATATCTACTAAGAACCATCCTTCTTCTGTATTAGAATGGTAGGCATAGCACAAGGGGGCTCATGCTCTCTTTAACATATCTTCAGTCAATTAGTTCATCAACTTGCTTTTTTAGCTCGGCTACCTACTTAGGATTAAGTCTATAAACAGGTCGATTCGACAAAGCTGTGCCAAGCTGGAGGTCGATACAGTATTTGATACCTCTAACAGGAGGTAACCCTTTAGGTAGCTCAGTAGGAAATAGGTAGGCATATTCTTGGAGCAAGGCTTGCATTTTGACTGGTAAAGCTCCATCCTCCTTTAACTCGAGTAGTCTTCTCACTAGAAGAAATGCACACTTTTCCTTCTTAACTTCCTTAAAGAATTGGGCTCGAAAGATCACTAAGGACTTCTTCAAAGATTTGGAAACCTTAACTTGAGCTTCCTAAACTTCTTTAAAGCTCATTGGGGTCAGCACTACTTTCTTCCCATTCTTCTAAACATGTAAGTATTGCGGTACCCATCGTAGAATACCTTAAGATCAAACAACTAAGGTTAGCTTAAGAGAATGTATGAAGTACACATCAACGGAATGTCACACAGCACTTCGTCCTAATACCTATCACCGATGGAGATCAGCACTCTAACCTGCTCAGTAACTGGAAGCCTACCTTTCTCATTAAGCCAATGGATCTTGTATAGTTAGGGATGAGGATAGGTTGGCAACTTCAAGGCCTTCATTGCTCCTTGTGCTATCATATTGGTGCAGCTTCATCCATCTATAATCAAAGCACACAGGCTACCATTCACCCAGCAATTCATGTGAAAGATATTCTCTCTTTGTTCATTCTCCATTAGTCGTAAGGGTATTGAGGGATCTTCGGACAACCATACAATATTCCCCATATTCGAGTCAGGGTTAAGGTGTTTAGGTCTTCTTATAATTCTCCTAACAAATGTTGAATGTCTACCTTTTCTTCTCCTTCACTCGCGCTCTCTAACTCAATCTATGGGGTCTCGCCCTTAATTGTCATCACATGTCTATTCGGATACTGATTAGAAACATGGTCAAAACTAAGACACTTGAAATATTTGATCTCCCTGGTTTTCCGTTTTGAGCTCTAATCTTGCTCCTTTCTGACCTCAATTTCCTTGGCCTTGGCCTTGCCTTAGCCTTACCTTAGCCATCTTTTAGTCTACTCAGAACTTGACTACATCTGTTTGGCTTAAAACCATAAGGAGCTTAACTAAAGGTTAGCCACTCGGAGCTCAACTAAGCTGACTTCACCTCAATCTTTTAACTCTCTAGGCGATTTAGATAGTCTCATCCAGAGTCCCAAGTCTCTACACTTCCACAATGTTCCCAATCTCAGGTCATAATCCAGAAATGAATCTTGCAACGGTTTGTGCTTTTAGTTCATCAACATCACATCGAATTATCAACAGTTAAAACTCTCGAACATACTCATCTACAGTTTAGTTACCCTACTTGAGTTCTTAAAGATGTGGGAAAGTGTCTTGTTCGTAATACTCAAAAACAAATCTACTCCTTAAAACTTGCTTCATCTCATTCTAAGTTCGTATTTCGTGTTGGGCTCGTTGACATATGGTATACAACTTTTTCCACCATATTATGGCATACCCAAAAAACTCTAAGGCAGCTATTAAGATACAAACTACGTCTTCATAATCATAGAAATTAAATATTTTCTTAACCTTTTTTTTCCCAGTCCATATATTCATTGGTGTTGTTAGATTTAGAAATGCTTAAAACCTGTACTTTGATGTGCTCAGTCCCTTAAGGAGCTTAAAGCTCATGCTCATCATACTTAAGAAACTACTCTTCTTCCACATCTTCTTCAACTTCTTCTAAATCATGTCTTCGTCGTACAAGTCTTTTAGTCCGGTGCAGTTAAGCTAGGGGAGCACCCATAGCATCAAGTACCCCAATCTCCACTCCTTATTCTCTTGGCCCATTACATACACCTCGTCCATGCTGAACATTCCTCTCTTGAGGTCGAGCTTCCACTAACCTTTACACGAATACAACCAAATTGGCCACAATGGCAATAAGGTTCTATAATTGCTAGTCTATGGTCTGTGGGGTTAGTTGTTTAACACAACCATGAACGTACTCATCACTCTCTACATCACTAATCTCTCCTTATATACTAAAATTTAACATTCTCACAACAAAACTTTCAATATGTTCACAACCTAACAAAAGATTCCACATAATACTACTAACACTACACTAAATGAACAACTTCAATAACTTGCTCTGTTTTGTAGAAGAGAAAACAAAGTACAATAGAGTACGAAAACTACTTATAATAACCAGTCATTGCAAACATTAGCTATTTGTCCTAACCTTAAGATCTAATATTAGAGTATATGATGTGCCTTGGAGTTGAGTTATCATATGGACTTATCGTATGGTCGAAAATGAGTCCTTCGAAGTATTGAAGAAGTAGAAGACCAAATTGAGCAACTAGGAGTCTCCTTACAAGACCTTGCAAGCCCCTAAGATGAGCTTTGGTGAGGGGTTTGGGGGTCAGCATTCCATCACTTCTGGTCATCAGTTTAAACAAAAGGTAGTAATGCACTAGCCTTTTTGGAAAGAAGTAATATTTCAACCTTAGGTTTGCAAGTCAAGAACCAAAATTATGGTTGCCCTAGTTTTAAGAGTAATTGTTGTCAATGATGAATTATTTCCTATGATAAGAAGGGCATTTGAAAATAGGTGGAGTTGTGAATAGGCTATGATTAAGGCATAGGCATTAGGTTTTGAGCTATGTGTTTCAAGTTTTTTTAGGCTTGAGGGCTTGTTGTGTTTTAATTATGTTTTAGGCTTAATCACCTTGTCTAAAATACTTAATTTCTTCTTAGGTCGATTTTTCACTATTTTTATATTTTTCCTTCTCATTTTTTTTTCTTCCCTTGCCCCATTTCTTTTCCTCTCTTTTTCTTTTTTCTTCTCTTCTTATCTTCCCCATTTTTTTGTTCTTTCTTTCTTTTTCTCTTTTTTAATTTTCACCTAAGACTAAGGTGATTATCCCTTCTTTTATCTTATGGCTCAAAGTATATATGGTTTGTGTATAGTGTTTAAGATATAGGCACTTCTTCATTTGGAAGGAAATAAGTTATTAATGGTAACAATTACTCTTAAATTAATGCCGCAAAAGCGAGTACAAATTAATTTTCTCCTAATTAATGTCTCCAACTACCTTTTTGCTCCATCGTAGGGCAGTTATTACCATTGCATAATTTTCAAATGCTCCTGAATAGGCTCCACGGGTTATAAAGGATAATCTATGCATAGGGTGATAAAAATGGATGCCTAACATCATTTTGATTTACGTATCAAATTCAAGATAGACCATCTTTAAGGAATGAGCCCACAGACCTCATGTTAGTGACACTCAACTCTTAAGTGCATAAGGGTTGGTATTTAGCAATGGTTTCCCTATTTTCATCTTAAACCTTTTCAATTGATAAGATACCTTTCCTTAGGCAAGAAGATTTAGCCAAATGAGTTGGACTTACTTCATTCATTTGATTTTCCCTAAACTTGATTTTAATGCTGGTGAAAAATGAGCCTTAGTATCAGTCATCTTTGAATACTCCTGCTTATAGTAAGCCTTTGTACCCTTGGAAAGTGCCCTATTGATTGCACCTCAAGCTTCGCTTGACACAAAAGTAGTACAAACAGCTTCAGTGTTTGGCTTTGAGGATTTAAAGCAAGTAGAGAAACCTTATATTTGTATTTTGGATTTAGATTGGATGAGAAGGTCTTGTGTTTGGGGTCTATTGGAGGAGAAAATGAGCCGATTTTGTGTCTGTGCTTAGAGTGAATGGGATAGTCTTATGCTTCGGGAGTGAATGGGTCAATCGCTTAATAGTAGTTTTGAAGGCCTTGTAAGAATTCTTACTTGTTAGTAACTCTCTCTCTCTCTCAATTTTTCAAAATTTTTATTTCTCTTCCTAAATTTTTGAAAATCCTTTTTGTTTGAGAACCAAAGTAAAAATTTAAAAGGTTAAACAGAAAGGACAAAGTTACTCTAAGATGAGAAAAAAATTGTTATTCACAATCAATGAATGTCAACAATATTTACAAACTATAGACAGGACTAAGGACTTGCTTACGAGGAAGAAGAATTATCTTACAAAAAGAAAGGATCCTCTATAGGATATTGGATGTTTACAAAAAGAATACTATGAGAAAGTGATTATTTAACAAAGTTACCCTAAGGAAAGGAAAGAATAACTTACATGAATGATATAAAAATAATTTTGGAGTTTTCAAGCTATAGGTAAGACAGACTTATTACAAGCTAGATAAGCTCTAAAGACTGCATCAGAATTATTTACAAAATTCATGAAAGTTTTCAATGGACAAGGAAGCCTATAATGAATACTGACTAAAGCGATAATTTACAAGGTAGTAAAATGACAAGTATCCAAACTATTTACAATTATAAGAAAGCTAATTACAAAGGAAATGGAGAAATTTATCCTAAAAATGGAGAACTATTTACAAAGGATATATTACTAATTTCTATTTTCTTTTCTCTATCTCTTCTTCTCTTTCTTTCTTTCTTTTTTTTTTTTTTTTTGAAATTTGAATATCTATGAATTTCTAACAAAAGGGTGAAAGCTATTTACTAGCTAAAGTTAAGACTAATATCAGTCTAAGAAGTATTTTACAAAAATATTTAACAACTTTATGAAAATTTCTAGTTCAAAGGTCAAATAGGAGCCTATTGAGAGAATTGACAAACTTTATTTACCTAAAAGGAGAGGTTAGTCTTAAGAAAGATTAGCTTCTCAAGAGAATGACAAATTCTATTCTATCTAGGAGTTAGGGATTAGTCTATGGAAATAGTATTTATATATGATCTTCTAGGCAAAATTAATATTTTATAAGTACAGGATGAGTATTTATAAGGTAACAAATATTTACAAGTCTAAGTGATTCTTTTTTTTTTTTTTTTTTTGTTAATACCTATTCAATTAAGAGGAAAAAAATTACCCATTTTTAGAAATTAGGAAAATAAACAAATACATGAAATGATGCGTGGCATACAAATGTAAGTTAGAGGATCGGTGATTAAATAGTAGTGTAGCAATTTAAAAAATGTAGGGTTATAACTTTATTATAATTTCATTATTGCAACAACTGTGGAAATTGAATTGTTTCATAGAAATATAATTTACAAGGAAATTCTATAATTATAAAAATAAGCTTACATGGAAAGTATATTACAACATTATTATGATATAGTTGAACTCCAATAGAGTAATGACCCTTTGTTAGCATGCTATAATACTACATATTTGTCAATCCAAAGATTTGTGTAAGTAAAAAGGATGGGTTCTAAAAGTTCTTGTCAAGCCTAGATTTTCACCATTTTGATTATTTTTATAAGATAAGGCCTTTTTAAAACCTATTATTACTAAACTCTACCCATTTAATACCGATCCTCGACTAGGGTTTAAAGAAAACCATTTTTTTTTTGTTTTGAAAACAATTTTGGAGTCGTCACTCAATCGGAGTCGAGAAAAACAGTTAAGTTATAATCAAGTTATAACCAATTGGGTTGATTAATTATAACTTAGTCACTAGTCTAACGATTAAAACTAATTTTATAAAACGGTTTTTGAAACCAGAGAATTTAGATCCGGGAGTTAGGAATTTTAAATCTTTACGGGTAATATTAACTTTCCAAAATTAGAATTAAACTTAAAATTCACTTTTTAATTTTGAAAGACAAAACTTAATTATTGGTTACTCTAATTGGATAAATAAAATAATCTAAACTAAAGAAAAAGGGAAATTAGTTTTTAAAAATTTTTATCGTCACCTCGTACGTGCCTACGTCTCTACTATTTGAGATCAGATGTACGTAGTTTTTTTAATGAAAACTTTAGTGGGTTAAATTGATTTTAATTTGAAAAACATGTTGAAATTATATTTTTAGTTTAATTCGGTTTATTTAAGGAAATTTCTAAAAAATGAAAGTCCTAAATTAAAATTTTTATTTTTGGAAAATCTAAAAAGGGCCCTAATTTTATAAAGGGTTAATTTATTTCTATTTTTATTTTTTTTTAAAAAGACATTTTTCTAAGTGATAAAAAAAATTATTCCCTATCCTACTCATTTTATTTTGTTTTTATTATATCACCTTATTTATTTATTAGTTATTATATTTTATCTATTTTTATTAAACTAATAAAATAAAATAAAAAAAAAAACTCTTTTCTTTTTTTCTTTTTTTTTTCTTTTTCTTTTTCTTCTTTTTTGATTTGATTACATTTACATGGAATAAATAAATAAAATATGGTAGAGGTTCGAACCAAGGAGCAGAATGCGAGTCGGGTTTAGATCAGCTCGGTGTGGGTTGTCGGGTTAGGTCGATTCGAACGAGTCAAACTTCTTCTTCAATAGGAATACGATAGCAGAGGGCGGTTCCGGCCGTTCTAGTGACCAAATTGAGGGGATGAAGGTTGTTTCGTGTGTTTCTTATTAGGGATAGGGGGGGTGAGTAAAGTGTTGTGGTGATTGGAAGTAGTTTAAAGGGTGGTGCAAAGTGGTAACCCGCAGTGGTTTCGAGTGGTTGTATTTTAGAGTTATTGGGCGAGAGGGGGGTGTTGGTTCAGTGGTTTTAGAGGTTGAAGAGTTTGGTTATGTGATTGGTTTGGGATAAAGATGGCTGAAGGTGGTGGTTTGAGGAGAGGGGCATTTGACGATTAAGGTTGGGGTGGTGGCAAACTTGGTAGAGCTGCAATGAGGCATGGCAAAGGTTGAAAGAGGTCGGGTTGGAGAGCCTAAGCTACGGGGAGCTCGACCATAGTGGTGGTTTGGCTTGGAAGTAGCTAGAGAGAGGAATTTGAAGAGAGATAGAGATTGGTAGAAATAGAGAGTGAATAGGAAGAGAGAGAAAGGGTATGGGACTTGAATCCAGTTGGTTTGAGTATTTTTTTTTTTTTTGTACCTCCCCTAACACCATTTTATAGTCCAATTCAACCTAGAAACAAAGGAAAGTTCTAATCAGAGTGAATTCGGGTGATCTGAATTTCCAGCTTTTTTCCAATCTTTGAAGCTTGATTTGAATGCACCATTGACTGAATTTGGACGTATTATTGTGTTTGATTCGAAGTAAGCCATGTAAAGGATGAATTCGCACCATTAATTGGTGTGTTTCAGAAAGGAAAAAACACGAAATCAAAAACCAAAGTGAGGGGGTTAGGCTACTCTTTAGAAGGAAAAAGGAGGAAAATCAGGAGAAAATGAAGGAAACTTGAGGGAAAGAGAGGGAAAGTGTTGACGGGGCACTACATAAGCCAATCTCGACTAACCTCGATGATACGTAGTAGTTGATGTGGATGCCACATGGAGTTACATCAACAAGGTCTTCCAACCCTATAATAACATGTGTAAGGATACGTGGTGTAGTGAAATCCTAATACGTAGCAATATGCTAGTTAACAAAAAATAAAAAGGTCGCCTTACCTTTACCAAAATTCGAACTCAAAACCTCACACTCAATGCCCAAACCAAGTTCATATATTTAACCATTAGGCCATTAGCTTGTACCTTGTCCATATATACAACTAAATTGTACATATGAACTTAGTCAGTCGAGGCTAGATTTAATTTAAGCCTAGATTTAAGACCCAATTTCTAAATCTAATTTAAAAACCTACCCTAATGAAATATTATTTTCAAAAATATTTTATTTTTTCAACTTTTCTATTTTTTTTTTCTTGTAATTTTTCAATTTTCTAAATTTTTAAACAAATTTTCTTATTTTCTAAATTTCTCAATTGTTTCTTATCCAATTTTCTTATTTTTTATGACTTTTCTTATTTTTTGAAATTTTTTTGTATTTTCCTTAAATTCTTATTTTTTTCTAAATTTCTTATTTTTTTAGGTTTTCTTTAATTTCTTATTTTTTTTGTGTTTTTTCTAATTTAGGGCCTATTGGGAAAAGAAAAATAATAAAAATAAAAATAAATGGAACAAAAATTAGGTGTCTGCAGTCCTTAAGTTTTGTGACCTCACACGTTTTCAAAGAAACGGATCATCGATCACATCAATACTTGAGTGAGATAGCCCAATTGACCTTGAGTGGTGGTTGTCCCACAATACCTGAAATTTACACAATGTCTCCCCATCCTAAGATCTTAAGATGGCTTAGGTCTAACCTATGACCACCCCCACCCCCCCAAATTTATGCCCTTAATAAACCTACACTAAGGCTAGTAAAATATATACAATTAAACAAATTGTATTTACAAAGAAGAAATATAATGTGGAAATGGTATTTTGAAGAATAAATTCTAAGTTCAAAAGGTTTAAGTGACTAGCCCTTTTAACGATCCCTAATGAAGTCATCAAGTTATCAAGCTCGAATTTTTTGATTTTATTTTCCTTAATCCAATTTGAATTAAACCTTAGCCCATTCAATATTAATAATCTACTAAGAATTAAGGAAAATCTGGTTTTTTTATCAATATGAAAAAAATTGGAGTCGTCACTTTACCATGGTTAGGAAAAAGGGGTTAAGTTAAAATCAATTGTGTCAATTGACTTTAACCTAGCCATTAGCTTGAGGAAAAATTAAAAAAATAATAATTTTTCAAAAAAAAAAAAAACAAAGAAATTGAGTTTAGAGGCTAAACTATTAAACCTTAAACAAATACAACCTTAACTTTATGAATTTAGTGTTATCTTTTAGAATACCCTTTTAACTTAAATGAATAATTCTTAATTTACAAATAAAGAAAATTAATTTTATTTACAAAAAGGAGAAGAAAATAAGAAATTAAATTTATATACAAAAGGGGAAATAAGAAAAAAAAAACTATTCTTATTTAAGTCATCCCTTAGGTGCCTAAGTATCTTCTAATAGGAAATAGACTTCCTGTAATTCGATTTAGAAAAAATTTAGGTGTGTCGGTTTATCTTAATTTTGAAAGTAAACGAGTTTACGTTTTCAACCACATTTTGTTTTAGAAAAATTTTAAAAAAGGGTCCTAATTTTTTTAAGGTTAAAAAAAAATTCTATTGAAAATCATAATTTTTAGAAGAGATTCTCTTATTATTAATTTTTTCTAAAAAAAATATCTTTTTCTAAGTGAGAAAGGAAAGTTATTTTCATAAAATTTTATTCTATTAAAAAAAGAGAAAGAAAAGAAATTGTTCATTTATGAAAAATCCTACATTAACCTTATTTATAAAAAGAAGGGTTTTTTTTTTCCTTTATATATTGCATAAGATAATATCAAAAATAAGAAGGAAACAAAAGAAAAAATAAAATAAGAAAAAATTAGACTATAAAAGAAAGAAATAAACTTGCACTTTAGGCTGGATTTGTGGGTCAAAGGCAGGGCTGTCATGTCAAATCCAATCAGATTCCAAGCTAAAGTGTTGGTTTAGAATGGAAGAAGAAGGTAGCAATTGAACCCATGATCCACGACGGTCTTTAATGCATATTTCAAGGCGGTGATTGAAGATATGTGAGTTTTCAATTGATGAAAGGAGGATAGGTGGTAGCGTGATGATGAATAGTGGCTATTTGGGTGGCTTCGCAAGTTGGGCCATTGGTGGTGGTGGTGGTGATGGTGATGTATACTACACGTGGTAATTGTTGGAGTTTAAAGGAGGATCATAGTAGTAGTTGTTGGGTTTTGAGGGGCAGTGATCATAGTGGTGGTGGTGATTTATGCTTAGAAATAATGGATAGTGGTTGTTTACATAGTGAGTTGGTGGCCTAATATGGGCTTGTTGATTGAAGATGTTAAGGGTGCTTCTAAAGGGAAAAGACAATAGCTTTTGAATGCTTGGAACACTAGAAAGTTATTGGAAATGGTTTTAAGCTTTGATAGTGAGTGTTGAGAGAGAAAAGCTAGAGAGAGTGTGTATCGAGCAAGAGGTAGAAATCTCGGTTTTAAGCTTACAAAAGTGTTTAGAGTTGTTACTTGCTGAAAAAGGATTCCCTAAACCCCTTTTCTATTTTTTGAAGCTTGAACAAGTCAAGAAAGCTCATTGATTGGGTTGATTCGGCTTTATGCGCTTTACCTAAAAAAAAAATCGATTTTTATTGTGAATTGAAATGATCTAGGTGTAATTAATGGTCAAATATAATCCTTAAGCATTCTTTCTTACTCTAAATACAAAAAGGAGCTTAGATTTTTAATGAAAAAGCTAGAACTAACCAAAATCTAATCAAAAACAAAATCTAGGTGTTAAAGTTTTTCCAATTTTTGGATTCAATATTGACTCATTAAACGAATGAATCAAAATGCATTATTGGGTTCAATCAAAAGCATTCTAAGTAGACTCTGTAATTTCATCATTAATTTAGTGAAATTGCAAGGAAAAATGGGTCAAAGAAGGAATGAAATTGGAACTTCAATTTTTAATGGAAAAGCTTGAACCAAACAATATCTAATTGGAGTGAAATTCAAGTATTGAAGTTTTTCCAATTTTTGGATTCAATTTTGACTTACTAAATGAATGAATCAAGATGCTATTAGGTTTGATTAAAGGTATTCCAAGTGGACTTTGCAATTTCACCATTAATTTGATGAAACCATGAAGAAAAATGGGTCAAAGAAGGCATGAAATTAGGTGGACCAAGCTAAAGTTTAAGCTAGAGATAGAGGAAGACGAATTGTAGAAAAACTTGTTTTCAAAACATGTATTTTTGTATAGTTTAAAAAAAAAAAATGCTTATACACCCTAAAGAATCAAACCTAAAACCTTCCTAATGCATGTGTATGTTCCTTATTAACAGGCCATTGGTATATGCTTGAAATGTTTTTGCAAACAAAACTTATTTAAGTGTAAAAAGAACCCTAGCTCTATTATCTTTTTTTTTTTTGTTTGATAAAAGGAAAAAAACAAATTTACCTAGGCCCAAATAAACTCCTAATGGACTATTTAAAATAAAAAATACCAAAACATTATGAGAACTAAAAATATATATATTTCTAAACTATTTATTTATTATTATTTTTTTACTCTTTTCCTATTTATATATTTGCTTTGTATTTTTCTTTAATTTTTACTTTTCTATATTTTTCAATTTTTTCTATCTTTTGATATCTTTTCTTAGTTTTCTATATTTTATTTTTTGATTTTTTTTAATTAGGACTCTTCTCTTTATTTTTGAAAATTACTAAAACTACAAAGAGAAAAAATGAGGTGTCTATAGGAAGCTATTTGTAGGTTGTGGTGATGTGATAGATTAAACACCTCTATTGTTACATATGCGATTTATTAGGTATGTCTCAAGGGTTAGATGAAAGATTCATGTTGGTTTACAAAAAGAAAGGTTTAATCAAGTTGTATTGGTGATATGGGACTCCTTTTCTCTCTTACCACAGTGTCTATAAGATGACATGACTATGTTTGATATTTTTATTTGTTAAGAATTACCAACACCAATATATATATGCATATGTGCGTGCGCACGCGTGCACGTATGTATAGGAATATTCTAAAAAGTCATGAAATGCTCAAAATTTTAGGACGTCAAGATTACGTTATATGCTACACCTAAATAAAGATAAGATGAAAATGTAAATAACCCCATTAACTTTGACTTGATTGCAAATGTATCCCCACAAATTTCAAATGTTAAAACAACCTTCCTAAATTTTAACTTCGGTGTATACATACCCTCTCAAGCTTATCAACGATTGTCTCTTATGTTGTCAATTTATCAAGATTTAAAGAAGTAATTTGCAACATTATAAAGCTCAAGAGGTATATCTATATTAAGTTAAAGTTTATGGAGGTTACTTGTAATAATTAAAATTTTAAAGTGTATATTTGTACCAAGATCAAAGTTTAATAAGATTATTTACAATTTTGACTTATGACAATAACCCATGTTAGATGTATTAGATTTAGGTTACTTTGATTTGTTTGCATCATAGTTATGTATTCTTATGTTGTTTATATACTAAGCTTTAACTCATCCCTAGTAGGGCTAATTTTTTTTTTTTTTAAGTATTGAAGAAAATTATTTGTTCTTGGTTACGACTTCAAAAATGGAACTGGGGTGACATCAATACATCAGCAAGACTCAAAATATAGGTTGGTTTGATTGACATTCTAGTGGATTAAGTTTCTTCATCGTTGTATTATATCTATAAAGTTTATATTGCTAAAAATCGGAAATAATATTATGAGCCTTAGAAGTAATTGTTATTTTTATATTGTCAATTTATAGTCAGTTCATGGCTTTGCAAACTCATACTATGATATAAGTTTGCGGTAGATTTTACATGCCCTTTAGTTTCACGGTGTGACAATATGTATATGCATATATCATGTAATATATTATATTTAATTCCAACAAGTGCATATCACAAATATAATACATTTTATGGAATATATACAATATGTAACATATAACAAATCAACAATTACATTGTGTTAAATATGTAATATAATATACACATAACATGTTATGATCATTTGTATTATATAGATGTTGATAAGACTTATATATATATATATATATATATATGTTTACATTTATGTATTTGATTTTTAAGTCACAAAAATGACTAAATTAAGTAATTTTTCTAAACGTAGAACAAAATCGTAAAACTTCCCCTCAAAAACTAGAATTGAAATGTTGGTCAAAGCTGGAATGATTATTTCTATGAAATCGTCATTCTAGCTCTTAAAACCTTATCAAATCCAAATTCAACAATAGAAATTTGATGTGTAATATTTATTCCATTTTAAGTTCATTTATGTATATTTGTATTATCCGATATGTTTGTAGTTCCACATGAATTATGGAAAAAGAGTCTTATTGATTTATAAATTTAACATGTTATGATCATTTGTATTATATGGATGTTGATAAGAAAGATATATGTTTATATGTATGTATTAATGTATTTGATTTTTAAGTCACAAAAATGACTAAATTAAGTAATTTTTCTAAACGTAGAACAAAATCGTAAAACTTTCCCTTAAGAACTAGAATTGAAATGGCAATCAAAGCTGGAATGATCATTTCTATGAAATCATGATTCTAGCTCTCAAAACCTCATCCAAATTCAAGAATAGAAATTTGATATGTAATATTTATTCCATTTTAAGTTCGTTTATGTATATTTGTGTTACTCGATATGTTTGTAGTTCCACATGAATTATGGAAAAAAAGTCAGTATTGATTTATAATGATAATATAGTAAATATCATGTTAACACTAGTTAAAAACTTTTTAACTAGTTAGAAATTTTTTGACAAAGTAATTGAAAAAGGTCATTTATTGTTTGTTAGCATTGTTATTGGCTACATTTAAACTTGACATTAAAAATGATATCAAAGCTGACTCCCTACAAATAGATAAATAATTCAAGGATTATTTTAACTCCATTTAGAGAAAAGATTCGAGAAGGATAGTTAAGGTATAACTCTCGATATACTTTCAAGATAATTTATAGGTTAAATGTGACAATAACAAACCGAATAATTTATCAAAAATGAGAAAGAACTAAGCTCAATTATAAGGTTTTTTAAGGAAGACATTGAGTGTTTAATAGTAGAGATTGTATGATAACTTATGTGTTTGTAGTCTCACATGAATCATAGGAGGTGAATCGTATTGATTTATAAAACTAATATATTGAATATTATATTAATATTAAGAAGAAACATTTTAGATAAGTGGTTAAAAAGATCCTTAATGTTTATTAGTATGGTTATTGATTGACTTGAGGTATTACAATATTAAATGGCCTGCAACTACTCATTGCATACATCCATGATCATGTAAATTTTAGGATTGTAGAAGAGTAAGCGTGATCAGTGGGATAATTTAGAGTGAGAATGAGAAATTATATATATATATGTGTGTGTGTGTGTATATGTGAATTCATACACGTCCTTATATAATTACGTTTTCAAATTTTAGTTTCCAGCTTTGTTAGGGCCCCAAGATTAAAGAAGAATTCTCGATGGATCTATGGTCATTAAGAGTTCCCTTCATATTGGACCAAGCCCAGTTAGCGAATCCCCCTTCAGCCCACTTAGTAGTTGAAAAGGTTTTACTTCTTTTCGGTCACAGTACTAGCAAATAAATTTTAATAACTTTAACCATCTTCACTTTCTTTTGGTGAAGTTCATCATTTTTCGGATTAAATGAAGGGAAAAAAGGTTAAAAGAATTAAATACAAAACAAACCATTTTCTTTTCTTTTGCCAGCTATATTAAGTATTACAATTTGGGAGTGGAGGAATTTAAATCTGATTGATTCCATTACAGGACTAATAATTAATTCTACTAATTTACAAGATCTTGGCGAAAACATGATAATTAAGCCCATCTATATGCGTGGGTCATGGACAGAAACCGTCTGATCCCGAATCAATTTTCCATGATCTAGCATTGCCTTTTTTGTTTTATTTTTTTCAATTATTAGACACCCAGTAAGTCATGGGGCCTGCTAAGCGGGCCCGTGTATCCGGCTTAGTCTTCGTACGTTGGGACTGTCTCTAGGACCGGCACAAGTTAAATCCAATTCTCTGCCCACGTCTAGATGACTAAATCACCAAGCAGCTAGAGTTGTGCCTGGACGAGAACTTTGACAGACCTATTGTTACATTCTCCAAGTATTTTGGCCCAAAACTTTTGGTTGATTGATTATTTCTTGATCAGTGTCTGAATTAGAGCTGCAAATGAATTTCACCCAAGCAATATAGTATTGATCTAATTTGATCTTGACTCAACATTTAAAAACTCGAGCTTGCTCAAACTTTGCTGAATTTACAATTTTGATCTCGATTTTAACCTGGATTAATACTTGATATGCTCGAGTGTAATTCAATTAAGCTTGTTTTGACTTGATGATCTAAAAAAAATAGTAATTTTATTCAAATAAAAATGATGTCTTAACTCAGCTTGAACTCAATTGATATTTAAAGTCAACTCAAATTCGATTAATTTCATAAATTAGTCAAGCCAAACATTATAAAGTTCGATCTTGACTTAATAAATTATTTAAGTGGCTTGAGTATGAATTTAATTTGGTTATAGTCGAATCATGCATGAGTAAATATTAAGTTGAACTCAAGTAGTTTATGAATAAGTTTATCTTATTTATACCATAATATTAAGAGAGGAAATTTCTTTCCCCTATGCTAATCTACCTTATATCTTTTGTTTTGTTATTTTATTCATATATAATTACGAGGTAGAATTGATTTGTTGCACATTATGGTTTTGTTTTTGGTCTATAGAAAAAAATAAATAAATAAAAAATAGGATTATATGTGTTTTTTTTTTTTTGGATTAAGAGGTAGGATTTACGGAACTAACACCCAACTTCTACTTCATATAAACCACCTTAAAAAAAGTAAATTAAAAATAAAAAGAAACTAAAATAGATTTAAAAAATGACTACAAATAAATGCAAGAATATAATTAAAATAAAGAAAACTGAAAAGAATTTTATTTATTTTTTCGATTAATAACATGATTAAGGCAGTTTAACATTAACTATAGTCTCAACAATGACATCAAAAATTTGATCCGCAAATTTAAAATAAGCATAAATACCAACAAGTATACTAGATCAACTAAACAATATATAGTGAGTAAAGTTGTTGTTCTCACTAGGATTAAATTAATTATCAGACCAATATCAACTCCATTTATTATCTAAATGCTCGAAAAATCAATAAAATAAAACCATGCTAAACTACTATTACTAATAAAAACTAATGAAACAAAATAAATTGAGTGCGAAGGGAACTATTAATAATTCAATTAATAATAAAATAATCAAATCCACCATAATTAACTAATCATACTGTAACTAAATTATAATTATGTTAGCTGCTTGGCTATCTTGAGAATTTGCTAAAGTTCTCTATTTTGTTTCCAAGTCTTAAAGTCCTTTGATGGGTTAATGATCTAATTCATCTCTTACATCATTAAATTACAACTAAACAAATTAAATTTCTAGAAATATATTTGGGGAATTTAATATGCTTTAGGTAGAATAAGTAAAATATGGATTTAAATAGTACTAAATAACTTACTAATGCCAATGCTAGGTTTGAATGTAAACTAATATCTGATTAACCTATAAAAACTAAAATTGATTTTAGTGTTAAAGGATTTCAATGAACACAATGAAACCCAACAAAAGTTTTGCCATAAGCAACTAAATGATCGACAAGAACCTAAGATTAGGGAGATAATACTCATTACTCAATAATTAATGAGACTTGTAAAAAGTTCTTACATTAAAGGATGTAATAATATAGTTCTAATGAAAAGAAGAATTTCTTAAACCCTAAATAAACCTTTTACAAGTCTAATGGTAAAAGCGTAAATAACTTAATGTTTTATAGAATAAAATAGCAAAATATGGCTTAATATTCACTAGAAACAGGAGCTACCTTCTAGACTAGGTATTACTACCATTATAATGAGGCTTAGATTAATTTTGAGGACACTAAAAATTGAACAATAGTAAATTTACCATTAGTTGGTAGGACAATTATCATCCAAGTGGTAAAACACCTATTGTCCGGATGGTAGGTCTTTGATCACAATTTGTTAGATTGGATACAAATAGGTATTTAGATAGAGAATTTTATATCCTGTATAATTCGAATAGTCTTGGCCTTCACATTTGGATGGTAAGGAAGGGTACTTTGTGTACAAAATATCAAGGTGCACCATTTGGATGATAGTGGACTCTAGAGTTATATAACGCTTGGTTTTAAACTGTGAACTGTCTCGAAATCAACTCATTAAGTTGCTAAACTATCCCGAGCTCGCAATAACCAAGCTTGAAATCGAGCCTTAAGGGCCTAGGTTTGACCTTTTATTAAAAAAAAAAAGATTTAAATGATAGAAAATAATTTTTCTTACTACCACTAATTTCTTTATATATGAAATAGTTCTTTTGTATTATTATTATATTGTAATTTATATTTCTATTTAGTAAATATACTTTAAGAAATCAAATTTTGTAATCTACAATTATAGTTACACTATAATTTATTTTTTCATTTTGACAATATATTCCAAATAAGAAATTTTTGTAATTTACAATTTTTGCGGCTTTGACCATTCTTATTTAATGTTGTAATACAATATCACTCGAACCAAATGAATTATTTTGGTTTCATGATAAAATATATATATATATATTTGTTTTGAAAATAAAATTTTTGGTTCACGAGTAATGGAATAGTTAAACAAATAGTAAGTAAATTCCACAAAAGATTAAATTAAAAAAATTATACAAAAGATTAAAAAAAAAAGAAAATTCTAAAAAAAAAAAGGTTCATAGGTTACTTAAACCAACCTTTAACTACTAATTCAAGTGAACAAGCTTAAGACCGTCCCCTTAAGGGGTGGTCCTAGTTTACCTCTACACTGGCCCATGAATCAGAAGTTCAAGGCCAGTTCGTCCTATTACACATGTTTAGTGGACTCTAGCGCTTATCACTCGAGTGCTTTTTCCTAGCCATGTAGATGGTAGCCCTCTATACCTCTTAGTATTTGTTTCCTACCTTTCTTGATTACTCCACCTTTATATCTTGAACTCGATTCGTGCTTTAGCTCTTCCTTGGATAGTTTGGGGTCTTGATTGCACCAAAATTCCTAAACCAAAATTTAAATCTTTGAAAGAATCTACAAGAGTTGCGATATAGCACTCCTAGTGCATATTTTTCTAAAAATGCTTGGATTGTTATTTTAAAAAAAATACTTAAATTAGATATGGTAGTTTCTTCTTCCCTTACCGATAATGTGATTGGTAGCTTATAGAAAATAGGTTTTTTTTTTTCTTCTTATCTTAAGGATGGAATTGAATAAATTGGATTTGGATTGTAGGGTACTATTATGAATTGTTGAATAGATGTTTTATGATAATAACTTGATGTGAAACCTTAAAATTGGGGTTATTTAGGTTCCGATCATTAATTCTTAGAGTGTTTTTTAAGGAGAATTGCATTTATGTTGGATTTTGAGAGAGAAAACCACATCAGGATTTGTATGGATGGAAATTTGAATTTGGAGTCAACCAAAGAAGACATGCATTCAATAGCACTTTAACCCTAGTTAACTAAGGTGTCATTTTATGAAGGGTGGCTACAATTGAAGAGTTTATCAATCTAACCTATATTTTGATCAATCGTCACTCCCCAATTGTGAGTCAATAGACCAAACACCCCAGGTCGATTGCTTTCCTCGAGTGTGTGAGTTGCTCTTTTTATTCATTAAATCCAAGTGGCTATCCTTTGAATAGTCTTAAAAATAATCTTTTTTGGTTCCTAATCACATAAAAAAGTTGAAAATTTATCCTTTAGCTTAAGTTTATGAATTTATGATATAATTTAGAGACTAACTTGTTACATGTCAAGAATTGATTATCGTTTATTTGATTTAAGTTTATTAAGCACAAACTTGGTATGTAATTATTAGGTTAGTAATTGAATGAACCTAACTATATCAAAACATTAACTATTTATTGAGTGCAAATTGTTATAGATAAAAGACTCAAGGCTTCCAATGATTGGATATAGACCACAATATGGTGGCTATGTTGTTTCAAGGGGGCAACTATTCATAGATTGTGGTAATGTTGTAGATTAGGCACCAATGTTGTCATGTACATGGTTTGGTTTCTACATTATCTTAAGGGGTAGTTAAAGGATTCATGTTGGTTTACTAAAAGAAAGATACAATCAAGTTGTACTAGTGATATGGGACTCCTTTCCAAATAGTTTTAGTAGATCAATAATACTAATGGCTCATACCATAGTGACTTTGAGCTGACATGACTACATTTAATACTTTTATTTGTTAGGGAGTACCTATTCTAATATATATATAGTCATGAACTATTCCAAGTCTTAAGACATTAAAATTATGTTGGATATTATACCTAAGTAAAGGTAGAAAGAAAGTGTAAATAACCTCCTAAACTGTGACTTTCAAGCTAAAATATCCCCATAACTTTCAAATATTGCATCCTTTTAACTTTTGATTTTGGTGTGGAAACATTTTCTCAAGTTTATTAACAAATGTCCTTTATATTATTAATTTATCAAGATTTAGGAGAATAATTTGTAACAATTGAAATTTTAAGAGGCATATCTATAATAAGTCAATTTTATGGGGGTGATATGCAACAATTGAAATTTTATGGTGTATATCTACAATAAGGTTAAAATTTAGTAGGGTTATTTGAAATTTTGCCTTCCTACAATAATCTGTGTTAGATGTAATAAATCTACGTTATTTTGATTTGTTTGCATCGTACATATATATGCTTGTGGTGTTTATCTACGAAGCTTTAACTCATCTCTTATGGACCTTATTTTTTAAGTACCGAAGAAAATTATTCTCAGTTATGACTTCAAACATGGAAGGGGGTTAATGTTAGTACACCAGCAAGACTCAAAGTATAGGTTAATTTGATTAACATTATAATGAATTAAGTTTCTCAATTGTTGTATCATATATTGTGAAGTTTAAATTGTTACAAGTAAGAAATAATACTATGAGCACCGGAAGTAATTGTTATTTACATATTGTAAATATATATTCGGTTCAGAGCTTTACATACTCCCGCCATAATATAAGTCTACGATAGATTTTACTGTACTTTAGTTTCGTAGCACGACAATATGTATATGTATGTATCATGTAAAATATTATATTTAATTCCAGCATATACATTTATATAATACATTTTATGAAATATACACAACATATAACACATAACAAATGCAACAATTACATTATGTTATGTAATACATTATACTCATAACATAATTATAAGACTCGAATATAAATTTATATGTATGTATTTACGTATTAGAGTTTTAAGTCACAAAAATGACTAACTGAGTAGTTTTTTTCTTCTTTTTCTTTTCTGCTCTAAATGTGGAGCAATGTAATACCCCTTACATGCTAAAAGAAAAAACTATAATCATTGAGACACATTTTAGTATAGCGGCTCAAAACACGTCAGAACTTAAAAATTAAACATATTCAATCTTAGTCAATCCTAAGATAGGTAACCTCTTGAGAAGTTATTGCACAAAAAATAAAACTATGCAACAGTTTACGCTAACGTAGACAATCCTTTGGTGGGAAGAGTTCCGGCCTAGTAGTTATAGATAGTATCGGAGTAGTCTACTAGCCAGAACAGCAGAGCAGGTGCCCTACTTAGTAACAGTTCTGGACTTATGTAACAAAACCAACGAATACATTAGTTCTGTAAGGGGAAATTTTTATTTAAGACCTAACTCAAATGTCATTTAAAATACTAAAACTATTTCAAACAACCTTATTCTATTTTAAATTGACATTTATCTACATCTTCCCTTTTTTTTTTCTTTTTTTTTGGAATTAAGACCCTTTCCACTTATTCTAAAAAGGCACTCAAATTACAAGGAAGCAAAAATGAGGTGTTTGCAGTAGCTCTTCTTTATGGTAAATTTTGAGTAAAACTTTACCACAAAGATAGAAGAAACATTATTTTTGCCCTAAGGATGGATTTCTCTTAAGAATCGCTATAACTAGTTAACTATTCTAGGGTCAATCAATTAGGGATTTGGTGAGAGATATTTTGAAAAGAAAGATGGGGGTTTAAAAGCTTATTGAAACATGAGAATGAGTTGCTTAAAAGGGTATAGCGCCTTAAGAGTTGACCAAATTCCTAAAAGATACTAAAAGGAGGGTAATGCCCCTATAGGTTAGCAAGAATGGTCAATACTAAGATAAGTGATCTTTTAGGGAACTATTGCACTAAGGAACAAAATCGTACAGTGTTCCATACTAAAGTAGACATTACCTCTATTGCAAACTGTAGCCAAGAACAGACAAGACCGATTGCTGAGTGAGTTCAAGATTATAGAAAACTCGAAAAGAGTCAATGGGGAAAGATACGAAAGGGTAAAAGCAAAGGATGAAAACAATAAGCAAACCCTACGAATAGTTCCAGAAGATATGACGTACCAATGGAACATCCAAAAACTCACAGTACAATTCGATATAGCGCATGAATTGGTTCAATGAGGTTACTTGCCACCTAACCCTATTTAAGGGAAAGGATAAGAGTGATGCCGAGAGTAAACAATAGTATTTACGTAAGGAAGAAAGTATTCAAAAGTATATTGAAGATTATCTGATGTCTTACAACTATAAGTACAAAAGCATTTATACCTGCAAACTAGAGCAACTTGCCCAAAAGGGAAAAGATAAAAAGGGCATTTCCTAAGGGGGGTAATGTACATGTTATAAAGGGGCAAAAATGAATATATAAGGAAAATAATCATTGGTGTTACAGATTTTACATGTGATATTGTATACGTGGCAATGCGGCATTAGCGAGGTCGTTAGGAGATGCGAACAAAAAGTACGGACAGATGGGCTTGTCCGAGGAAGGGTGGCTTAATCAATCCAAATACTCTCTCTTGGCTTCTCGACTTCTCGACAAAGATGATGTCGAGTGATTGTATAGCTCGGCACCATAGAGTTCTCATCTACTCAACAAAACCACAGAATAATGGGCTGTCATATAGTACGACATTAAAGGTAACTCGGTAAGGAAGTACTCAGCTTCGGTAGAGGTTAGTTGGAATATAAGGATACAATGTACCAGCCCCTCTAATCCTCGGGCTCGGCTGCGAGTCAGGGGTCCCATAGCTTAATTCCCATTAACCTCAGTAGGAGTAATTCTGATCAGGTCATTTTGAGCAAAATCCTAATTCTATCCTCAAGAACTAGAAGTGAAATGCCAGTAAAAGCTTGAACGATTATTTCCATGAGATTATAATTCTAGCTTTGGAAATGTAATGTCCCAAAACTTATGATGCCATAGACCGCTACGTATACCTAACCTCTAATGACATGTCAGGTGTACAGTCAACTATGATCTCCAAAAATATTCTCGTAACAATCTCTAAATATTCTCATAAATTTAAGTTCCCCAAATAAAGTAATAATTTCTTCTAAATAATATAGCTATTTTTTAAACAATAATTGTTAAGTAAACAAGATTAAAGTTCTAACCTATTAGATTTTCCTAGGCTAATCTTCAAGTAACAAAAGTAGTCGTCTCTCTCCCCATTCCAAAGGCAATAACAGGTATCTTCACAACTTTAATAGTTTTTTGGTACTTCAATACTTCTTACGTCTGAAAAATATAAAGAGTGAGCCAAAACTCATTATGTAATATACAAGTACATGCGCATAAGCAAAACATAAATAGTCTTGTGTAATAAATGTAAGCAAGTAAATCATCCAACAATTTATTATCTTCATATTATCCAGTTACACTACACATCGAAGGTCCTCATGACCCCATCACAATACAATCTATATCATTATCCTAGCATTTGGGTATGCCTCTTGGGCCTTTTTACAACCTACATTTAAGGCTACCACATAAGTCCCTTTACAACCTACATTAAGCGTACTACTTCATGTGAGAAAGGATAAAGTGTTGCATGGTTCATCGGGGTTGCCCATTAAAGATTTGTTACTCCAAACCCCTAAACTAAGGCTCATACAAGTTACAATCAATAATAAATTAAGTCAGATATTTAATTAGTCAATTTGAACACATATATATAAGTATGAAATTCTAACCTAGTAATCATATATAGTACCTAAGTGTTATGTACTTGGAGAATTGGATTTGATCTGGGTAACATTATCAAAAGTAAGTAAACTTGTAATAGTAAGGAAATACTAGCCTTGGAGTTTATATAAATTCACTTTTAGGTCCTTAAAGTATTTAAATCTTAAGTTAGTAGATTGGATGCGATTAAACTTAGTGTAAAAGTTTGAGAGAAATCGTTCTTAGGGTACATGCCTAAGATCATAGCTATGTTCCTCAATCGTGTTCTTCTCTGAACTTTACCTTTGATGATCATGGTTACGACCACACCCGTGATCTCAAACTATAGTCCTAATGGCGTTATTTTCATTCTCAAGTTTACGACAGAAATCAAGTTGCACAACTCTGTGGGGTTTACAATCAGAACTAAGGTTGTGTTTCTGATTGTATTCCTATTATTTTGAAAAGACTCTTATCCTTTCGATTCTTAACTCACTAAACTCCTATTTGACTATAATACCCCTTATATATTAGGTGACGGAATTCTAATCATCGAGATATCTTTTAGTGTAGTAGCATAGAGTATATCGAAACTCCGAAGTTAAGTATGCTCAAGTTGGAGCAATCCTTGGATGAGTAATCTCTTGGGAAGTTGTTGCACCAAGAGACAAAACTGTGTACGGGACAAAAATGTGCAGCGTTCTACGTTAAAGCTAATAATACTTTGGTGGAAGGAGTTCCGGTCAGATCGTTACATTGACTCAATAATTCTAATCCAATACTACGATTTATACCATCCTAATCTCATTCTTTTTAATTTTTCAATAAATATTCACTAATTTAACGTGAGTTTTATTATACTTACTTAGATTGTTGCGAGATCTTGCTTAACTACGAATATTGTGACTCCAAAAGCACTAAACAATTAACCTTAATCATTACTTTGGTTAGAATGCATCAAAAATTATAATTTCCTTAATTATATTGCTTGTCCTTACCTTTGTTTCTTCTCTTACCAAAGAATCTTTATTGTCCAACCAATTTTGATGATGTTCCACAATTCAACATCCCAAACAACATTATATTCTTCATCTATCTATCAAAATCTTAAAGAAAACGGATCAATAGCATGTCTTACCTTAGGGTTTCGCGTCAAGTTGCTTAGTTTTGAAGTGTAGCTCTTTCTCTATGTTGTTAGTTTAAGTCTGTGATAACAACATAGAGAAGCTTTTAAAGTTAGGTCAATCATATAACCCTAACCTTCTATAATTCCTGTTATGCCCCATACTTAAATTATTAAGTTACAATGCTACCTTGCTTTTTATTTAATGAGTTTTCTTCATTTTTATCCTACTCATTATTAGGAACTCAACAAGTCATAAGGCTTATGAAGGAGGCTTTCGTATCTAGTTTAGTCTCCATATGTTGGATAGGCACAAGTTACATTCAATTTGTACTCACTAAATGACTAAATAACCAAGTAACTAGAGTTATGCCAAGACTTGAACTTTGACAAACCTATTGTTATTTTCTCACAATATTTTGGCTCAAATTTATTCTTGTGTTTAAACTAGAGTTGTAAATGAATTAAATGGAAACAATATAGTATTAAGCTAACTTGATCTCGATTTGAAATTTTAAAACATAAGCTCGAACTAAAACTTAAACTCGAATGAGCTTATTAATATTAACTCAATTTTTTACTTGAAATAATACATGATAAGCTCAAGCTTGATGCAATTAATCTTGTTTTGACTAGATGATTTAAAAAAAAATAGTAATCTAATTAAAATAAAAATAATGTCTAACCTCAATAGAAACTCAATTAATATTTAAAGTTGACTCAAATTTGATTGGTCTCACTAATTAACCAGGCTAAATATCATAAATCTTGAGCTTGACTTGATAAATTATTCAAGTGGTTTGAGTACTAGTTCAATTTGATTGTAATTTAATTGAACACGAGTAAATATAGGACTGAATTCAAGTGGTTTTTCAGTAGGTTTATCTTATCTATACCATAATCTAAACAACAGAAAATTCTTTTCCTATACCAGTTTACTCGATGCCTATTGCAATTGCGTGGTAGAATGACTCATTGAATATTATGGTTTCACTTTTACTCTATAGGGAAAAATAGAAAAAAAAAAGATAGGATTATATGTATTTTCTGGGTTAAAGGGTAGGATTTACGGAGCTAACATTGATTGTTCAAGTAAACCACTAAGATTTAGCGATAATATATTGTATTGATTAGCTTTTGTTACTTTATTTCATATTAAGTGTTCACGTATAAATCTTACAAAAGCATTTTTTTTTTTTTATCTATCATGCAATCCATCTAACTTATTTAATGATTTCAAAATTAATTTTTTGTTTGGGTGGAAAGATGAGAAGAATGTAAGATATATTGGGTAAGCCAGAAAAACACTCACACCAGCAAAAGTTAATGGGCAACAATGTTCAAAGATCTTCACATATGCAATAAAGCCCTATTAACAAAACTACCTTGGATATTGATTTCTAAACATGCAAGATCATAGCGAGGATGCTTAAAGGAGGTTATTTTTCTAAAAACATCCATCAAGGAAATTAGGTAACAATACAGTGACTCATAAATAGAAAAGGTAAACCTAATAGCTGATTGGATAGCTAAATATACTAGGATGGAAACATATCCTATGATTGGTAGTTAAAACCCTTATTCCCTAACCTAAAACTTGTAGTAAGTGATGATAGTAGTACATCTAATGTCTCAAATGATCTTGTAATTCAAATCTGGACCACTCTAATCATGCTTAAATAAAGATGAGACAATTGTTTTTATTGAAGGAAAAAAAAAAAAAGGAAAAGGAAAATCCTAGATGTGGAAGTAGATTCGGTTAATTGCATTTCCAATATAAATAAACATGTATTTCTGAATTCTTCTGTATCAAAGGTGGAACCGGCTCGCTAACACTACCTAAAAATTCATATTTGAAGTTAAATCTGTGTGATTTGTGTTTAAACTTCATTTCATAAATTTAAACATAACGATAGGTGCTTAATGTATAAAGTGGTCTTTTGAGCATAGTATATGTTATTATCGCACTATGTAAGTTTTATAGGGACAATTGGAAATAATATAAAGTAGACGTAATGGATGAATAAAACAGATACTAAAGGATTAAAAAATGTCTCACTTATTGATTGAATTTTGTTATAGATTTAACGACTTAAAATAAGTCAATCAAAATATAGACAACGTTAGGCACAAACAAAAGCCTTTGAAAATACTTTTTCTATTTATTTATTATATTACACTAGTGAATGTTTGACTAACTTCAATAATTAAATAACTATTACCCACATAAAACTATTAGTATCTTTTTTTTTTCCCTCTTTTTGCATATTTTCAGATCCATCGATGGATTCTGGCTTAACTTTCGTACAATGGATTAGGGCAGTAATATATTGGTGCTTTTAAATATTTTTGTGATCTATATAATTGATTATTTTAAGAGTAACCCAACAAAATAATAGTTAACCCTTCTCTGTCCTATTCCTTTATAGCATAAGTATGACGGTTGTTGCTCCCTTATAGAGAGCTCAGTAAGCATTCGATGAAATTCTTATTATTGTCAAATAGGAAATTACTATTTTTTTTAAAACTAAAAGAATAACTATTCCTTATGTATATTTAGTGAAACTGAACAAAATCATATTTTTATTTTTCTGTTTTATTTGTTAATATTTGTTTGTTGTCTTATAAAATGGAATAAAGTAGCCGTTAGGACAGACTGAAACAAAGGACGGTATATGTCGGACAGACAAGAATCCTTAATTTAAATTTAAAAATCCAACGGACGGCGGCATCGTGAGACCAAGGTATTCCCATTTACTCTGCAACTCGAGGAAGAGTCATCATGACGCATGCTCCAAGGTTTGGCTTCTTTATCTTCCTTCAGTATTCGGTATTCAATAATCCATTTCTATCCGCATTTATGGATTATCTCTACGTTCACAGAAAAGCATAAGAATTGATGTTTTTAGGTATGAACTTCATCGAAATTCGAGGTTTTGTAAATTGCGATCTTGGAATAAAAAAGCATACGGGTGGGGCTTGTTCTCCATTTCTATCGATCTTTGATTTCATTTTACTAGTTAACATACATACTCGATTTATTTGCATTATGCAGGAATTAAAAAAAAAAAGTTGAAATTAAAGAATTAGACAAAGCAAAAGGCGGTTTTGTTTCAATTCAATTGTACATGTTCTTTTCCATTAGTGTAATGTAAGTGCATCAACTTGTGATTAGTACTCTCCACAAGTTGTTATATTACTTTTATGAGTTTTGTATTTTTATAGTGCAATTGTCGAAAAATAGTACAAAAATAAAGTATTTCAAGTAAATTTTACGAAAATAGTATAATGAAAACATATACACGTCAATTTTTTATACTAAAGGTGCACTTTATGTATGTACCTTCAATAGTACTATAGAAGATGTAATCTAGGGTCGCGCCTTCCTTATTGAAACTAAAGGCACATTTCTTGAATGTGCCTTCGGTCTTAATAAGAAAACGCATCCTTTGAGCATGCCTTCAATTTTAGTGACCCTACCCACCCAACTCTTGAGCGCACCTTAAGTGTTAGCAACTCTACCTGTTAAAGTATTAGTAGTAAGTAAATAGCAATATAATATAAAACATCATTTGCAAAAACCATTTACATAATGAGTAATAGATGTTGAGAATACATAATAATAAAACTAAATAATAGAAATATAATTATTTACAACTACTTCTTAAATTTAGTTAATTGTTTTCTGAAATGAGCTAATAATAATGGCTTGCGAGTAAACAGTCCCTCCTATGGTTAAGGCTTTGATGGCTGAGGAGAAGTATTGGTGAAATCTATATAAGGAACTAGAATAGGTGATAACGATGGTAGCTGAGTGATAACGATGGTAGTTGGGAGACGGCCTCCTCTATGTGTAATGTTTAAGGCCAACCTAGATGACATTAACGAGAAGCTAGTGGTGTCTGCTGCAAATACATCCATCCATAAGCATCTGAAGTGTTGAATGAAGTATGGCTAGAACTGGAGGCATTAGCGGGTGGTGTACTGCAACCAATCTTGCCTAAGTCAATGGAATGGTGAGATCCCGATACCATAAAATCACTACTATGTCCTCGACCATGTGCCTGTGCTGGTTAACGTCCTCTCATGCAAACTCTAGGACATACTCACGATTGAGGGGCAGGTATAGAGGTTGGATCAGCTAATTGGTTAAGAAATAATATCAACTCATTGTGCTCCTTAAGACGGTGAAGGCCACCATCAATGATATGATAAGTAGTGTCGACATCGTCTACTAGCCTTACTCGACGTAAAGTATTCGCTTATATTTAATGAAACAGTTAAAGTTATGTTCATGTACTTTGCTTTGCAAAAAACCATAAGATAAATGGAAGGAAGGCTTACCAAGTGTTCCATCACTGCCCCATGATAGGTGATGTATTGGCATGTATGCTCCCTATACTAGTCATAGTAAGTTGGATCAACACCCTTTGATTCCTGACTATAAATAAACCACATCCGGTAGTCTACCCAAGTCGATATGTATCACTATTGCGCGATCAACCAATCTATGTCCATCCTACCTCTAAGGTCGATGTAGTGTAGCTCCTCACTCATATTAACATCTACAAATATCGTTTCGAAGCCTCCAAATTGTTATACGATACGGTCGGAGAAATAAAACTCGACAATTTGGAAGCAAATCAATGGTACCTTAGCCCTTTAGATAGCTTGACCAGTATTGCAAAATGGGGATAGAAGATCAATAAGGTCATCTGGATACAGCTCCTACAAGACCTACAATGCATTTGTAAGTAAAGTGCATTAATAATCCATATATTTTTAATGCAGATCAACAACAAAATCAAAATTAAAGAAGTACATACCTATTAACTCATCTGCAAATCAAATGTGGTCCAGTACGCATCTACAATGAATATAGCATGGTGTGTAGTGTCTCGTAATATAGCCCATCTAACAACTAGTGTTAGCCCCTTAAGTAGCTAATGGTAACCCCTCCTGTATGGGACAATACAGTTATTTCCATCCATAGAACAAGCACTCAATAGTATATGATCATACTTTCCATACAGAAATATTCCATTAATACAAGCTACTGGTCAACAATACTTAAATGTGTATACACACGACCTAAAAGTCCAAAAGAACCACTTTATTGTCAAAACACCAAGTTCGGGGGATCCTCTCCATCCCTAAATCACCTTCGTTCCAAGATTTGAAATCTTGATTGCGTTCAACAGAATTGGAAGCTCATTGTATGCTTTCTCTCAATTGCCATATACCATCTTCATAACCTTTCTTTTAGCACCCTAAACTCTCTTTCTTGTCACATTATACCTAAACATGTTTAAAATATTTGCCTATAAGTTTGCAATCTTTATATCAGGATTCTCTTTAACATTGTTAATGAAGCTATTGGCCATCAATCTACTGTTAATCTATCTATGGTCCTGCATCACAATGGAGTTAGTTAACACATGTCTGTAGACTCTTAAGAATTTTTATGATGAATAGCCTCATTAAACTTTTATATGATACCCGTAGCCTCCACTTGCATCCACTGTCCTTCTCCTTGCGATGAACAGCCCATAGGTGCAGTTTTAATTCATCAATGTGGTAATCACAATGATGATTGATGTGATATCTTTTGACGGTTTTAATAAGCTCATCCTTCGTATTGAAGCATTATCCGACAAATAAATCCACGCCATCAACTTAGTTGCTACTCTCCGCCTCCATGTCCTCTTCAAATGCCACAAAACCATTGCTACCACCATTGTTCATGTATGGAATTAAATCTCTAACTTAAGATGTCGACATCCCAATCTGATTATATTGGGAAGCCATTCCAATCCCCTGATTAGCAGTAAACTAAGGTACTGATGGAATGCTACTCGATATATATTCTAACATAACCACATAATCTACAATGTTTTCCACTTCTACAATTTCTTCATTTACTTCAAATTCAATCCCAACATGCTTCCCCTCAACCTCTATTCTAAGTCCTATGGGAATTAGCTCTTCATTAAGGTCATAGCCAGGGTTATCCTGTAAGATTAACCATATTTCTGCATCAATTGCCTCTTCATTCACACCACCTTCACCAAAAGTAGGGTCTTCCATCAGATAAGTTTCCAATTCATCGTACATAGGGCAGTCTTCCTTAGTTTGCTACACATAAGGTTGAGGATTATTGGAAAACTCAACCCGTAAAGTTCTTTTGACAATACTCCTGCTTAGCTGACCAAAAGCCCTAACATATATCTCCTGTATCCAATTTTCTCCAAATGCGTCAACCATTTCTATGAAGTTTTCTACATCATCATCATCGGTAATGGCCATTAAAATATACTAAATACCTTCCTATAATAGGAAGGGTATTGATGAATAAGCTCAACCCTACAAGAATCAACTCTGATGCTCGTACAGATCTGTTAGAGGAAATAACTAAAGTTAAAATCCTTCCTCATCTTCAATTTTTTCATCGGGTCCCTATCATATTGTAGACCGTTACTTCCATTGACTATGTTCCTACTCGCATATACAATTATCTTCACATAATCAACCATTGACAACCTATTGATCTATGAATTACAAAATTAGTAAAGCCTATACGATTTTGTATAGTTCGTAGCACCCATACAATTTCACATTCTTGGTAGGGTATCTCATCGCACCCACATGATTTCATTTCTCGATAAAGTATCTTATCACATACTATAAAAATTTACTTTTCAATTGAGCGTCTCATCACATACGATAAATGCAAGCACCCATATGATTTTACTTCCTAATATTGTGTTTTATCACACACTATAAATTTAACCACCTACATGACTTCACTTCTTAGTAGGACGTCTCATCATACCCACACAATTTCATTTCTCGGTAAGGCATCTTATCACACACTATAACTTTAAACACCCACACAACTTCGCTTCTTAGTAGGGCGTCTCATCGTACCCATACAATTTCACTTCTCGATAAGGCATCTCATTATACCTATACAATTTCACTTTTCGATGGAGCGTCTTATCACATACTATAACTTTAAGCACCCACTCGACTTCACTTCTCAGTGGGGCGTCTCATTACACCAATACAATTTCACTTTTCGGTGAGGTGTCTTATTACACCCATACAATTTTATTTCTCGATGGAGCATTTCATCACATACTATGGTTATAAATACATACGTGCTTCACTAATACACAGATAAAATCACCTACAATATACGGGTTGCATACATATTTTTTTAAATAACCATAACAACTTATATAACTATATATTATCGTATGAATAATGTACAAAATGCAATATGCATATTACGAAAATATAAGCACTAAAAAAATTATCATCTAACTACAGTTCATATAGACAATATAAATATTACTATACTAACAATGTAATTTGTATTTTAAAAAATTATTACGGAATAAAGGATGGCCAAGGGTTATTTACAAATGCCTTGAGGAAAATAGGATCACACTATTGCTTGGAGAGAGAAAATAAGGTTACGTTGTCTCTTAGAGAGAGAAAATAAGAGGTTTTTGAGATATTTTCACAATGGAAAGAAGTGAGAATGAATAGAGAATACAAAAATCGAGGTATATATAAGGTAAGTGAAGGCACATGGTGTGAGTGCACCTTTTAAACAACCAAGAAGTTGCACTTCGACAATGCACCTTCCTTATTAAGGAAGGCACACATTTGAATTGCACTTTCCATTTTCATAAAATTTACTCAGATTGCCTTATTTTCATACTCTTTTTCGATAATTGCATTATAGAAGTGTAAATCTCTAACTTTTATTTTGCATTGTCCAAACTCATGAGTTTGCATTTGGAAAATTGACCTTGTGATTCATCGAGATCTATGACTTCTTAATTTGCTTTCAATTGTTTGTCGTTATGCCATTTCTACGAGTTCGTATGCTCTTTTCATGGAAAATCTAAATTTTTTTATTTCTTTTGTCATTTTGAAGTGGTCTAACGTGATAATGGCGCATCTATATACGGCGGTATCTATGCGTGATCTTGAAGATGGGTTTCATTCCTTTGGAGACATTCGAAGGTAGAATTATTTTGTGCTGGAATTATTCCTACTCCCAAAGTGCATGCCTTATTAAATTTATACTTATGCAGCCTAACTCGACCATTTTTATTAAGAGTAGCTTTTACTTCTAAGTGATTCATCATATAGGACATATAATTTGGGCCATAGATATGATTATTCATATGCAACTGGTTCTTTAAATATGCTAATTTCCCATTGTGATTTGAATGGGTGACCGGTCAAAGAATTTCGCGCTTGAAGAGCCTAAAGCATTTTTGCAGAACATGAAAGTTTTGACTCCTCGGTTTCCTTGCATAGCTGAAACTGTGCAGTGTACGCGTGGCCCGAAGACCACCAGGCTGCATTTGTCTGATTTTGATGACCGCAGGGACGCCGAGGCTGCAATCCGTGATTTAGATGGTATGGTTGGAAAGTTCTAAAGGAGATGGTGGAGGCGGAAGTGGTTCTGGTCATTTTGGTGGTTCCAATTTGAAATGCTATGAATGTCGGGAGCCTAGCCACCGTGCTATAGAGAATGCCATTCGCATTTGGAAATGGCAAAGTAAGAATCCCTTATCGTGTCTTTAATAAGATCAATGCATTTTATTTAAATGACTCCGTAAGCCTCCTAGAATTTCAGGGAGTATTGAGTTTAGCCTTCTCTCTCTCTCTCTCATGTTATTGCTCTTCCGAATCGAACCTTTTGTAAAACGTATGCTAGATATAAATTAGATCTATGTTAGGACTCAAGGTCAAAGGCAGATTTGAAAACCCAATAGATTTAAAGATTTTGTAGTCAATAACTCGATAAGTATAAATTGTACAAGAAAACTTAGTGCATGTAACAACTCTAGATTGTACACATCAAATAGTAGATGTAATTAATGTAGCAAAAATATAACACATTTTAACAAAACTAACAAACAAAAGTAATAGATTGTAGCAATAATAAAGGAGTATAAAAAGAAAGAAGAAAGAAAAGAGTAGGTATGATCCCTTTTACAACAAATTTGAAGTCTTAACTTCTAAAGAGGTCCAGATCCACTCAAAGTGATCTACCGCACACACCTACACGCATAAACAAGAACAATTTAGTCTTTATGCTATTAAACTTATCTAATAAAGTAGCGAAGAAGAAGAAAACATACTAGGTTTTCAAAGTCTTTATCTTCAAAGACTTTGGAGACCGAGAGAGAGGGAGAGAGAGATAGTAACGTCTTAAAGAAGTACAGTTATTTGATACTTAGGGTTTGGTCATGTAATGATTTAGGTTGGGCTTTACCTTAAGGGTCTAACATTTTGGTGCTCTCGTTCTATAGTTCCAATGACAAATTCAAATAGAGTTGCTATTCTTGATGACAAAATCAAGTCTTTGGCCACTAGCCAACAAATGTTACAAACTGATATGAATAATAAGTTTCAGGACATGGATGCTCAGTTTGATATGCTAGTGCAATAGATTTCTTAGCTGCAGACTATGATGGTGGATAAAAGGGGGAATTAGAGTGCTCCTAAAGATGTAGATAGTAGTTCATCACCTTCTGGAAATGTTTCATGTCCAAATGATTCTTTGTTGAAAGGAATTAAATTAGAAATACCAAAGTTTAATGGCATGATCTTGATGGTTGGATCTTTAAAACCAACCAATTTTTTTATGCTTAGCACGTTACTATTGCTTCTTTTACAATGGAAGACAAGGCTTTACACTAGTACCAGTAGATACATAAAAATGAGAAGTTGCAATCGTAGGCTCAATTCACTACTACCTTGCAACATAGATTTAGATTATCAAAGTTCAAAGATGTTCAGGGTTTATTAGCTAAAATCAATCAAAGAGGTTCAGTTGCTGATTACCAAAGTCAATTTAAAGAATTATTGAATAGAGCACATGGTTTATCTAAAAGTTTTCGTATTAGTTGCTTCATCTTAGGTCTTAAACCTTACATTACAAAGGATGTTCAAATTGCTCGACCTTCTACCATTTCTAAAGCCATTTAGCTTACTAAAATGTATGAAACCAAATACTCTAATCACCATTTTATAGGCTTTTTCTTCCTTTACCAAGTCTTCCTCAACCATTCAATTTTCTAAACCCTCGTCTGATTCTTTTAAACCTTCTAAACCAACATCACCTACCCCACCTAATTCTACTTCTAAACCTATTTTACCTATCAAAAGAATGACCTAAGAAGAGATGAATGCAAGGAGAGAAAAGGCATTATGTTACAATTGCAATGAGAAGTCTCGTAGGGGACATAAGTGCAAAGCTAAGTTCTCGCTATTACTAGAGGAGGATGAGGATGAACAAAAGGAGAATACAACTAAACAATCTGAGGGTGATTGAGATACTAAGCAATTGGAGGATTCTATTGCTATCAGTTACCATGCTATGTCTGGTGAGTCTATCCCTTGCACTTTGCCTTTTAAGGGTAGTATTAGAGGACGAGAAGTTATGATACTAGTAGATTCTAATATTTCTCATAATTTTGTCCCAAGTAGTATGGCTAAGCATTTAGGATTTACTATTTTTCCATCTCCTACATTCCAAGTTATGATTGGAAATGATCAAAAATTGAAATGTTCTAATCTTAAACTAGCAATTCAAGGAATGGAATTTTAGGACACTTTTTATGTTCTTCCTATTCAAGGTGCTAATGTGGTGTTAAAAGTGCAATGGTTACAGTCTTTGGGGCCTATTACAATAGACTATATGACTTTTATAGTTAACAGAAGGAAGTGGTTTTAAAGGAACTAAGTGTGGGAGCAACTCGGATTACTTACCATCAATTTCATAAAGTAATTGCTCAAGATGCCATTGTATCTTGTTTACATGTTAAGGCTCAAATGGTGAATGATCGTTCAAATAATACCACCTTCAATACGTTGATAAATACAGTGTTAGGTAGATTTTCTCAACTTTTTGAAGCACCATCATTATTACCTCCTCTTAAGGAAATTTAACATCACATTCACTTGAAAGAGGGAAGAGGGCCAATTAGTGTAAAGCCCTATCGATATCAATACTTTCAAAAGCAAGAGATTGAAAAACAAGTGCAGGATATACTTAATCAAGGTATAATCCAACATTGCACCAGTCCTTTCTCATCACTGTGAAAAAGAAGGACAACACTTTGCATTTTTTGCATTGATTGTAGGGCACTTAATGAAGCTACAGTAAATTAAATGGAAGTCTTTTTCTAGCATCACAAATGATGCACCATATATAACCCTGCCTTATAGCTGTGGGATTATTCCTCAAAGACATAGGGATGCACACTTAGGAATTGTCCCTTCTAGTGAATTAGTACATGGTGTTAATGGTTTTATACCATAAATAACAACAAAGTTTTACTAATATGCCAATGGTCTTTACATGGTGAAACTCAACTGTTTTTATAATTCATGGAGTTTTATAATAAAGTATCTCCAGTGTTACATCTTGAGAGTTATAAAGTTGTAATAGTCCTACTAAGTATGCTTAGGGGTGGTAGTTCGGTTCAATACAATTTATCTATTCAAATCGAGCCGAATCTAATATTATGGTTCGATTCTTTTTTTTTTTTTTATTGTAACCTATCCGTCCAATTTGGTTCCTAATTTTTTTTTAAATTGAAAGAATTGGTATTGGTTCACAATTCAAACCAAAAGTCTCAAATGTTTAATAGAAATGAAAGGGGATGGATGAGAAATGAAAATTTGGGGCCTCGTGTTTGTATTTTAGGATGTAGATTTGAACATAAATATGCAATTGGGAATTTAAAAAGTTAGGAACTAAGATTGCCACATTGGAGATGATTGGTTTTAAACGGAGCACAAGTGCATAAAGTGACTAAATTAGGAAATACTCCAACATTGTTAAATTGATCATGCAAAAACATAAAGCTTTTTTATTCTTTATCTTTAATGTTTCTATTTAATTTGCAATTTTTTCGAACCTAAAAAACAATTTAAACCTAATTTATGGTTATGTTTGGTTTGGTGCACCATTCAATCGGTTTTTTTTTTTTTTTTTTGCCCCTCCTTATGTATACTAACCTACGACGAAAGCTAACGCTCAATTACTATCATATACTTAGTATACATAGGACATATATGACTAAACTACTTTGAAATATCTTTAGTTTAGCAACTTAATAAAGTAAAGACATTTGATTCATATAATTTATTTAAAATATAATTCATATAGGTGTTTTATATATAAAGTTGATAAAAGTAATTTAAAATCTTTGATTACAATGTATATTAGATTAGATTGGATTGTTTAGGAGGCCCAAATGACTCAAAAGTAAAAGAAAAAAAAAAGAATGATCCAACTCCATCATTTCTTAGTCTAAAACCTTTGCCCATATTTTTTTATGTGGGAGGGTTAACTAATCGTGGTGAATATCTATTAGAAGCTGCGTAAAAGCCTATGAGAGATACATTACAAAGGAAGCAAATAAACAAAAAGACTAGCAAAGACCATGAGCAATCAATTGGATGTGATGCACTAGCAAATCCATACACCTAATAAATACCTAATATTACAACTGTCATCTTTTCTTCTACAGCCACTAAGTTCTTCCACCACATTATTACATACCTAGAGAATTCTAGGGCGACAAGATGGACCTTCAAATCCTTAGCATGCCTAGTAACAATAAGAAACTTTCTCTACCTTCTCTTCTCAATCTAAGTACTTGTCTACGTCATTGCTTCCAAAGAAGGTTAAGATTTTAACTTTAACATTATCAAGACCACGAGGAGCTTAGAAACCATGTTCTTCTACCTCAAAGTACTCCTCGTCATTGACTTCATTCTTCAGCTTCATTGAGAATGATTATTCTTAGAGCATGTCTCTCTATTCCTCCAACTTGAACATTCCAAGTTAGGTAATTAAGTTGGTTACCCTAGCCATTATCCTAAGCAACTCTATCAAGTTTGCCATTGTTCTCAGAGCCATGAGCAATTAAGCATGCCTTCTATTAGGTCGATGACACAATCTAACTTGTCATCAATCGACTTAAGGGGTTTGGCTGGCCTGCCTTGCTTGGCAAAGCGTTGCTCTCATTTTCAACCACTACAGCTTAATCATCGAGATTGGTATTTTACACTATAGAATACTTCAATCAATACCAACAACAACACTACCACTTAAGCAACTATTAAATCACCACCACAGTAACCCATAATTCTCCAACAACCTATAATCACCACTTGACAGCCAACACACACAAATAAATTTAGAATCCACAACAATTACTACCCATGACAGAGACTTCAATACTCTAGCTACCTCTACGAATCCAACAATAATACTAGTACCATCTACTCATTTAAGTAGTTCCACTACCACTTTTAGAGACCTACTATGACCATCGTTCGTAGCAATTCTATTAGGTTTACATAGCCATAAACTTAGTGTCATGACTCTAAAGGGAGTCTAGTAGAAATCTCAACAAGTCATCATATTACGTATGTACCTACAATAACATAATATAAGTTTGCTATTATATCATACTTTATGTATAATTATATTTTAAATTCCAACGGTTTATATTATAATACAAGGAAGTAATCTAACATAAAATAGAGCAATACACACAACACCATAGTAAAAACATATTAATAGAGTAGCTATACTACATCTTCTTATAAAAAACTAGTATATTGTTTATATATAATTGAATAAGAAACACAATTACATGTTGCTTAATATGTCGTGTAATTTTATTATATGTGTAATATAAGAATATCAACTCATATGATAACACAATACAAGTTTGCCATTATATCATACTCTACGATTATACTTTAAATTCTAACAACTTATGTTATAATACGAGTAAGTACTCTAATATGAAATAAGCAATACACATAATACTATAATAAAAACATATTAATGGAGTAACCATACTATAAGATCTAGCATCTTATAAAATACTAGTATATTATTCATATATAATAAGATAAGAAACACAATTTCTTATTGCTTAGTATATAGTGTAATTCTATTATATGCATAATATAATACATGAATATCAACTCATATGATAATATAATACAAGTTTGTCATTGTATCATATTATACAATTATATTTTAATTTGTTATTATATAAGTAATCTAATATGAAATAAAGTAGTAGAGTAATATACTATAAGATTTAACATTTTCTTGTAGAATATTAATATATTGTTTGCATATAATAGAATAAGAAATACGATTGCATATTACTTAATATGTAGTGTAATTGTATTTTATGCGTAATATAATACATGAATGTCAACTCATACAATATATAATAGAATTTTGCTATCATATTATACTATATAATTATGTTTTAAATTCTAATAACTTATATTATAATACAAGTAAGTACTCTAATATGAAATAGAATAGTTACACATAACATTATAATAGAATCATATTAATAGAGTAGCTATGCTATAAGGTCAAACGTCCTCTTATAATTATGTATAATAAAATAAGAAAAATGATTGCATGTTGCTTAATATGTTATGTAATTGTATTATATGTATAATATAATACATGAATATTAAGTCATACAACAATATAATATAAGTTTGCTATCATATCATACTCTATAATTATATGTCAAATTCTAATGACTTATGTTGAAATACAAGTAAATACTCTAATATGAAATAAAGTCGTACACAATGCGCTATAATAAAAACATATTAATCAAGTAACTATACTATAAAATCTAACATCTTCTTATAGAGTACTAGTATATTTTTCCTATATAATAGAATAAAAACATGATTACTCATTACTTAGTATATAATACATGAATATCAACTTATACAATATAATATAAGTTTGCTATCGTATCAAAATCTACAATTATATTTTAAAATGTAATAACTTATGTTATAACAAGCAAATACTCTGATTTGAAATAAGATCGTACCTATAACACTATAATAGAAACATATTAGAGGAGTAACTATATTATAAGATCTAATATGTCTTATAGAATAATAGCATATTTTTCATATATAATAAAATAAGAAACACTATTACTTATTACTTAGTAATGCAATGTGATTATATTGTATGCATTAGAAGATTTTAGATGAATATCAACTCATATGATACTATAGTACAAGATTGCTATCATATCATATTCAAAAATTGTATTTTAAATACTCATGTTATAATATAAGTAAGTACTGAATTTAAAATAAAGCAATACACATAGTGCTGTAATAGAAACATATTAACAAAGTAACCATACTATAAGATCTAACATATTCTCGTATAATACTAATACTTTATTTATAGACAATAAAATAACAAACATGATTGCATGTTACTTAGCATGTAGTGTAGTTATACTGTATGCGTAATATAATACATGAATATTAACTCATACAATAATATAATATAAGCTTACTATTGTATCATACTCTATAATTATATTTTAAATTCTAACAACTGGTTTTATAATACTAATAAGTGTAAATTACTTTACACTTTCAAGGTATGTTTAGGCATAAAATTGATCATAATTGTGATTTAATTCTTAAGTTTTGGCACTTAATTGTATAATGTATTGATTTCAAGTAAATCACGAGCAAAGGGATGAAATTTACACAAGAACAATAACTTTTAAATCAATTACGGCCGTGAAGAGAAGGAAACTTTGAAGTAGAAACAAAAATTATTCAATCACAGGCGTGATGAAGAATGATTGTATTTGACCAGCACTATTCACACCTTTCATCATGGATGTGATTAAGTAAGCACCAATGATCCTCTATCAATCATGATTGTGATTGCATAGCAAGAGGGTAATTGTGCCCTCAGTCATGGGTGTAATGAGTTATAATGAAGCGACAAAAAGTTCGCATTCACTATCACGGACGTGCTTGGTGAAGAATCTTGTTTTCTGAAATAATTACGCCTTAAGTCATAGGCGTAATGGAAGGAATACAACTATTCTTTTTCAACATTTTCACACATGTAGATTCGAGTCATAGAGTATAAATATACTGCGACTTTTGGAATAAAGAAAAAAAGAAAAAAAAAACAACATTAAAAATATCAATTCACGGAAAAAAAAAAAAACATCACACTAAGTCATTCATCTTTATATGCATGTAATTCCCTTTTCAATATAGTTTTGTACCATTCTTTTTCTGAAATTACTCATGAAAGCTTATGGGAATTCAACATTCGTTTGTTATAACGATTTCTACAATGGAATTAAGAATGGGTTGTATTTCCTACTTATCTTATGTTAATTTCTTTGTTATTCCTACAATTTGTTAATACATTTTGTTATTTCATCATGTATGAATAGTACTTAAGACTTCCTACATTAACTTGGAATGAATAAGTGTGTGATTTCTGATGCCAGATTTCATTAGAATATGTTAAGAGACAATTCTATTAAATAGATCTGATTCGTTTGAACAATTTACACCTGATAACAAATATATTATTAGAAAAGTTAAAGCATTCTTAGGGAGAACAATAAATGAACATGACATTAATGTGATCCAAATTGGCTATTAATTCAAAAAAGATTCTAATTGATACAATCAAGAGTAAGTAATTTCAAGAAGAATGCTTACATATCTGTAATTTCTCGCAGATAACAAGTATTAGGACAAAAAAAAAAAAGTATATTAATAGTATCATGTTAAGTGGTGAAACAAGTCTGTACGTTAATCATTGTACTGTTAATAGTTTCTATAGCATTTGTGTTGAATAAAAGTTAGTTTAGCTAGTAAATTAGATATTTTAATCCTTTCATCACTTGGTAAATTTGGTTGCTAGATCATAAGAAAATTTAGTAGTATTGTAACCGTTCCCAATGAAAACGACTCTATACTCATCCTTACTATAAAACAATAAGTATACTTACCTACTGAATTGAATTAATGATAGAATATAGGTTTATAAATTTTAAAACTCGTTTATAAATTTTAAAAACTCAAAAACTCTAATTAAAGGTGATTAAGTTTTTATCGCCATTGCTGGGGATTAAACCCGGGTTACCTGCGTAACAGGCAAGAATACTCACCACTATAGTACAACGATATTGAGGATAATATCTCTCGTAAAAATAAATACTTTAATATGAAATCGAGCAATACACATAATACTATAATAGAAACATATTAATGTAGTAACTATATTATAAGATCTAACATCCGTTTATAGAATACTAATATATTGTTTATAAATAATATAATAAGAAGTAGAATTGCATGTTGCTTAATATGAAGTATAATTGCATTGTATGCGTAAAACAATATGTAAATATCAAATCATATAATAAAAAATATAAGTTTGCTTTTGTATCATACTCTACAATTATATTTTAAATTCTAATGACTTATGTTATAATATAAGTAAGTACTCTGATATGAAATAAAGTAGTACATATGACTCTATAATATAAACACATTCATGAAGTAATTACACTACAAGATCTAACATCTTATAAAATACTAGTATAACAATAATCACGATTGCATGTTTACTATAACATCTTATAAAATACTAGTATATTTATAATATAATACATGAAATTCAACTCATACAATAATATAACAAAAGTTAACAATCATATTATACTCTATAATATATTTTAAATTTTAACGACTTATGTCATGATACAAGTGTTCTAATATCAAATAGAGTTATATATACAATACTATAATAGAAACATATTAATGGAGCAACTATACTAGAGGATCTAACGTCCACTTATAGAATAATATTATATTGTTTGTATACGATAGAATAAGAAAGATGACTACATATTGCTTACTATGTACTAGAATTGCATTGTATGTATAATGTAATACTTGAATATGAACTTACACAATAATATAATACAAGCTTACTATTATATCATACTCTATAATTATATTTTAAATCCTAATGACTTGCGTTATTATGCATCTAAGCACTTTGATATGAAATAGAGCAGTACACATAACAATGTAATAGAAACAAATAAATTGACTTTACTATAAGATTCGATATCTTCTTATAGAATACTAGTATATTGTTTATATATAATTGAATAAGAAACACGATTATATGTTACTTAATGTGTTGTGTAATTTTATTGTATGCATAATAATACAAGAATATTAGCTGATACAGTAACATAATATAAGTTTGCTATTATTAGGGGTAGGTGTAGACACCTAATTTTTGCCACTCTGTAGTCCTAATTTTTATTGTTTTTACAAAAAGGGTCTTAATTCAAAAATAAAAATAATAAACAAAAAAAACTAATAAAAGATAAAAAATAATAAAAATTAACAAATGATGAAAATACCAAAAAAGAAAAAGAAAAGGAAAAATTATAAAAATTTCGTGGATTTTTAGAAAGTAACTCATATTAGAAACAAATAGTTTTAGTTTAGTTAAAAAAATTTATTTTAGGAAATCGGATAGTTTAAATATAATTTAATTGTACTGAATATTAAGGCGCAGACCAATGGCCTAACGGATAAGTATCCAAGTATTTGGGTTGGATTTAATTAAATCATATGAATTTAGTTAAATCGAATTTAAATTCATTTGAATTTAGTTTAATTATCGAATCAGATATAATTAGATATGATATGATTTAGACTCTATAAACACACACTCCCCTCTTTCTTCTCCATCCTTCACATACACAAGTCCACTATCAGCAACGTCTAAACTTCACACCAGCGAGTGTGCGACCAATATACATACTGGAATCACTGTCACGCAGCCCACACTCGCCTGACTTCATGATTGCACACCTCACACTTCACTCGCGACAGATCCGAAGCCAACAAGCCCAATAACGTCGACCAGTCCTCAAGTTCACCATCCATAACTCCACCGAATCCTTGCAATCTTCAATCAGCCACGACAGTCCACGCTTGCAGTAGCTACACGCACGTGATACAGTACACTCTTCGGACACTATCCCCTAAACAACAGAACACGTGAACGATGCACCAGCAACAAGCACCATCCTCTTCACAACTTCGAGCAGCACACGCTCACTGCAGCGTTACTTTAACACACACTCGCTGCAGTGCTCCTTCAACGTACGCTCCACAGTTGAACCCGATCACGCAATAGTCACACACTTGAAGATAGCATACAGGGGTGCCATTGGCCGCCAACGACCTATACTATAGATCAAATGAGTCCGCTACCAATCGCTGTTCGAAGCCCCTTAACCGAAACAGCAGCAGCATATTCACTCAATTAACCGAACTACCTAATGCCAACCAAAGTTCAATTCCATGCTGATGCCCCGACCATTCTGACACAAGCCCAATACCGACCAGCACCCGCAAGTTATTATCATTGCGACGGACGGCAAGCTCAGGTTCGGCCGTATTTAGTTCTTTCAATTTTTTTATTTTATATCATATCATATTATATTACACTACATTATATTATATCATATTATATTGTTATTAGAACCTTAAGTGATAATAATTTAGATTGTTTCTTTAGCATTAGTTTTCTTTGTAATATAGATTAGGTATATTATATTGATATAAAGATATATATATATATATATATTAGTTTAGGGATTGTTAAGATTAGTTTTTTATTATATATATATATATATATTACTATATTATTATTATTTATTAGTTAGCATGATATATAATATATGAATATGTTAGTTTAAGAGTTTTAGTATTAGTTCTTTTATAAGTGTATTATATGGAATTATTTTGTTTCAGTAGATTGTTGTATATATTAACTTAGGGATTATTTTTAGACTAGGTTTTTTAGGGTTTCCTTATATAGAAAACTATTTTGTTTTTTATAGGTTAGGTGTATTTTTTGGCATTATATTTTCAAGATTCCCTCACATAGGAAANATATATATATACATTACTATATTATTATTATTTATTAGTTAGCATGATATATAATATATGAATATGTTAGTTTAAGAGTTTTAGTATTAGTTCTTTTATAAGTGTATTATATGGAATTATTTTGTTTCAGTAGATTGTTGTATATATTAACTTAGGGATTATTTTTAGACTAGGTTTTTTAGGGTTTCCTTATATAGAAAACTATTTTGTTTTTTATAGGTTAGGTGTATTTTTTGGCATTATATTTTCAAGATTCCCTCACATAGGAAATTATTCTTAGAAATACAATAATAAGAAAAAACCTTTTAAAAAATAGAGCTTTTATAGAGTTTTTATAAAATAAAAGACTTAAAGAATTATGACCCTTTAGGTTTCTATTTAGATAAACTGAATCGATTAAAACGTAAACCCGACTGTTTTTTTTTTTTAATTAAAATCAACCAACATACTAAGTTTTTTGGGAAAGAACTACGATCGTCTGATCCCGACTAGCGGGTATATAGGCATTTTCGGTAAAATATGTAAAAACTTAGGTTCTTTTTCTTTTTGATTTTTATTTATTTATTTTTAAAAATATTATAATTAGAAGAATAATCCTAATTTCGGTAAGTAGATAGTGGTACTAGTTAGAGTTTAATAGGATAGCCTCCAAACTTGGAACCCTCTAGTTCTTCATTTAAAATTGAAATCAAAGACCGGTAGCCAAATCGTAATCAATCCACCCAATTGGTTACGGTTTCTTTTTCTTTTCTCGACTTCGGTCGGGTGGCAACTCTAAAAATTATTTTCAATAAAAAACCAGAATTTCTCAATTTCTTTAGTCGAGGATTAATATTAAACGGGTTAGGATTTAGTATTAATCGAAAATGGGGAAATCAATTTTAAATAAAAGAAACCGAAAAAGCAAGCTCGACAGTAGGCATGGATCGGATTGATTCAGTTTTGTGTAAAATCCAAACCAAACCATAATTTATGGTTTGATTTTTCTTTTTCCTAAACCAAACCATACAGTTCAGATTAAGAAATTTTTCAAACCATTAAATAATGGTTTGGTTTGGTTTGGATTACAGATTAAACCAAAATTATCTCTTTTTCTTTTTCATCCTAAATTATTATTTAGTCATTTACCCACATAAATAAATTAAGGTATCACAAACAAATTCAATCATAACTCCTTGTTTACCCACGTAAATTGGCTTTTTTGCAATTATAAATATAATTACAGTGCTAATCAAATTATAGTACCTTGCAAAGTCTTAAAAAAACAATATGGTACCATCATGCTTAATCACCAAAAAATAAAATAAAATAACTCACTAGTCATGCTCCTCTTTCACCACATTCCACTTTCCTTGACAAATTAATTTGACCATTGAACAACAAAACCATCCCAACTTTAATTCTAAAAGTAAAAGGATCTTGATCAATAATAGGTGAACATAATAATCCATAACTTTGGCCAAACTTATTCATTGTTAACACTTAATAAATACATGTAAAAACAAAGAAGAAACTAAAAAAAAAAAACAAGAATCTAGAAAGAAGTTCAAGTAACAAACCTTCGTGATTATTAATTTGATAGGAAGAATGAAGAGGTTAAGAAGTGGAAGCGGAAGCAAAAGGAACTAGAAGTTAGAAGAAGGGTTTGCCTTTGCCGTTTGTACGTGACTGAAATCGTGATGGAGGAGGAGGACTAGAGTGACGAGAGGCTAGGGTTTGTTTGTGCTTTGGCAAAAGGTAAAGTAAGTAATGGATATTGAATGGGCTAAGCTCATGGGGTAAATGTAACACCAATATATAATAACATGTGACCGGTCCCTTATTATTAAAAAATAAATGGCTTGGTTTGAATTAATAGGTGCAGTTCGGATTGCGCACCTAAACCAAACCGTAAACCGTTTGGAGGGTTCTAATCTAAACCACAATCCGAACCATTAAAAAAAAATTGCTATTTTAGTTTGGATTGGTTTGGTTTGCAGTTTGGTTCGGTTCAGATAGTTTTTTTGCCTACACCTACTATCATATCATACTCTATAATTATATTTTTAATCTAGCAACTTATGTTATAATATAAGTAAGTACTCTAATATGAAATAGAGCAAAACACATAATGCTATAGTAGAAACATATTAATGGAGTAACTATACTATAAGATCTAACATCTTCTTATAGAATACTAGTATATGGTTTGCTCAAGTAACTTGTTAATTAATTGATCCTATAAGGTATTTGTATCAAAATTAGAGTCTTTAAGAGACTATTCATTCTTCCCAATCTATTTTAGAGGGGGAAAGGAGATAGGTTTCTCATTTTATTTGTCAATTTTAATTCATATTTTGTTAAAAACAATTTGTGTTAACCTCCTTAGGAATTTTTACAAAAGAAAGTTAGTTAGAACTAAATATCAAGGGTAAGAAAAGGTTTGAGCAAGATTGGTTAAGAAAATTATAAGAAAAGAACACTTTGAGTTCACCATTCGACATGAGTAGTGACGTGACTATGTCATCTGGCCGTATCATTTTCTATGCAATTTTTCCTCTTGTTGGACATGGTTAGCAACATGATGTTGCTGGTCGTGTCCCTCCAGTAGCAAAGTAGCAATCTTTTCACCTTTGGGAAGTGCTCTAAGCTAACTCTTTCCCTTCCAATCTTTAACCTAATCTTAATATACTTCAATCCCTCAACTATCCATTACTTTAACTTTTTTTAATCCATCAAAACCTTAAATTTCAACTCAAACAACCTCTTAATCATCAAAACTACCAATAACTTCAAGAAAAATAACTTTAAGCTAAAGAGCAAGAAATAGAATGAAGAATACTTACTCAGAATGAATGGAACTTCTTGCAATCCAATTAAGGAGCAAAACCTAACAAAGAACTACAATTAATAACCAACTTAAATTCAAATTTCTTAAGAACTGCTAGGAAACTCCATGAAAATGAAGGCTCTTCACTAGAAAAAGCTTAGGAAAAAAAAAAAAGACTAAAAGATAACCTTACCTTTGGAGAAGGGGGTGACGAAAATGGAAAGAAAATAAGTAAGCTAAAGGGGTTTTGGTAAGGTTTAAGGCATTAAGGTTTTAAATAAAGAGATAATATGGGTAAGCTTTAGGGAAAATGAGATTTAAGCCTATAAAAGAAATTACAATAATGCCTTTCACTTTAAAACCATTTTTCTTAAATTTTTCTTAGGCATTACAAGGTATGAGAGAAGTTCGTTCTTTATAAACACTAAATCTAGTACCTCAAATTAGGACACCCTCAATCAATCAAAAATTAAAATTTTTCCATTAGAGCAAGATTTACACAATTGATCAATCCTTAGAGAAAAAACTAAAGAAATTTGTGAAATAGGAAGTTTTAGAATAAAACATAATTTTATGATTAAGATGGTAAAAAGAGCCATCTCTTTATCAAGAAAACATGAAGTTATCAAATTACCTTTAGGAAATACAAATATTTAAATATAGGACTTGTTCAACTTTCAATAAAACCTTTGCATAGATTAGTTATCAGCTACCCAGTCCTATTCTAGCTAAGGGATGCAAGAAATACTAATTTTTATTAAACAACTCTTTTAATATTCCAAACTAATTTACATAGTGGTTTATTGTTTACTCAATGCTTCAAAAACTTTACTGTAAGGCTAGATGATCTAAGATCCTTAGAAAGTTTGGCATTGTATATTTAATCTTAGAACCATAACTTCGTTGAATGAATGAAGACTGTGATTCCAAGGCTAAAAAGATTTCTCCAAAGGGAGGAACTGTTCTTTTGGAAGTAAATACTAAAAATTTTTTGATATACACTCTTGAGAAGTTAAATTAGGAAGAAATTTCACTTCCAAAGGAATGAATGTTAGAAGAAGTAGTTCCACCAAGGCTTAGTAATTCTCAATCAAGACCTATTCTTATAAGGCAACTTAATAAAGGATCAAATACCACTTTTCCAAAATAGTCAAACTCTTTTTACTCAAAATACCAAACTTAAAAAAGGAAACTAGTGGCCTCTAGAGTAGATAATGAATCTATTAAGCTCAAGGGAGTAGACTTCCAACCTCAATTCTCGAGCTAGTTTATCAACCTAACTCTCCTACTTATTCTCAAATCAATGAATTAAACATGATAAGCTCAAAAAAACCTTTTAAGATTAACAAAGATATCTTAAGAGAAGATTTTCTATAAGAAGATAATAGAAAAAAAATGGGCTAAAATATTTTAAGAAATACCCTTAAGAAGAAACTCATTTAATTAGGGCTATGTGATATGCTGATATGGAAACTAAACTGCATAGAAATGAACTTTTGTTTAAATGGCTCAAAGAAAATTTTGGTTCAAGAAAAATATATCTTATTTAAACATTAAACAAACCAACTCAAAAGTGAGAAACACAGAAGGGTCTTGTAATAGGAAACAATCCCCACTTCAAGAAGTAGAAATTAAGATTCACGATGAATCTATTAAAGCTTCTCTATTTAAAAAGACAACCAGATAGAATCAAGATTCAAATAATATGAAGGCCTAAGATAATTACACTAATCCAGTTCTTCATACTATTAGTCAACAAACTAATAAGATTGAAAATACGTTAATTGATAAACAAGAAAAGAAAAAAGTTCATCTTCAAAAATTTCAAAACCTATTTATCCACTTATGATTATTTCAAATATTCAAAATTTTAAATTTAAAAAAAGTGATAATTTATTGGAAGAAACTTCAGATGGATTAAGTAAATTAGAATGAAAAAAATTAAGATGTAATCAATACAATTAGTCAAGATGTAAAAGAACTATCTAGTAAGTTATCTCAAAAACATAGTATTGATAAAACTTATAATCCTCAAAAGTTAAGGACTACTTCAAATCAAAGATTATTGTATTCAAAACCCTCTCCTTTAAACACTGTATATAAAGAAAGACCATACATGGAATTAGCTAGATGTTATGGAGAAGATATCTATGATTAAAACACAGATAGTATGGTTGAGCATCAAATCTTAAATATACTTAATCAAATGATTATAATGTTAGAGTCTCTCAAATAGCAAAATAGTATTAATTATCAAATCGTCAAAATTTTTGTATTAGGATTGATTAGAATGCTCAAAAGATGGTAGGAAAATTATCTTAATGAATCTAAAAAATAATATATTCTTAATTCAAAAAAGGAATTAGTAATCAATAATGCTACAGTCTCAATGGTGGATGCTATTCCAACCTTAATTTATGCAATGATTAAATACTTTGTAGGAGATCCAACTCAATTTAGAGAAAGAAATTGGGAAATTTTTCAAAATTAACTCTTAATGATTTTAGGTAGTATAAGGTTGTTTTTCTTGCTACAGTTTTTTCAAAACAAGATTGTAATGAAAGCTTTTAGAAGGAATGCTTCATAGTTGGACTTCTAAAACTATTTACAAATAAAGTCAAAGAAAAAATCTCAAGAGAATATAACTTTACTTTAGATTATTCAAGCATATGTATTGGAGAACTTATCAATATTATCAATCTAAAAGGTGTTTCAGTTTATGCAACAATTTAAAACTCAAATAAAAAATAAAGAAAAAAAAAAAGGTTGTCATAAGAGAGTATTATTAGATTTTTACTATCAATATGATTTAGAAAAAATTTAAGCTCTTTCATCAAGAGATAAAAGAAAACCCTAAAATTCAGAGACAATTATAAGCAAAAAAGAAAAGTTTGAAAAGAGAAATAAAATGTTATAAGTGAGGGATAAAAGGACACACTGCTCCAAAGTATTCAAAATATAAAAAATCAGTGGCCTCATTTAAAAGAAGATGTCAAAGATGAGATGCTCAACATAATAAATGATAATAATTCTAAAAATAATATGTCAAGTGAAAAAGATTACGATTGTATTCAAGAAATTAAAAGTAATTATGATACTTCACTTAGTGAAAACTCAAATTGCTATTGTGAGAAAGTTTGTTCATGCAAAAGAATAAATGTTATCACTAGTAAAGAAAGATTTCTGTTAGAAATTATTGATCATATAAAAGATCCAGAAAAACAAAGAAAATATTTGCTCAAAATTAGAGAAATGACTATATAAGAAGAAAAAAGTCAATATAGCAATGAAATGTATTCATTACAAGGAATTTATGGTAGATTTTGAAAGAAAAAATAACTTATAACCATAAAAAGCCTTTAAGAAAAAATAAATGTTATGAAAAAAGAAATGAATGACCTAAAATTTAAGTATGAATATTTACAAGATAAAATGAAAAGTAAAGAAAAAATTCAAATCGTTCAAGATTCTACTAAAAAAAATCAAAAGAAGTAGAAGAAAATAATTAAGAAATTAAAGAGTATATTAATCTAATTAATAGAATAAATATTCAAAAATTATATGTCAAGATAATAATGCTATAAAAAAAAATGTAACATGAAGGTAATAGCTTTATTAGCTTTGGATACTAATCAAAACTATATTCAAGAGGGTTTTGCTCCAACAAAGTTTTATCATAAAAAAACAGAGATTAGTATCAGCAAATGTATCTAGACTAAGTGTTAATTATAAGTTACTTAATGCTAAAATTGTTCAAGAAGGTGATAACTTCAAAACCATATTTATTTTAGTACAAAACATTAATAATTCAATAATATTAGGAACTTTGTTTTTAACATTGCTATACCCTTCTTCAATAACATCATAAGGATTAAAAACAAAAGTTAAAGATAAAGAAATACTCTTCAAGTCCGTTTATCCTATAAGAGAAAAAGAAGTCAATTTGTTAAAAGAGAATATGATTAGTCAAATAGAAAGGAAATTAAAATATATTAATTTTCTCAAAGAAGAAATTAACAAAGAAAGAATTAATTCACAACTTAGTCAAAATGAGACTTAAACAAAAGTATAAACATTACAAAAGCATATTGTAAAATTTAAAAAGGAAATTTGCTCTGAAATTCCAAATGCGTTTGGATCAAGAAAAAAACATATTGTAAAATTGCCTTATGCAGAAGGATTTATAGACAACAAAATCTCTTCAAAGGTTAGGCCTATTCAAATAAATCAAGAATTATTAGAATTTTTCAAAAAAAAAAAAATTCAAGATTTATTAAATGAAAAAGTAATTAGTAAATCAAAATCACCTTAGTGATGTTTAGCTTTTTATCTTCAAAATTAAGCAAAAATAGAGAGAGATGCTCCAATGTTAGTTATCAATTACAAACCACTAAATATAGTCCTCAAATAGATTAGGTATCCAATACCCAATAAAAGATATTTGCTCAATAGATCAACATAAGATCTTTTCAAAATTTTATATGAAATATAGCTTTTGGAAAATCCAGATAAGTGAAGAGGATAGGTATAAAATAGTTTTTTTCTGTTCCTTTAGGTCATTATGAGTGGAATATAATGTCATTTGAGAAAACACCTTATCAAATTTTCAAAACATTACGAATGAAATTTTCACTCCATATTCAAGCTTTTTAATAGTTTACACAGACGATGTGTTTTAATTTTTTTAAAATATATAGATTAACATTTTAAACATCTAAATACATTTTTTTAATATTATCAAAAGAAACGGTCTAGTATTTTTAAATAAGAAAATGAAATTTTTTCAAATAAGGATTAGATTTCTAGGCTATGACATCCATCAAGGAACAATCAAACCAATATGTAGATCGATAGAGTTTGCTAAAAAATTTTCTAGATGAAATTAAAGAAAAAAAGCAATTTCAAATTTTTTAGGATGTTTCAATTATGTTTCTAATTTTATTTAAAATTTAAAACCTAAGTGTAAACACTTGTTTCAACGGTTAAAAAAGAATCATTCACCATGGAATAAAGAGATGGCTAGAATTGTTCAATAAAATTTAATAGGAAGACAAAAATTTATCTTATCTTGGAATAATCAATCCAAATGCTAAGTTTATTATTGAAACAGATGTGTCAAACATTAGATTTGGTGGGATATTAAAACAATCGTTCAATAATTGAGAACAAGTAGTGATATATTATTTTGAAGTATACCAAAACGCTTGAATTAATTATTCAACAAGCAAAAAGGAAGTTTTATCAACATTTTTGTGTTTCAAAAATTTCAAGATGATCTTTTGGAATGAAATTTTTAGTTTGGCTAGAATGCAAATCTACCAAAAAAGTTTTACTCAAATATGTTAAGAATTTTGTGTTAAAATAGATTTTTGCCAAATAGTAAGCCATTTTATCCACTTTTGATTTTGAAATTAAGTTCATCAAAGGAGATTCAACTCTCTTCCTAATTTTCTATTGAGAAATTTCCTTCAAGGCAAAAATGTTAAAGTCGACTATGCCGTCAAATCAAACTCTTTCAAAAACAACAATACACCCCTATCTTAGCTCTACCGAGCTTTAACAAAGCATTTGAAGTAGAGTGTGATGTATCCAGATTAGGCACAGGTACCGTGCTAATGCAGGAAGATCGACCTATTGCCTACTTCAGTGAAAAGCTTAGAGGAGTTATACTCAACTACTTTATTTATGTATGACAAGGTGTTCTACTCCTTGATTTGAGCTCTAACTATTTAGCAACATTACCTATTACTCAAAGAATTTGTGATCTACACTAATCATGAATTTTTGAGATATCTGAAGAGCCAGCCTAAGTTGTCCCAAAGACAAGCCAAGCCAAGTAAGTAGAATTCATGGAGAGATTTTCTTATGTCGTAAAGTACAAGAACAACAAAAAGAATGTAGTAGCCAATATCCTATTGAGACAACATTCCCTTTTGACTAAGTTGTAGACCAAACTTCTTGGATTTTCTATAATCAAGAGTTTATATGTTAATGATCTACACTTTGGACATATTTATGCTAGATGTGAAAATGGTTGAACACTTGACGATTATCACAGGAAAGATGGATACTTATTTAGGAAGAGGAGACTATATATCCTGACTTGTTCTATGCAAGAATTACTAGTGCACGAGGTGCATAGTAGAGGATTAACTAGACATTTTAGTAAGCATTGAACTTATGAGATACTAGCCTTTAAATTCTTTTCACCAAGGATGATGAGAGATGTCTAAGCCATACTAAAAAGATGTGCTACCTACAAAAGGGCTAAAAGACGAGTCGAGCAAAGCAAGGACAATATTTTCCATTGCCAATCTCAACTAAACCATGATCTAAGTTGAGCATAGACTTTATGTTAAGACTGCCAAAGATGTCCCAAGGAAAGGACTTCATCATAGCCGTCATAGACCGATTTAGTAAGATGGCATACTTTGTACCCTAATCCAAAACTAACGATGCTTCAAATATTTTTCTCTTTTCTTGTAGAAGATCATCAAGCTCCATGGAGTGCCCAAGACCATTGTTTTATATCAAGACTCGAAATTCATGAGCTACTTCTAAAGAACTTTATAGAGGCGAATGGGAACTAAATAATTCTGTAGCACCTCCTACCATCTACAGATAAATAGATAGATAGAGGCTATCAATAAGACAATGGGAACTTTACTCCGAGTCACTGTTGGTTATAACATGCTAATCGGGATCAATGCTTGCCTATAATTAAGTTTTCCTGCAACAAGACTGCCTACAACGCCATAAGCATGTCACCATTTGAGATCATCTATGGGTTCAACCCTAAGCTTCCACTAGATTAAGCACCCCTTCTAAGCTAGAATGAAGATCAACTAACCATAGAGAGATTTAAGGCCATTAAAGCCATGCACCAAAAGGTTATGGAACAATTAAGCCAAGCTACCACCAAGCTTGAGAGGTGAGGCAAAGGACGAAAGAACAAAGAATTTTAACCTAGTGATTTAGTCTGAATTCACCTTAGTAAAGATCGATTTCTAAGTTTAAGGAAGAACAAGTTATCTCCTAGAGCCAATGGACCATTTAGAGTACCTAGAAGGATTAATTCTAATGCCTACAGGATTGAATTAGCCAAAGACTGAGGGGTCTCAAACTCCTTTAATGTCGCCAACCTCCATTCATATGTCTCTAAAAATGAGCAACAATCAACCAAGCTAAATTTGATCCTGAATCTCAAACAAGCCAAAGAGGATGATAAGGTTCGTGAACCAATCACTCGCTCCCAAGCTCAAGAACTCGCCCATATGGTTCATCAAGTTATCCAAGGAGAGTTAAGCCCTGAAGAACATTGTATTTTCCATTGCAAATCACTAAGGTACTTTGCTCCAACCTCTCTTTGTCTCATTGGGAAGGTTTCTGAGGTGTCCAACCAGTTACCAAGTTGACCACTTATTACCACGCCAAGGGTAAGCACTAAATTTACATATAGTTGAGCTAATAGGTATTCGAGGTCGAGTTATCCACTTTCGATCCAACCAGCTGAGGTTGAGCCGAAGAATGGTCGCCCATTAGACCAGCCTTACCCAATCTGACCTGACAAACTCTACTCAGAATCAACTTTACTTAACAAGTAGTACCATTAGGACCACAAATTGGATAGATGACACGCATATCATTTTTTGATATCCATATTGTCCTTTTATAACCAAATATTCTTTTGTCTATTTACAATTTTGCCTTTGTAATCTATTCCCTTTTCCTTTTCTAGTAGGAATCCTTTTTGTAATTGATGTATATCTGGGACTTACTCTAGTTAGGCCATATAAATACTTGTAATTTGTAATAGCCACATTCATCATAATAGTGATATTGAACTTCAAACATTTTACCCTTCCTTCTTCTTGAGTTTGTGTTTTTTTTACCAAGACTGAGACCTTAAAGAGCTCTTATTTAGGCCATTAAGCATGGACTAGTAGCGAGCAACCTTGTGTTATACTTGTGCGTCATATCAAGTATAATTTAAGCTTGTATGAGGCGTTAGTGATTCATGCCCGCTATTGATGCATGAGGATCCCTTACTTTACCTTCGACTTCCATTTATCTTTTTGGACCATCTCACGATTCAGACCCACTCCTTCGGCTTGCGTAATATCGATAGTCATTTGTCATCCTTCCTGGCAATTTGTATCACAAAAAACATGATTAACTTGATGAAAGTTAAGTAGGCTAGAAGAGCTGAGTTGAAGATAACCCCTTTTTATTCTAAGTCAATCTTAAGATAAATGACCTCTTGAGAAGTTACTACACCAAGGGAAAAAACTATGTGGCTTTCCATGAAAAAGTGGATAATACCTCGATAGGAAGAGTTTAGGCTTGGTCATTACAATGGACTTAATATTGTACTTAAGACAATTATACTCTCAATATGTTTTAATATTTATTTAATTATATTTTTATATTATTTACAAAGATATTATCTAGTATTTATTCCTTCAATATTATCGAATACTATTTATATCTTCAATGCTTGTGTTTTTATCTAATGAAATCAATTTTTGTACTATGTCTTAAATGGGACAAATTTTGAGCATTTTGTTTAATCCTTTAAATCCTTTTTTGTCTAATAACTAAGGTTAAATTCTAAACTAAACATTAGATAAAATATTTTGCTTAGTCTAATCCCAAGAATTTTGTGCAACCAAACGATACCTTAGACTTAGGGTTTTGACTAAAATAGGCACATGTGTATCGTGTGAATCTCACACTGTATGTAGCCTTAGATGAGTGATGTAGAGATGGCATATGGTGAGATGACTTATAAAGAATGAATTCTCAGAATCTCGAGTGTATAAGTAATAGATAAGGGAGCATGGAGTATTGACCTTATAATTCTTGAAGTATTGAGGCCAATGTTTGCTTGAATTATTTGATTCTTAAAAGCAAAGGTTACACAATAGAATCTCATTTTTCTAATCTCTAGATATGTTACCATATGGGAAGGCAAGGTTAAATATTATAAGCTCTTAGTTCAATTACATTTATAAAATCATCTTGATGATCAACAATTGAGATGAAGTCTATTTATTTTAGAATTATATTGATAGATGCTATTAGCTTATGGCATATAGCCATTCTTATCAAGTACATGAACCACCCTGAAAAGCAATTGGAGGAAGACAGATTGATTGAACGATTCCTATTCTGAGCCTACATAGTCAAATCTCTCTGAGTTACACTAGTAAAGAGAAGACAGTTTAATCTTTGTCACTTAGCTTAAGGAAATCAATCCCTAAAATAATAATGAGCTAAGATAATATTTTATGATAACAATTTTAGCCCTCTATAGAAATGATTATAAAAGTTATATCCCATTAAACCTATAAGTTATATGGTACTATATAGAACTTGGATTTTCTATTTTAATTTCTTTTTTAAAGTATTATTATGTATGTTACTATCATTTAAAACAATTCCATAAAATTTTACAACTAGTTTTGTACCTACATTTATCTACTAATGTAGAACTTTTATTCACTATTTGAATGTCATGTTGTAGACAACCAATTTTTGTTCCCTTTATTTTTACTTCTATTTTTGTTGTTTTATTTTCTTTTCTCAATAGGCCCTAAATTAGGAAAAACAAAAAAAAAATAGAAAATTAAAGAAACCCCAAAAAATTAAGAAATTTAGGAAAAATGATAATTTTAGGAAAATACAAAAAATAAGAAAAATAAGAAAAAGCCTAAAAAAATAAGAAAATTGGATAAGAAACACAAAAAATTGAGAAATTTAGAAAATAAGAAAATTGAAAGAAATTATAAAATTGAAAAATTGAAAAAAAAAGTAAAAGATTTTAGAAAATAATAATTTTGGGTAGATTTTTTTTTTTAATTTTGAAATAAATTTAGAATTTAGGCCGTTAGGCTTAAGCTTAGATTTGAATCTAGCCTAAGCTAATCTGGTCCATTGCACATATGGAGATGGCACAAGCCAATGGCCTAATGGTTAAACACATGAACTTGGTTTGAGTATTAAGTGTGAGGTCTTGGGTTCGAATCTTCGTAAAGATAGGGATGCCTTTTTTTTATTTTTGTTAACTAGCACACTGCTACGTGTCAAGATCTTATTACACCACGTATCTTGACACTTGGCATCATCAAGTTGGACGACCTTACTAACATGGCACTACATCAGCTGTCACGTGTCATGTGATAACACGTGGTAGGTTAGGGTTGGTCAATTTGGTTGACATAACATCACATCAGCACTTTACCTCTCTTTTCCTCAATTTTCTCTCGTTTTTTCTAGATTTTCTTCCTCTTTCCTTCTCAAGAACAGCTTACCCCCTTCACTTTAGCTTCAATTTTCACACAAATTTCACATACAGGCACACAATTTTTTGCATCAATCTCGTACTCCATACGGCTTATTTTGAATTGAACCAAAGAACAGGACCAAATTCATCCATCAACACAATCAAATCGAGCTCCCAAGTTGGAAAAAAAATTGAAATTTCGGCATTTACATTTAGGGCTAATCTAAGCTTTCCTTTGTTTTTGGGTTGAATTCGATTATAAATTGGGTGTTAGGGGATGTTCATGAATACACAACTATTCAAAGCTATTCCCAAGCACCTTCTCTCTCTCATGACCACTTTCTCTCTTTAGCTCACTCTCTCTCTCTCTTTGAATCTCTCTTACTCCTGAGCTCTCTACCACAACCCAACACCACAACCATGACCTCCACCTCGCAAGCTCTCGAACCCAACTACTCTTGTCCTCTACCATACCCCCTAGCAATGCCACCAACAACCACCACCCAAACCTTAACTACCATAGTCAACCCCTCTCAAACCACCACCACCACTACTCCCCACATGAAAATAACCCCACTACGAAGCTCACTATACCCTAAAACCCAAGTCCCAACCTCCATTGCACCTCCAGTAGCCATACCATGCACCACTTAAACACTACCACCGATCGCCGCCTTGAACTACCGTCAAAACACTACCCCAAGCCACGGCGTCAAGTCTACCTCCCTATTCCCTAATTTGAAACACATAGAACATCCTTTACCCCCTCGCTTTGGCCGTTGGAATAACTCGACCGCCATCCGCTATACTTGCTGCTGTTGAAGACAATAGAACCTAACTCGACCCGACCAGACCGATCAGACCCGATCAACTCGCTCCAGGTCCGACCAGTGCATCCAAGCTGCATCCAAACCCTTTTATTTATTTATTTATTTGTCTTACGTGTTTATATATGTAAATGTAATCAAATAAAAAAAAAAGAAAAAGAAAAAAGAAAGAAAGAAAAGAAAAGGAAAAAAGAAAAAAAGGAAAGAAAGAAAAAGTAAAGGAAAGGTAGTTTAATTAGTTGTTTATTTTTAGTTTAATAAAAATAAGAAAAAATAAATAGATAGATAGAAATGAAAAAATATAAAAATAAAAGTAAGTAAGTAAGGAGATAAATATTTTTTTTTTCTTTCCTTTTAGCACTTAGAAAAATCAAAGTTCTTCAAAAATAATAGAAATAAATGAACCCTTTACAATTTAAGGCATTCTAGAATTTTTCAAAAATAAAGGAAAAATCTAATTTAGGACATTCTTAGAAATTTTCTTAAATGAACCCAATTGAATTAAAAATGTACACCTGATTGTTTTAAAGAATTAAAATCGATTGCACTCACTAAAACTTTCATAAAAAAGAACTACGTATATCTGATCCCGAATAATGGGTACGTAAGCACCTATGGAACAACGATAAAAATAAAAAAAAAAAACCTAAATTTCCTTTTTTCTAGATTACTTAAATTGTCCAATTAGAGTAACTAATTGAGTTCCGTCTTATGAAATAAAAAGGTGTTTTTTTAATTTAAAGTTAAATTTAGAAAGTCAATGGTACCCGTAAGAGTTTAAAATTCTTAACCCTCGGATCCATGATCTTTGGATTCAAAAACCGTTTTATAAAATTGGTTTTTCTTGTTAGACTAATAGTTAAGTTATAACCAATTCACCCAATTGGTTATAACTTAACTGTTTTTCCTGACCCTAATCGGGTGGCGACTCCAAAGTTGTTTTCAAAATAAAAAAGACCATTTTTCTTTAAACCCTAGTTGAGAGCCAGTATTAAACAAGCAGGGTTTAATACTGGTCAATTTAAAGAAGGCCTATTTTATAAAAAAAAACCAAGAGGGTGAAAAACCAAGCTTGACACATGTCATATTTTATTTACATCATTTTAATGACATTCACCTTCTTTATGAATGATAAAAATATTTCCTCCTCTATTCAAATTTAGCTCCAAATACTGATTTCTTAGTATGTAATTTTCCTTACTTCCAATATATAATTCATTAATGCATAATAATAGAATAAAACTCAATATTATATTTGAGGCATTAATACACTTAGCATATTACTTCTCAAATCAATAAAAATCTATTTGCACTTAAAAGTGAATAGGTGTTATAATGCATCAAAATTAACACATGTGGTCATTCAATTACAGTCGTGCCCAGTTGTCGGTCAATTCAATTATGTGTCGACATCCATCAACCCCGTTATATGTGTACTTATGTTAAGATAGAGAATATAAAAATTTTAGTACAAATTGAAAGATAAAGATACAAGCGATAAAATGAGCATTGAGAAAAAATGAGATTGTATAAAACTAATGCATTAGCTGAAGCTCATTAAATAAGTTTAGAAACACCTAAATTATCAATGATAAACATATTCGACTCCAAAACCACTTAACTTGGTTGAGGGACAAGAGAAGGAAGTGGTAGCTAGTAAATGATCTAAAAGTAGAGCATACAGTTAGAAGATAAGTGTGAAACTGGAGAACCTTTGAAGTTAGGTGTGATTAAAGATGATTGAGGAGTAAAAGATGAAGTAAACTCTAATAAGAACCAATCTACTAGCTTGATATATGTTTGGTGTAACATCTAATTAGATTCTGGAATTCCTTGGTGATAGATGGTTTAGTTAAAACTTATAGATATTTCATATCTTTTTTTGCTTCTACATGAGGTGCTAACTTAGAACGAGACTTAGAGTTTTGATCTAATCTAAGAATTGCTTTCTTTTGGGAGATGGAATTCTTTCGATGAATAACATAGACATGGTGGAATTCATCAATTATCTTAAAGTTATAGACCTACTTAAAGGCTCATGAGGAATAGTGATTGGTGTTTTTTATTACTAAGAATGATTTTGATCTTTCAAAAGATGAAGTATGTGTTGGAAACATTATATGACAATCATATTGCTACCATATGTTTTGATTTTGTGGCACGTTGGAACAATAGAACTAATGTGTTAGAGTATAATATGCTAATGTGGTTGCGAAACCATGGATGAGAGTACAAAGGTTGACATGTCTATACAAATGAAATGGATTAATCAATCTAGTAATGAGAAAGTGAGTACCTTATCATCTTGGAGGCAAGAGTAGAAGTATACAAATCAAAAAACCATGAGACAAATAAAATAAGAGCAGTTGAAAGTTGAAAGAGCTAGATTAGGAGTTGAGGGGCTTGCTAAGGGTTACAATGCCGAGAAGTAGACCCTAGAATGAGAATTATCAAATATGTAAAGTAAAACTAAGTGAGCAGTTCGAAGAGAAACGAATTTGAAGTTTAAGAAAGAAATAGGGAGAAAGTGCTTAAGGTTATTTCAAGAATAGAGCAACTTTCAAGGAGGAAAGTTATTTTAAGGGGGGTACGATAAAATGCCCAAGAAAAATTCAAGAAAATAATTTTAAAGGGAAAGATATTGTTGTAATTTCTTCTATGGGCTTAAATCCCATTTTCCCTAAAGCCTACCTATATTACCTCTTTATTTAAAACCCTAATGCCTTAAACCCTAACAAAACGCTCTTAGTTTACTTATTTTCTACCTAGTTGAAACAAGCTCTTAAAGCTTCACATACTCAAGAAAAACCTATTTTTAAGCTCCTCCAAGGGTAAGGTAACCTTTTGATTTTTTTTCTAAGCTTTTTCTAACATGGAATTTATTCGCATTTCTTAAGAAATCCAAGTTTAGGTTGGTTGTTATTTGTAGCTCTTTGCTGAGTTTTGCTTCTTAGTTGGATTATAAGTAGTTCCATTCATTCTAAGTATTCTTCATTTTACTTCTTACTCTCTAGCTTAAGGTTAGTTTTCTTGAAGTTATTGGTAGGTTTAGGTGATATTAGGTTGAAGATTGAAAGGGAAAGAGTTGGCTTAGAGCACTTTTCAAAGGATAAAGGATTGCTAGTTTGCTATTGGAGAGACACAACCAACAACATGATCATGTTGTTGACCATATCTGACAAAGGGAAAAATTGCCAATAAAGTGACATGACTAGATGACATCGTCATGTCGCTAATCATGTCTAGTGGTGAACTCTAAGTGTTCTTTTCTTATAATTTTCCTAACTTATCTTACTCAAACCTTTGCCTACCCTTTATATTTAGTTCCAACTAACTCTCTTTTGTAAAAATTCCAATTTTTATAAAAAATAGTCAAATTTTGATATAGTCAAATTTTGATACAATCAAACAACATGGTCATGTTGCCAATTGTATCGAGCTATAAACTTCATGTGAAACCTTTTCTTATTATTTTTCTTAACCAAACTCAATCAGATCTTTTTCTAACATTAATATTGAGTTCCACTTACCATTCTTTTATAAAAGTTGCAACCTTTACCTAAAATTTCAAGTTCTTTAAACTTAATTTAGTATTTTGACTAATTTTAAATACTTTTTACTCCTAAATATCACTTTAACCAATGTTAACGAATTTTACCTTATTTTGCCACTTTAACCAATGTGAATATCACTTTAACCAATGAAACTCTTATGTCAAGATCTTTTACTAAACTTAAACTTAACTTTTGTTTTGATATCAATTCTTTTCAAACCAACAAGTTCTTTTCCAAAGCAATTTCTACTCAAAGGACTTTTAGAGAAAGAGATACTTCCATTTTATGATTAGTCTTTGTCATGGTTTCTAAAAATACTTAAAGAAAAGAAAGTTTTCCCTAAACTCCTTATACTAAAGTAGTTTCCTAAACATGAGCTCCATGAACTTTTGACTTCATTTTAAAGAAACCTTTTTTATATTTTAAAGAGGCTTCCTAAACATCTCACTCAAATGAAGTTTAAGAAAAAAACCAAGAGTTCCTTAAAACAAAAGACTAAAATAATGAAAACTAAAACAAGTAGATAAAGTCATGCCTTAAAAATAACTTATCATGTTTAACTAAATTCCCTTAACTTGGACCTTATTGACATATGGACATATTATCTTGATACTGTAACGATTTGGACCCTATGCAAGGCCTAAAAACTACGGAACAAGATTCAAGGACATTCGTGAACATATGAGCTACTTGGAACAAGGACCATTTAGACATAATATGGCAAAAGAACCATTAAACATGACAAATCTGAGAAATAAAAAGACGTAAAGAAAAAGCTCGGAACAAAACTTAAACTAAAAAGTTTAGTAATCCAATATGTTTCTCAACTATCTTTATTTTTTTAGGTAAATTCTATTTGGAACACCCAGAAGACTATTACAATGAATAAGAAGATGGTCAGGTGAGTGTCTATGATGATTATCACTTGTGTATACTTGTAGAGTAGTTGCACCTTTAATTTTATATACTTAACTTGTATTGTATGGGGTATTCGAAAACGTATGTATTTGATTTGTTTGTTAAGACATTTAAGAATTATTTCAATAAGTAAAGTCGATTATTGTGTGGTGTGATTTTCAAGTGATCACTAAAATAAATAAAAATTAAGCATGACAAAATCGAAACATTAAAGTGGTCATGCATAGCATATTGCATAAATCTCTTTTTATTGCCACTACCATCACACATGGAATGGAAAGACTAAAACCTTCCTCGTTTATTGCAAACTAGGTGTCTTTGAGGATAGTTATGCATTAGACGAGGCCATATCTATTATTATGTTTTAGGCATGCATACATTTGGAGGTTGATCAAAATTTGATCACTCTTTTAATCATTTGGGTAGTTAAAGAAGGCATTTTTCTTATTTTTATTTTCTTGAGATCGACCAAGAGATCCTTCTCTTATGACTTATTTGCATGGCCTTTTTAAACATTTCTTTTGGTTCCTTTAGCTAACTGGAAGATCCATCTTCCTAGGGATGATAGTAGATTCTAGGATGAACATTTGTTAGTTCTCTTAGATAATCAAGGACTTCATCTCTTGATCATTACACCGACATAAGTATTAGTTTAGCCAAGAATTAAGATTTTGCAGCTATTTTATGGTAGTCAACAATGTTATGCTAAGTAACTTTTATGCTAAATTGGATACTTGGACACTAGTGGAACTAAGAATCCTCAACCCAAGGTCTCGGGGGGGGGGGGGGGGGGGGGGGGGGGTTAGGTTTCGATAGCTGGGATAAACCTTAGACTACACATTGGATGCTAGAAAGCCACATGTATTGTTGCATGTGTTTGTTTAAATGCATAGCATATGTTTATTTAATCAACTTGCTTGAAAGGTGATATAAGTGGGTACCCTACTGAGCTAGTTGTAGCTTATAACCTAAAAACTTTGACTTTATGCAGGAGCCTTATTGGGTATCCAAGAATATCTAAACCATTGGTGAGAAAGATAAGCTACAAGACAGATTGGGAGAGAGCTACCAAGAAAATGGAATTATAAATTTTGATTAGAAATGTTAAGATAATTTGTAATATGTGTTATTTTGAAAGACTTATGTTTTATTTGAAGACTTTTGGATATACTTTAAATTGTAACTTTTATTTTAATAATAGTAATTATATTCTACTCTATTATCATTAAATATGTGATGCTCTGAGAATATTCTAGTGTTGACACTTCATATGTTTATTAAAAGTAACTTGTAAGTAATTCAAAGGTGTAAGTAATTACTTCTAATCAGTACTTGGCAGTCTATCACTACTAGACCATTTTTAGGGTTGTGACAGTCCTTTTTTTTAACAAACTACATAGGATCTCCTTAAGACAACACACTATGTTTAATGAACCTACAATCAAGAAGCTCTTGCAATTGTTGCTTTAATTCTTTTGACTCAATAAGAGCCATTCGATAATGTGCTTTGGAGATCGGTTCAGTACCATGATGAAGGTCAATTACAAAATCAATTTCTTGCTTTGGTGGTAACCTTGGCAACTCCTTAAGCAATACATCTTGAAATTCATTTACCACTCTAATATTAGATATGCCGAACTTCTTTTCTTCAACTTTGATGGCATACACAAAACATCAATCCTAATACAAATGATCAACCTCAAAAGTTACCCATGACATTCAATTGTGGAAAACATACATGTGTGGTTTCCCTAACAAAAGTCACCAACATTTTATCATTTGCTTCAAAAGTAACTTCTTTCTTCTAACAATTAACAACTACTTTCACATCTGACTTCTACTCCATTCCTAATATTACATCTTATTTACTGATTGGAAGGAATATCAAATTTGCTTCCATCTTATGATTAGAAATCTCCAAAGGACATGTTTTCACCACTTCATTAGTTAGAATCGTATAACCTGTATGGATTTTCACTCTAAAATTCATAAATAAGCAACTAATAACCATTCTTTTACGTTCATCAACTTGAGGGGAGATAATAGAATGACTTGCACTAGTTTCAAATAGGGTATAAGTAGGGATATTATGAATCACTACATTTCCTATGTAATACATTTCAATAAGCAACCCTAATTACTTTTCTATGTTATGATTAATTCCCATCGAAATATTTTATAATTCTAGTTGATTATTCTTACTTAAAGAATAAGTATATTATAAACAAGAATAGGAAACACACCTACCACTAAATCATTAATACCTGTGCTAGTATCATCCCAAGTAGCCAACTTAAGATCATCCATATAATTGTCCTCCCAAGTGTTTTCCATATTATAAACTCTTGCCACTGCTGCTTATGGAATAGGACGATTACCAACCCAATTGATGATCATGTTAATTGTACAAGCTATTGATCAATTTAAAACCCTAAGTTTAGTAGGCTAAATCCATTAAAAAAGGACAATTTTTTTTTAATCTTATGAAACCTTTTTGGTGCTTTCAAAAACAATACCTAAAAATAATATTCCAACGCTTTTGTATGTCTTACCTTGGGACCAAATTGGTTATTAGGCAATCAAAATTGTAACAAGTGTATCGGAGACACATTCATGAAAAGTAAGATCAATTGGAATCCTCCTCCTAAACCTTTTTTACTCCCTTCTCCTTGCACCCTCAATCACTCTTGCCCTTTCCACTAATTCACTAAAGGTCAAAACCTTAAATTCATCTAATTGTCTTTGGATATCTAGCTCCAGGCCTACGAAAAACACTTTAGCTTTTAATTTGTCACTTCCTCAGAAAGGTTGTGCAACAAAATGTAGCAAGCGATTGAACTCATTCTTATATTGTTTTATAGTCTTTATCCCTTGAGTGATATGCATTAACTTAGATCTATATTTGGCTCTTAAGCTTCTAGGAAAGCAATTTAGTAAAAATTCCCTTCTAAAATCTTTCCAACTTATGGGCCAGGGTAAGTTCCTTGTCTTAAATTCCTACTAAGATCGAGCTTTAGATTTCAACATATATGTTCCAAAATTTAATCTTTGCTGCAATGGCACATTGAAGGCATCAAAAATTCTTTCTATTTGTGATAACCTTCAACCTCTTCCTATTTTCCCAAAGTACCCTTAAAGCATGAATTGCATTTGATGAATTCAGGGAGCAAATTTCTTTAGGGGTGGTAAGGTTTTTGCACTAGGGTAACTAGCATGTCTTTAGGCGGTATTGCTTCCTCACCTCCTGCTATTGGTACAGTAGGTATAGGTGCAGCCTGTACAAAAGGAGGAGGTGCTTGGTGCATGTCTTGGAACAAATTGACTATTGTCTCCATTTGTCTCTATATAGCCTCTAAAATCTCTCTACTTTTCCTAAGTAGCGCAAGTAGAGGTGGTTGGTGAGGTTTAGGCGCATTAATATTTTCTTCAAGAAGATCTCTTTGTAAGTCCTCTTGGATATTTCTTTCCCTCCATCATCTTACCCTAGGTGTACTGTACACAATTTTCCAAGTTATTTTATAAATGATTCTTGGTCAAAATTTTAACATGTGAACAAAGAACTCGTGATATAATGGACAACACGAGTTCACATGAAGCCTATGGTCCTTAAGAGTTCATGCAATTCATAGAATAAAAAAACACACAACTTCTATGTAATATTTAATAGTTCATAAAGAAGTTGCATTACACTTCTATGTAACACTACATGCTACGAAACTTCCTTAGTTCATACCACAAAGTCACTTACCAACCCTATAATAGATCACATACTAAACATAACCATGAAGTAGAAATCATAAAGCATAACCATAAGTCACACATATACACTACTCTCATACTTACCAAGAGTTCTTATTGCCACTTACCAAGTTTAGCTACTAAATATGACCATACTATACCCATAAAAGCAATATAAATGCACATAAAAGTTTCACACATAATCATTACATAACATACATTCTTTCTTCAAGTCTTTCGCTTCCAATTAACGTACTTATCCTCATCACTACTGTATTGACTATAGAAATCTAAACTAAACTTTTCAATTGTAGATGGTTTGGAAGCACAGTTGGACGAGTTATTATTATCTCTAGGCATCACCTAATTAGCATAACACCTCTACCAATTCGAAATATCAAACAATGTGTCCATCAATTCCGACACCCAAGATTCATCATACCCATTGTTACTTTCTCCTTCTTAACCTTCTTCCTTAATGTCCTCATCCATCACTCTAATGTTCTTCTTTGTAGTCTTTCTGTTGGTCTTGGAAGATGGGCTTCTTTACTCCCAGTTATGCCCTCTCCATTCACCTATAGTAAGAGTAACAGGGATCTTATATCTATCTTTACTTCCTCAGTAAGAACCTAATGGCTCAGTCAAGTTAAAGATGGACGGAAAATAATATGGTGTACCCATAGTTTGTAGTAAAGCAACTGGTGGATTACCACCTAAGGAAGCTCGAGGAATATCAATAACATGCCTTCATTCTCTCATAGCTCTTCTTTTGATATCACCCTAAGTAACTACTTCAGCATCCAACTTCACATGATCTTCTCTATGATCCTCTAGATGAAACAAGTCATACCCAATATCTTATATGTGGAAGAAGTTAGGATATAAAACTAATCCGACGGTATTATACACAAATGCCATTTTTACAGGATCATCTACCACCTCATGCTCCATGGCGAACCCTTCCAACCTACAACTCACTTCAATCGCAGTCGGTAAGCATCGAAATGACCTTTCCAATTCAACTATTGCCTAATGCTAATCCAAGGTGAGTCTAGCTTTCCATTTTGCCAATATCTCGCGTAGCCCTTTTGGCTTCCTAGGTAAGGCCAAATCTTCACATAATACTCTAAGTTGAGTATGGTAACTTATAATATATTCACTAGATAGAGTGCAAAATTTTCACACAAGTAGTCTTTGAAAGATGGAGTAATCTACACAAACAATAAGCATGTTTAGTATTATAAAGAAACACTACTATTACTCCTACCCATTTCTACCCACTCTCAATTAATTATAAGGATTTGTTACCCATTTACATTATTGCAAACTTGCTCTAATACCACTAAATTATGTTACAACCCAATTATGGTTGTAAAGCATAATAGAACATCGTACATTACTTAGAAGCTAATGATCAACACCCCTATTGTCTCAAGATCTTCCTTATAATGCACAAGGCTTTGCAAACTGATACAATGTACCTAGGAGCTCAGTTATCACTAGAACTTATCAAAGTAGATTTCGAACCAATGGGTCCTTTGAAATATCAAAGAAAGTAGGGTGAATAGGTTTACACACTAATTAGATTAACTGACATGAAGCTACTCAAAGGATATGATACATCAACGAAACACAACACAACTTGACACTTCACTTAATATGGTGCACAAGTTAATGTCAAGGTCTACCTACCATTAATCTTGAGTCATTTAACAAGATTAGATAAGAGTGTATGGAAAATGGAATTGGAGAGGGTTGTCTTGCAAGAACGGTATACTCAATGTCTATTTGTAAAGTAAGATGATTCCGGCTTATAAGCAAAAGGGACTATTTATAATAACTCCCTAAGGCAACCATATAAATAAAGAAATTACAAAAGGCATATAAAAGAAGAATTCTTAGTATATACGAAAAAGAGTAAAAAGGACAATCAACAAAAAGGGAAAAGTAGTACATTATCAAGTGAAAGGGATAGGTAGCAGTGCAACATTGGTTTCGTATATAGATTCTTTGACTACAGTAGGCAAGGGGACTTAAGATGTTGCGGCTTCATGGACTGGTAGGAGGTCAATAGAAAGTACTCGGCTCGAAGAAAAGTGTTTCGTCACTTGGTAAGAGTCTCTCAGCAATTGAAAGTTTGATCATTCGGCACAGAGCTCTCGGAAAGCGAATAGCTAGCATCGGCATAAGAGAGAAAACAGAGAAGGGTGTAACCTCCTAGAGTTGTTAAGGATAGCCATCCTTCTTCCGCATATAGTCTCTCGTCATCGACGGGTTACCAAGAGAGGATTCTTCAAGTAAAGGATTGGAGGCCTTGAAGTCGTATGCACGTAAAAGGATTAGTAGTCAACAACTCATCACAAATGAACTACTATAGAGGGGTGTAAGCAATATTTATTGGCATAAGCAAGTATATATCAAAAGTAGCATACTTAATTCATTTATATTTCGCTTGCTTTTGTTTGTTGGTAAATGTGAGATGGTTTCACTAAGTTGGATATAGCTTACACCCTTATAGTCTTTAACAAAGCCCTTCCTGGGTGTCATCAAGTCATTCCATGCCTTGGGTTTATTATAATTTAGTAGCTAATGGGATAGGTGTGTGCTTGGCAAGGAAATTTAAAGAATGAAGTTTAAATATTTTAGCATTATGAGACATAAGTTGGTTATTCGGGGGTGAATCCTAAACATGTTCGACTTACAAAACAAGAATGTGAAGAGCTCCTTCAATAAGGGTTGATTGAACTAGCAAATTCATAATGAATTGTGAGGCCTTTTAAGTGAATAAGCAATCTAAATAGGCTTAAGAAAAGTTAAGGCTTATGATCAATTGCCAGTCCCTTAATCATTTCCTATAAGATGATAAATTTCCGATACCCAATAGAAATACTCTATTTCAAAATGTAGCCCAAGCAAGGGTATTCCCTAGGTTTGATCTAAAGGAGGGCTTTTAGCAATTAGGCATCCATCTTGAAAATAGGCCTAAAACAGGTTTCTCTACAACTACTAATGGAAAGTTCTATCTTTTAGGCTTAACACTACAACATCACCATTCTAGAAAGCAACGATAAAGATATTCTAGCCCATTATAAATGGTGTTGTCATCTATATAAATGATATCCTTTTGTATAACCCAAATGAAGAATCCCAAAATTGAGATATATATGAGTTTCCTCCCTAAGAATGTGAGTTCCTTCCCTAAGATGATATAGTTCAAATTGAAAACCATGCCACATGCATAGTTGTTAAGATGGAAAGAATGGTTCTCCAAGTATTGTTATCAAGTGAAGAACATCAAGGGAGAAAAGAATTATGTCATAGACTTCCTCTCAAGACTACAAGAAGTTAGAGATATGGACAAGATTTCTACGATAGCAATGTACAATAATCTAAGACTAAATTATGCATGTCCATTATGATCCTCTAATCCTACTCAATTGTATAAGTAAAAAAGATACTAGAAGACAAGGCCCTCAAAACTCATAATGATAGTCTTAAGGGGAAGATTACTAAGGAATCTAAATAGAAAATTTAGGATTACTAAATTTTAGTGTTTCAATTATATGAGGGATTAAATCTTAGGCTCTTTGGTTTATATCCTAGATATTCGTTTATTCATCTACACATTTTGAGATTTAATCTAGAAACTCAGTTTCTAGAACAACCTAAGCTATTCATTGGTATTTAATGCATCATGTTTTTGCAAAGGATTAGGCATGTAGTAAGTATAAACCATCTCCCTCATTTAACAAAATTAATGGAAAGCTTTAGAACTCTATCCACTTAGGAGGAAATATAATGGATTTACAATCTGGATAGAAAAACTCCTAGGATTAATGTCTAAGACATAAGACTCCCAATAGGTTAAGACATGAATGGATAGATGTTGAACAATCCAATATCATTCGCTTTCTACTTGCCTTTTTTCTTGTTAGGTAATGTCTATGACATAAGAGATGATGATGCTTGATATAGGGAAATTAAAAGAAAAATATGTATTGTCATCCTTACTATCTCAAAAGAAATATGTACTAGACCATTTAAGTCAGCAATACAATGGGATTATAGTAAAAATTACCAATAAACCATTCCATAAATAAGGCCTTTAAGTCTAAGAACTCACAAAGATAGTCTAAGGGAAAGATTATGGAGGAATCTAAATAGAAAATTTAGGATTACCAAATTTTATTGTTCCGATTTTATGGGGGATTAAATCTTAGGGCAATGTCGTCATATACACCTTAACTTTGCACTTTTTTTCAATTATACACCCAAGCTTTATACTTATTAAATTATACAACTAATTTAAACTTTACTTGTCCTCATATACACCTCTATTATCTTGCTCTAACTCCGTCAGTTAAGTTAGCTTCAGCAACCAATAAATCTTTGATACGTATATTTTACCCCTTTTTTTTTTTTAATTTCTTAGTCCAAGTCAACATGTGTTTTTTACCTTTTTTTTTTTTAATTTTTTAGTCCAAGTCAGCAATTATGTACAATAGTTTTTCTAGGTCAATGGTTAAAAGAGGAAAAACCTTTTTTTAATTAATTAAGAGTTCCACACATATTGTAGTTCTAAGGATATGTTTACTTCAACACATTGTTAAGCCATAATGTCTTATATAGAAGAAAGAAATCAAGACCTAAGCAATGTAGGACTTGCCTATTGAGGGCTTTGGAGAATTACAAGAGTGTAATTTAGCACACACACATTGCTCAATTTGACTTGATTTTCCCTTATTTAATTTGACCTCCAAATTAAGTAAAAACACCCAATCCTTAATCTACTCCAAGAATTGTTTCTAACCATGTAAAAATCTTTCTAGAAATTAATCTATACATGTTAAAAAATCAAAGCAAAATTGGCTCATCCAACTGAAAAAATAAAAACATAGTAGATATGCCAACTTTGCTTTGATTTTTTAGTCTATTTAGATTAATTTTTAGAAATATTTTTCATGGTTAGAAAGAACTCTTTGAGTAGATTAAGGATTGGGTGTTTTTTCTTAATTTGTAGGTCAAATAAGATAAGGAAAAATCAAGTAAGTTGAGCAATGTACATATATTAAATTACAATCTTATAATTCTCTAAAGCCCTTGATAGGCACGTCCCACATTGCTTAGGTCCCAATTTCTTTCTTCTATATAAGACAATATGGCTCCATAACATGTTGCAGTAAACATTTCCTTAGAACTACAATATGTGTGGAACTCTTAATTAATTTAAAAACAGTTTTTCCTCTTTTAACCATTGACCTAGAAAAACTATCGTACATAATTGCTGACCTAGACTAAGAAATTTAAAAAAAAAAAAGGGGGTAAAAAACACATGTTGACTTGGACTAAGAAATTTAAAAAAAAAAAAAAAGGTAAAAACACGTGTCAAAGATTTATTAGTTGCTGAAGCTAACTTAACTAACAGAGTTAGAGAAGAATAATGAAGGTATATACGAGGACAAGCAAAGTTTAAATCAAGTGTATAATTTAACAAATATAAAACTTAGGTATATAATTAAAATAAAACGCAAACTTAAGGTATATATAACGACATTGCCCCTTAAATCTTAGGCCCTATGGTCTTGATAAACTTTTAAATGACTATAGTGAATTTTAGTGATTTTTTCTTTAAATTTGAGTTTATTTTAAGAAAATGATCCTTAATTGAGTAAAATTTTGTTTTTTAGGTTTTATAATGATTTTGAAAGAAAATAGAAATAAGTTTCACTCAAGTTGGAGTCAAAATGGGGAAGTTTTGAAATTTTGAAGTTAACATGACTAAATGACATGACTATATTGTTTTCAGTGAAGATTTTAAGCAGCAATATGGCGAGATTAATAGAGGATAGGACTGAGAGATATGAACATGTCCCAAGTCATGTCACTTCCAGATTTAAGGAAGATTCAAAAAGATTTGGTGTATGTCAAGGACACAACCAAGTGACACGGCTATGTTACTAGGTTGTGTCATTGGTTGTGAAGTCTTAGTTCTATATCTTTGATATAAAGCTTCTTTAGGGATTTTTGGAGAACTTTTTGAGAGACTCTAAAGAACAAAAAACTTAAGAGAGCAAAGCACTTTAACACTCTAAGATTCAAGAATTTTTATTAATTTCATGGTTTTTCTTTCAAGATTTCTTTAGATTTTGTTCAAGATTATTACTTTACCATGAATAGCGCTTAGATCTATCGTATCTAGATCTTGTTGAACCTATAATTACTATGTCATGTTGGTTTTTCTTAGATCTAATAAAGATTTTTAATTTTCTTGGTTCAATTATGCGTATTTGATCGTTTAGATTAATATTTCCTAAGGTGTTAGCCTAAAATCTGATATTATGCAAGAGAATCAAGAGATTTTATGTATAGTCCTTATGGGAACAACATCTATTCTTTGAAGTATACTACTATATGATATATGTGCTTGCCTTCTTAAAAGTTTTTGGCACCGTTGCTAGGGACTTATCATATCAAGAACGCTAAGCACTTTATTAATTTAACCACCATTTCTTTATCTTTCTTGATTTCTTTTCTTTTTTGTTTCTTTTATTTCTTTAGTGCAATTTTAAACTAACTCCATGTTTTCTTTAGTGCAATATATGACTAGAAGTTGTTTATGAGATTTGATCAAAATTGACCTTGAGATTGAGAGGACGGCTTTGAGGAATTTGAGGCAACTAATGGTGAAGGAAAAAATGGAGGTAATCGATCAAGGGTCTCCTATAAGGATTAAGGATGAGGGTGAATTGAGTGATCACAAATCTTACGACATCAGCTTACCGGACAACATTATGGCCAATAATGGGGAACAAAATAGAACCATAATAGACTTCTCTCGACCGTCGTTAACTTACTCCCAATCCAGCTTAAATAGACTAGCTATTGTAGCCAACAACTTTGAGATCAAACCAAACATTATATAAATGGTGCAACAATTTGTATAGTTTGACGGGTTACAAGATGAAGACCCCAATGCACTTATTTCCATCTTTTTTGAAATATGTGACACTTTAAAAATAAATAAGGCAACTAACAATGCCATTCGGTTGTGTCTCTTTCCATTTTCTTTACACAACCAAGCTAAGCAGTGGTTAAATTCCTTAGCAAAGAATTTAATCACAACATGGAATGAACTGGTAGAAAAGTTCTTGGAAAAGTGCTCAAGGTCGACATCTCTTCTTTTTCCCAGATAAGGGGGAGACCCTATATGATATTTGGGAGCGCTTTAAGAGCCTGTAAAGGCAATGTCCACACCACGGCCTCTCCCTTTAGATGGAAATCTAAACTTTCCACAATAGTCTTAACCTTTCTACAAAGCAAATGGTAGATGCAAGAGCATGGGTTACACTTAATACAAAGATACCCAAGCAAGTTTAGAACTTAATCAAAGGGATGGCCATGAACAATTACTAATAGAAAAATTCTAAAGGAAGGCAAAGAGTCACGAGTGTGTTTGAGCTAGATATAGTGCATTCTTTGGCTACTAGGGTAAAATTGTTAAGCAAAAACATCGACTCGCTTTCAATTGGTTCATAACAACCCCAGTTCAACCTTAACAACTTTTTCCAAGAGGGGTTTGTAGGTAATGAATAAACGAAACAATTCGACTTTCTAAGGAAATTCTCAAGACTCCAGTATAATCCCTATAGTAATGCCTATAATCCGAAGTGGAGAGATCACCCTAGTCTTTCATAGAGAGGTTAGAATCAGAGTCAAGACTAGTAGTGGCAAGTAAGGAACCAACTGCTACAAAGATCAAACTTACCTTCGCCTAGGTTTCAGCAACCTGTAGCTCTTCAACCAGCACCAAAAAAGAAGTTGGAGAGTCTCTTGGAAAAATATATTTAGACTAACAAGACAAGAATGCAGCAAACAAAGACCTCCCTCAGGAATTAAGAAGCTTCCATCCAAAACTTGGAAAATCATATCGCACAACTTGCAAGATTGTTGAATGAATGGCCACAAGGGTCTTTACCTACGAACATTGAAGCAAAACCCAAGGAACATGTCAATGCACTAACCCTAAGAAGTGGTAGCGAATTGCAAGTTAAGAAGAGGGATAGTAAGGAAGTAGTTGAGAAAAAAGTAGAAGTTAAAGGCAAAGAAAACACAGAGCCACAAAAATCAAACAAAAGTATAGAGCCACCAAAAGTAAAGGAGTATGAGCCACCACATCTCTTATCTACAGCACCTTAAACAAGGTTGCACTGATCCAAGCAAGAAATTCAATAAATTCCTCGATCTTCTTAAACAATTACACATTAACTTCTCTTATTGATGTTTTATTGTAGATGCCAAAGTATACAAAGTTCTTGAAAGATCTTTTATTAGATAAGAGGAAGCTGGAGGAACTTTCAACCATCACACTTAACGAAGAATGTTCCGCACTACTCCAGAAAAAAAAACTATTAGAGAAATTAAAAGATCTAGGGAGTTTTACTCTTTCATGTGTGCTTAGTAATTTGTCAATAGAAAATGCTTTGGCAGATCTAGGAGCTAATATTAATTTGATGTTATACAAATTGTGCAAAAAGCTAGGGTTAGGAGAACCTAAACCAATACGCATGTGCATTCAATTAGCTGATATGTCTATCACATACCCTAGAAGCATCATTGAGGATGTTTTGGTGTGAGTTAATTAGTTTATTTTTCCTTTGGACTTTGTTATCCTTAATATAGATGAGAATCTTGATGTGCCATTAATTCTGGATAAACCCTTCCTAATAATTGCAAGGGTTATGTTTGATAACAATGAGCATAAGCTCATCTTAAGAGTTGGAGATGAAATTGTTTTCCAAAATTTAGATTCGATGCACAAGTCCCTTGACTTAGAGGGCGCAAGCTATGATATTGAATTTACTAATGTTACTGAATGTTTGTAAGAAACACTTGTTAAAGATCCTATGAATCATTACTTGGAAAAGGGAAAATCTGAAGTTGTAGCTTGGTTAGGAGCTAATGAATCCAGTGTGGTAAAGAAGGGGTTTGAACCATTTTGTAGACTAAGGGAAGAAAAGTTAGAGCTTTCCAAAGTAGAGCTACCGGTACTGGAACAGGAGCAAGCAAGAAAGCGTTTAGAACACGCTTTTGTAATGAGGAGCTTAAAGCCACCAGCAACCACTTTATCTAAGCGAAAGGAGGACAAAAAGAAGAAACTTGAGCAACATGAGTTTGATGAGTGGCACGATAAGAAGAAACTCAATGGAAGTCATGAAACTAGATAAGGGGATTTGCATAGCCAATGGCAAAAGGGTGAGTATATCTTTATGTGGAGAGCTTAAAAGCGAGGTAAAGAAGGAGATCTACCTCTACCTAGATGAAGGTAACTGAGTTTAGCATTTCGTCAAGCTATCGACTGATGCGAATCTACGAACATGAAGTAGGTACGAACCACGAATAGGTATTCAACATTCGAATGGGATGAGGAATAGGAAGTAGAAGGGGGTTTTGACTACAAATGTGTATAGATATCACACACCAAGACACAAACATGATTGGAGGTTTAGCTTAAAATAGGGTTCGATACAACTTACAAACACTAAATGTCATTTGGGTTCAAATGAGAGGTTAGGTGTGACTCACTAACACACTCAAATGAAGGGTTCACCATAATCTTAAGGATACACCATAATCTTAAGGGCAAGATTGATAAAAACACGAGAGAGATTAAAGAGTAAAGTACAGTCAATAATCCGAAATGCAAGCTGTAAGAGCCCAAAAATATCCTTTCTCAAAAGGAATGTTCAAGCGTAATCATAGTCTGTATTCTTTTTTTTTTCTATCTATCGGCTAATTACAAAGTTGCTATTTATAGTAAATTCTAAAATCCTAGTGACAAAATTGTCAATAATATACAAGGCCTTTAAGCCTGAAAGAATGGCCTATAATTGAAATAAGGAAAACATTTATAATGTATACAAAACTGCGCATTTAAGAGAGTGGTCGGTACGCAATCATCCAAGCTGTTTATAGGATCAGACTCGAGTAAGGGATGGTTGGCAGTTGGGTGTCTAAAATGGGGTAAGATGTTTAGAAGTCTTATTGTGCTTGGCTAAGCTTCCAGTGAGGCTGGTCCACAATTGTTGCACTCATGGATTGCATGGCGCTAGCTTTCCCATACTATGTCAAGTTGTTCTGTGGCCTAAAGGCCTCGGCCGTTTTGTCTCTTACCGTCTTGACAGACGACAAGTTTGATTCAGAATGGTTCGTTTTCCTCCCGTCGGCCTTCATTTATCAATCCAGCCTCGACAAGAGCAAGTCAGCCTCGAGTTAAGATCAGTCACCTTCACCTTCTGGCAGGTCATCCTTAGCTTTTGACAAATCGACCTCGGCCCGAGGGTCGTCACGGACTAATTCCTATCATCACCATGGGGTTGAAAAGAAGTCATCCTCAACTTTAGGTTGTAAGCGCGAACCTGGATGCCGAACAAACTCCTCTTCCCCTTTCTCTTTACCATGGGCGTCAGGCTATTTTGGATCTCCTCTACACTCATAGGAGTCAAGCAATAGCCCTTCCCATCCTTTCGAACCATGTAGGTGTTGAGGAAGCTGTCATGGATCACTCTCCGATCATACTCATAAGGTCAACCAAGAAGCAAATTTGCTACATTCATAGACACCACGTCAAAGTTAACCTTGTCCCCATATTGTCCGGCCTTGAATGTTATCCGAGCTTTCTTATGTACATGGACTATACCCTTAACATTAAACCACTTCAGTCCATATGGTCAAAGATGCAGGTAGGTCGGTAATTTCATCTTCTCTACTAGCTCGGAAAAAATGATGTTGGTGCAACTACCTCCATCAATTACCAAGGAATGGGTCTTCCTATTCACCAAACATCGGATCTGAAAAAAGTTCTCCCTTTGACCTGAGTCTTCATTCATGTCTATTCATCTGCTTATTAGGGCTAAGGGTTCTCCTTCCTCAGGATAAATGTTAATTGCTTGCTCACTCTTAAAGCTCTTATCACTATGGCTCTCCACTTACATGTCTAATCCTTCGCCTTTCAGGATCATTACCCTCTTGTTCAGGCATTAGGAGGCAATATGTCCATAACCCAAACATTTGAAGCACTTAACTTCTCAGGCTTTAATGTTAGGAGCTCTCTCCTTCTCTACTTTCTTAGCATTAGTTTGGTCAGGTCAGCTAGACTCTCCTTTCTCCATCCTCTTTTCTAGTCCTTTTCTCTTGACATACCTCTCCGGTTCAAGACTACCTTGTTAAGGTTGGATGGCCAACCTCTGATGTCGTCTTCTCCTCTATTTCTCTACCCTTAATGCTAAATTGATCAGCTTGAACAGTTGCAATTTGACTACGTCAGCAATGTCATCTCAGAGTCCACTAAAAAACCTGGCAATGGTATGGTCCTGTAGCTCAACAATCTCACATCTAGCCATCATGGTCTCAAACTCTTGCAAGTACTCTTCAACAGTGTTTCGATCTTGCTTCAGGTGCTGGAGAGCATGGAGCATCTCTTGCTTAAAGTAAGTTGACACAAAGCATTGATTCATTAACCTCTTCATAAGCCTCCAAGTTCTAATCAACTCCTCTCCTTTAGCATCTCGCTTGGCAATCAGTTTATCCCTCTAAAGACTTGCATATTCAACAAGGGCTAATGAGACTAGCTGAACCTTGGTTATGTCATCATACTCATAGCACTCAAACATTTTCTCAACTCAAGGAACCTAGTCAAGAAACTCTTCAAATCGGCTAATTCCATTGAAGGTCGACGGTTTAAGCTTGATATTATCAAGTCCTCGGCCAAGTGCTCGGGGTTCATCCCTTGCATTCCAAGTTAGTTGGTTCACCTCGGATCGACCACTTCTATTGGAGCTCTGCTTGGCCATATCCCTTCTTGGCCTCGACTTTTTTCTTCAAGCTCCTTAGTTCACCTTGGGGTCAATACTCCTATCATTGCTTCTCCTCGGCTTGGTAGCTCTTCTCTGTTGTCGTGCATCATTATTAAGCTCATTGGAGCAACTTGTGCTGATGGGTGTTCATTTCCTTCTTTCACCTCAGCCAATACATCTTCGGCGTCTAACTAATCCAGTAAGTTCTTGGATAGAATTAGTGAGATTCTGAATTTGATATTCCATGTTATTAACACGTCTCCTTAAGCTCCCACGAGGACTATCTCTACTATTATTGACACTATCTTCAAACATTTTCATTCATACAATAATCTCTAAAGAAAATCGAACAAACAACAAAACACAATTATAGTCACCTAGAAACAACTACTACTCAACTTCTTGTAGTTACCACTACTGTCAATACTAGAATCAACTACTGAAATGAATGTTACTGACTCAATTGCAACACAATACTACAACTACTAAAACACGAACAACACACTATGCTACAAAATGATGACAAACAAATGTTAAAATGTTTAAACAAACTTTGAAAAACACTAACCCATGTGTCTCCCCAAAGCTCTTATACCAGCAAAGCTGATGCGAATCCACGAACACGCAGCAAATACGAACCACAAATGGGTATTTAACATTTGAGTGGGATGAGGAATAGGAAGTAGAAGAGGGTCTTGACTATGAATGTGTATAGATATCATACACCAAGACACAAACATAATCAGGGGTTTAGCTAAAAATAAGGTTTGATACAACTCACGAACACTAAATGTCACTCGAGTTCAAATGAGAAGTTAGGTGTGACTCACTAACTCGCTCAAATGAAAAGTTCACTACAATCTTAAGGGCCAGATTGATAAAAACACGAGAGAAATTAAAGAGTAAAGCACAATCAATAATTTGAAATGCAAGTTATAAGAGCTCAAGAATATCCTTACTCAAAAGGAATGTTCAAGCAAAATCACAATCTGTATTCTCTTTTTTTTTTTTAATATCTATCGGCTAATTACAAAGTTACTATTTATAGTAAATTCTAAAACCCTAATGGCAAAATTGTAAATAATATACAAGGCCCTTAACCCTAAAGAATGGCCCATAATTAAAATAAGAAAAACATTTACAATGTATACAAAACTATGCATTTAAGAGTGGTCGGCATACAGTCATCCGAGCTATCTGTAGAATCAAACCCAAGCAAGGGATGGTTGGTACTTAGGTGTCCGAACTAGGGTAGGATGTTTGGAAGTCTTATTATGCTTGGTTGAGCTCCTAGTGAGGTCAGCCCACAATTGTTACACTGGTGGATTACTTGGCACTAGTTTCCCCATACTGTGCTGAGCTGTTCTTTGGCCTACAGGTCTCAGGCCGTTTGGTCTCTTACCGTTTCGACAAACGACAAATCTGATGTAGAACGGTTCCTTTTCCTCTCGTCAGCCTTCAATCATTAGTCTAAGCTCGGAAAGAGTAGGTCAACCTCAAGTTAAGACCGATCGGCTTCACCTTCTAGCAAGTCATCTTTGGTTTCTAACAAATCGACCTCGGCTTGAGGGTCGTTGCGGGCTAACGCTTATCATCGACATTAAACATAACGCTTTTAGGAGGTAAGCCAAGCCGATAAGTTATTTTATCAATTTTCTTTATTTATTTTAATACTTTAGCAATTTTATTTCTTTTTAATTATTTGTTTTATTAATTTCATGCATTAGATTGGGCATTTCTCAAAAAGAAAAGGGGGGGAAGGGAGGGAAAGCTAAGTCGTGAACAGACAAATACATGACTTAGGAGACACGACTGTATCTCCTAATCATGTCGCTTTTAGAAGGCCAAGTCATAGGAATCACAGTTAAGTACACGACTAGACAAATACGATCGTAGCTCCCCCAAGTGTGTAATCATAGTGAGTTACATGACTTAGGAGGCACAATCATATCTCCCAATCGTGTCACCCTCAGGGCTCTAATTCATTGTGACCACAATGTACATCTCAATTATGTCGCACACCTTATTTAAAGACCGAACCTATCCTCTCTCTCTCACTCCCTCATTTTAATTGTACAAGAAACATAGAATACAACTTCCCCTTTCTTTCTCTTCCCACGCCTACACACTTGAACAACATACATACACACTTTTACTTGGACTTTCTTGCATCAAAAAAGGGCTCCACTCTCATCAAATCACACTAACAACTACTTTAAGAACACATTAAGTGCCTATATCTCTAATCTTTTCATGCTTGTTCCAATTAAATTGAATTCGACTATCATGTTACATGTGTCAATTTGAAAATTCATTTAGCTTCTGGGTCACTACCTCGAAAACCCGCAAGGGACATCATCCCCTTAACCCCCATGCTTACTATTCATAGGGCTTTTACTTAAGTTTAGTTTTCTAGTGAAATTAAAGTACTTCTATACATGATCTTGAGTGTTTGACTCGTTGATCAATGTTAATATGAGCATGTTGTTTAATTCAACGCCAAGTGTTAGGTTTGAAAGACATGGGTTGTGACACATCGTGTCATTTACAATACATCACTTTAGGTATGTGATTCTTGATTATTGAGTGGAAGTATTGGATTTTCTTAATTCATTTTCTTGTTGTTAGGATTTTGGTTATTTAACAACTTTAATGTGCTATGGATTCATGTAATTGCTAGATTTAATGATTGAGCATGCTTAGAATTTCCTATGTAACAATAGTTGTGAGGGTTGTATGAAGATTTTCTCTAAAACATAACTACATCATGCTTGCCCACCAACTGTTTAATAAATGTACTAAGACAACGGCACTACAAACTAAGATTTAAGTTTGGAGGAAGCTCAAGAAGAAGAAGAAGGTGAAGACAAAGGAGAAGCATAAGAAGGAGATGAGTAAGAGAGTTCAAGTGAAGCAGTTGATGATGAAGAGGATGAGAATGAAGTTATGGATGATGCCTCTGATTAGGAGGATGGTGTTGATGATATGGTTGCTTATTCTTTGCTTGATATGATTTAGCTATACTGATTAAACCAATTTCCTTATTGGACTATTTTTTTCAAATTTATTGCTTTTCTTTTTATTTTCTTCATTTTTTTTTTTGTTTGCTTGGTGTTTAGTGAAGTCAAGTTATGAATTCAAGGATATGAGATTGCATTTGGATTTGTTGCCTTCATACTTCTTAGATTGATGATTGTGTAAATCAAATTTTAGGAGAGTACTAGTTTTCTTTTCTCACTTTGACATCTTCTTACCCCATGAGTATTTTGGTTGATATATTTTCTATTGATTTACTTATGCCATATATTAAGGACAATGTATGGTTTAAGTGTGAGGAAGAGGATATAGAAATTATAACTAGGAGACCAATTTTTTTTTTTTCACATTTAACCTAATTATTTTGGTTAACTTTCAATTATATTAGAATTTGATAACTTCCAATGAATTGTGTCAAGTACTTTGGTACTTTATCTTTGATGGTTGATTTACACTTTGCCAAAGTTGATTGGTGAAATCTATGTAAAGTAAAGTTACGACTTACTTAGCCTTAGATTGTAGGACTTAAGATTAGAGCAACATCATTGGTTAAGAGTTAGTCATGACAATTCGCGAGCTTATTTTAATGTATACTTTTCTCTTGAAAATTTTTAGAGCTTTATAATCCTTGGTAAATAAGCAAATTAAGTTTGTCTATTGAGAATTCCCAAAAAAATTACAAATTAGTTGGTGGCTAAAATAGGAAAAAAAAAAAAGGAAATGAAATAAAGTAATCATGTTGGTAAGAATCAATCTTGGTCTCTTAGAAGAGTAAGGTTCTTTCCCGTTACTGATGTAAGAAACAATTGATATGTATAGACATCCCATTTTTATCCCATATAGTTTTATTTATTTATTTTTGTAAGAATAGGAAAAAGGGTCCTAATTTAGAAAAAAAATACAAAAAAAGAATAGAAATATACAAAAAAATATATAATTTAGAAAAATACAAAAAATAGAAAATTTAAAAAAAAAATGAAAGTTTAGAAAAAATATAAAATTTAGAAAAAAAGTATAAAAAATAGGAACTTCAAAAAGAGAGAGAGAGAGAGAGAGAAGAAGAAGAAGAAGAAGAAGTAGATAATTTAAAATAGAATAGTAAAATTTAAATAGCATTATTATTTGGGTCTTAAATAACAAAGGGGATATTGAGCCTACGCTTAGATTTAAATCTAGCACATGCCAATCTAGATTACATATATGGACAAGGCACAAGTTAACGACCTGATGGTAATATATTTAAACTCATATATGGGCAGTAGGCAAAGACGTCCAAGGATTGAATCTCACCATAGGCACTTTGCACCTTTTATTTTTTTTCCCCACTTGCGTATGCCAAGTATTCACGTCTAATTGGGGCTACATGTTGGCCTGAAACGTGGCAAACCCCAATTAGTCAACACGACTAACGTGGAACCCATGTGACGCTACGTCAACACCTCATTGCCTTACTTTCTCTTATGTTTTTCACACAACATCCTCCCGGACAACTCACTTCAAGGCAATTTTTGATCCATCTATGTTCACGATTTCACCAAATTAATGGTGAAATCGCAAATCACTCTTAGGATGCTATGAATTGAACCTAATATCACATCCAAATTCAATTGTTTAAGGGATCAAAATGAAGATTAAAAATGAAAAAAAAAAAAAACATGGATGTGCAGATTTTGTTCAAGTCCAAACTTGCTTGATTTATCTCATTTAATGAAAACCAAAGCTTCCAGTCTTTCATTTTAACAAGAACAATTGTCTAAGAATTACATTTGACTATTCGTTTCAACTGAAATCGAGCAAAATCGAATCAAGATTAGATTAAAACAAGTCAAACCCATTAACTTTCAATTTTGAATTTAATGGCAATATTGAGCTTTCCATGTCCGTTTAAGTACAAAATAGTAAAAAGGGGTCAGTAGGTTGCTGTTTAAGCATCAATTTCTCACTCAAAACACACTCACTCAATATTTCTCTCTCTAGGCCATCAGTTCCCTAATCTCTCTCTAGGTTTTTGCTTGAAATCTTAATGCTTCGAGTAAGACTAGCCATACAGCCAGCTTCCATGAGCTTCAATCTCTTCACTACCACCAACAATACCATCGGTTATGCCTCCTAGCAAGCTTAGCCACCTCTTAGGGTTTCGACTACACTACCACCTTCAAAAAACACCACCACCACCACTCATTCCTACTTCAAACCAACCATACAGCCAAACTCAACTCACTTTAAAACCTAACCCCACACCATCTAATCATAACTAGCAACCATTACATATACCATACACCACCACCATAACCAACCCAAATCCAACCAACCCCCAAATGACCACCATTAGCTCATTTTAGTGAATGGATTAGCCTGAATTGCACATCTCCAACCGCTTTGTTACCCCCTGCACTACGCATGTGCGCAGCATGTGATCAAGTAGAACAAACTAACCCGAACCCGACCATCGACTCACAGCCAACTCCTGAACCACGGATCAATTTAGTCCAACCATCCTTCTTTTAGGTTTTTGTTGTTTTATTTATTCATATTTTTTTTTTCTATTGTAATAAATTGTAATAAAAAGAAAAAAAAAAGAACAAAAGAAAAGAGGAGAAAAGAAGAAAAAAAAGAGAGAAAGCTTTGTTTATTTACTTATTTTATTTTATTTATTTTCTTTATGTGCTTTGGTTGAAAATAAAAAATAATAAAATAATGAAGTAAAAAATAAAAAATAAGAATAAAATTTTGTGCTTTATCATTTAGGAAAGTTATTTTTAAATAATAAAAGTCCAGTTAATAAAACCCTTTCCAAAAATAGGAATTTTTTAGAATTTTTCAAATCAACCAACATTTAAATAATTAGGACCCTTTATAATTTTTTATGACTAAAAATAAATTGACAAACACGTATAGCCAACTGTTTTCAAAATTAAAATTTTTACTAATGAACTACGAAAATCTTATCCTAAATAGTGATTACGTAGACACTCATAAAAAACTACGGGGCAACTTAAAATATATAAAAAATTATTTTTCCCCCCTTTTTTGTAAATTTTATTTCAATTTCTCATTTTTCGCAAGTAGATGTTATTTTAGTTGTTTATAATCAAGTATTGTTGTTAGAAGAGCATTTTTGAAAGATAAAATTAATTTCAATAAAACCAAAAGTGACACTCATTTAAGGTTTAATAAGGTAACCCTTTGAACCAAAACCTCTAGTTTTCAAAAAACCATTTTAAAATTTTGTTTTATCAAAAGACCGATAATTAAATTATAACAAATCCACCCAATTGGTTATAACTTAACTCTGGATTGATTATAACTTAGCTCTTTTTCCCAACTTTGGTCAAGTGATGACTCCAAATAGTTTTCAAAATCAAAAATCAGGTTTTTCTTAACTCTTAGTGAAGGGTTAGTGTTAAACATGTTAGGGTTTAATACCAATCAGGGTTAAGAAAAATAGTAAAAACCGTGAAAAATGCAAGCTCAACAATATGAATTCACCTTGGTCCGTCAGAAGAGCAAGATTTGAATTTTGCTACCAATGGACTCCAGTCACAAATCAAATAATTATGAATGAATTAAAACGAAGTGAATCAAAACGAAGTGAATCAAAACCTTCTAATGAAAATACATACTAGGGGAGTGATCTAAAGATGAATGGATGTAACATATGTTTATTCTGAATTATGGTGCTTAGTGAGATAGAAGAGAGAGCTGTATACACTTTAGCTAAATAAGTTAAAATTTTTATGAATTTTTCCAAGCTAGTGAGATATTAAATCTAATTTTGAGTACAAAAATCCTTGATTGAATGATCCAGGTAAACCTAAATTTACATAGACTAGCTTGTGAACTCTAGTATTTGTATTTCTTAAGCATTGCAATGAGATTGAGTGTGAGGAAGGAAGTTGTTAAAGAATATTGGATGAGAGTTGTAAGTTGATTTTATGGATTTGTTTTTTGGCTTAAATGTTAAGTTTTGGTCAATCTCTTAAATAGTGATAATTTTAAGTAAGTATTTCTTGTCTTAATACTTCTTTGATTTATTTGCTTAAAGATAAGCAAACTTTTAAGTGTAGGAAAGTTTGATAAGCTCTTAATCAACTACGTTTTATATAGTGAATTTTAGTGACTTTTCCTTGAAATTTGAGTTTGTTTTAAGAAAATAATCCTTAATTAAGTAAAATCTTGTTTTATAGGTTTTCAAGCAAGCTTTGAAAGAAAATAAGAAAATAGAAATAAGTTTCACTCTAAGTGAAGTTAAAATCAGGAAGTTATGAAGTTTTTAAGTTGACATGATCAAACAACATGACTATATCATTTTAAGTAGCAATACGGTGATATCAGTAGAGGACATGACCAAGAGATACAACCATATCCCAAATCGTGTTACACCAAGATCTGATGAAGATTCAAAAAGATTTGGTGTATCTTAAGGACACGACCAAGTGATATGGTCATGTCACCAAATCATGTCGTTGGTTGCGAAGTCCTAATTTTGTATCTCCTATATAAAGCTTCTTTAGGGATTTTTTGGAGAACTTTTTAAATAACTTTTTGAGAGACTCTAAAGAGCAGAACACTCAATAGACCTTAGTGTATTGGTTTTCTTTTTTTTTTTTTTTTTAATTTTTGAATACCGATCGAGTTTACATTATTATCAATTTAGTTTTTCAAAAAGAATCTAAAGGGCCTTAATTCCCGAATGCTTTTATTTAAAGAAAAAACTCTTTAAAAATTCTATTTTTAAAAAAGAAATTTTTATTGTTAATTTTTTATTTTTAAAAAAAATAAATTTCCATGTAAAGAATTCTAAAAAAACTAATCCTAAAAATTCCTAGACTAATATATATATATATATATATATATATATATATATATATATACACATCCATGCCTAAATTTTATTATTAACAACTATGGACCCAACTGATTTAATAAGATCACATACTACTAAAAAAACTCCTAAAATTAATATACTCATATATATATATATATTTTGTTAACTAACTAAGGGCATAATAAAATAATAATATAATATAATATCATGATAATAATAATAATACAATCCAAAATAAGCCAAACTTGATTGTTTCATTCGGCAATGAGGGATAATAACTCCGATTGGTCGCGCGTGAGCTCGTCCAATGTGCGACTAATCTTTGATCAGAATTGACAATGGTGATGGTTTACTCTATTGGAGATCATGCTTACTGTTTGTGGACTAAACAGCAGACGATAGCTGGTCGCGTGTGCGGTTCGTTGCAGCAACGTATGAAGCAATGTGGTGAAGTGCAGTGTTGTGAATTTCAACGTTGATCGGTGTGAAGCCAGGCATACGTATATGCAGGCGGTGGTCTAAGGACAGTGCGGGGGATCGTCAAATTATCGTCGCTGTGGTCCAAGCGTATATGTGCAGGCATAGTTGGTGAATGAGTCTCTCCTGCAGCGTGGTGGGTCGATCTATTTCAATGTAGACAGCAGGCAAAGTGACGGTGTGTGTTATGCTTCAGTGCTCGGCAATGTGCTATAAAGCGTGGGGATTGTTTAGGCGATTAGTAGATAAATAGTTGTGTGCTGCTATTATGTCAAGTAGGGGTGTTGGCTTTGGTCGGTGAATGAATGCAGCAGCGTAGACCATAGCATTGATCAGTATGCAATGTACTGATCGAGTGTGGGTGTATGAGAAATTCTGATCAGGCCAAAGTGGAGTTCAGTCAAGAACTGTCCAGCAGCAAGGATTGAAGATTGTCAGGCATTGGGGGGCTACAATCACTAAAAAAGTCAAAAGCTGAATGTATGCTGTTGGTTGTAATCAGGGGTTGGGTTTGCGAATGAAAGAGGTAGTTGATGAAGGGGACTGTTGCAAGCATATTTGCCATATCGAGATGGGATTGTGCAGTGAGGTTTTGCCACTGCTGTTATGGAGTCGTATGTCACGCTTGTGCCAAGTTATATGTCATGCAGGGAGAGAGAGTAATCAAGGGAGATGGTTCACAGCATCAGTTGGGGGATTTGCAGATGGTGGTTGGTTTCATGGTTGTTTGAAGAATGGGGCGGCGGTTATGTATAGGGGTAATGCGATTGGTGTTTGAACAAAGGGGATGGCTGATTGTATAGCGGAATGTACAATTCCTTATGGCCAATCCTTTTTTTTTTCATGTCACGCCATCCGTATTTATAAAGTCTAAGATCAAATCTTTTAAATCATATAAAATCAAATCTTTTGCATCGCCCCAAATCTGATTTGATAACAATTAAATTAAATTTAAATCATTTATATTGACTTAACTTTGATTTAATAAAAATCAAATTAGATTTGAATCTCATAAATTTTTATCGCATTAAATTTAAAAGATTTAATAAGATTAAATCTAAATCCTGTACGTCAACCGATTTTCGCAGAATGGAAGTCATAAAAATAAAAGACACATAAATACTTAGCAAGATTTGAACTCATAACTTCAAATTAAATTCAATTCAATGCTCTAATGCTTTATCTATTAGGCCATTAGTCTATATCTTGATTATTAGTATAATTAAATTATACTTAAATCACACGACTCTTTAAAATAATAATTTGAACTAGACCAAAACTAAAACTATTGACCTTAAAATAATTTACTTCCTAAAAAATCTAAAAATCTTTATAATTTTTCCTTTTCTCATTTTTTATATTTTCATCATTTGTCAATTTTTGTTATTATTATTTTTTTATTTTTCTAATTTTTTGAATTAGGACCCTTTAAAAAAATCAAAAATTAGGACTACGAGGAGCAAAAATTAGGTATCTACAAATTTCATGGCATTTTCTTTTATGATTTCTTTTTATCCTATTCAAGATTATTGCTTTACCAAGAATAGTGCTTAGATCTATTATATCTATGTCTTGTTGAACTTAGAATTACTATATGACATTGGTATTTTTTAGATCTAATAAAGATCTTTAATTTTCTTGATTCAATTATGCATGCTTGATCGTTTAGATTAATATTTCCTAAGATGTTAGTCTAAAATCTGATATTATGCAAGAAAATCAGGAGATTTCTTATATAATTAGATCTAAACACAACTGATGAAAATTATTACCAGTTTAGAAATAAATTGCAAAATATTTCCTAATCTTTATCGTTATCTTTAAGAGAATTCGTTGTTTTTTAATGCAATTTTAAATTATACTATTGAAAAGACATTCGCATAGCTGATCCAAAGATTAAGATTAATAGACTTGAAAAAATTATCAACTTTAATAGAAAATTCTCCCAGTCAAGAAAATTAAGGATTGAGTTAGGTTATGTTTAGTAAAAGTTAGATGTCTAATTCTAAGAGAAACAAAATTTAGGTACGGCATTGAATCTTGAATTAATTTTCAATTAAATTGCTTTCTTGTTAATTTCTTAAATTGAGTCTTTGTTAATCTTTAGATTAATTTTAGTAGTAATTTAAATTAAATTCTCTAAGTTCATTTAATTAAAATTTTATTAGTTAGATAATAAGGAGATAACTAGTATTAATACTCATAGTCCTTGTAGGAGATAACCAGTATTAGTACTCATAGTCCTTGTGGGAACGACATCCATTCTTTAAATTATACTAGTACACAATAAGTGTGCTTGCCTTATTACAATAGGTCTATATCTCAAATATCCATTTACTCATCCGTACATTTTTGGATTTAGTCCAAAAATTGAATTTCTAGAATAGCTTAAGTGTTTCGTTAGTATTTAATGCATCATGTTTTTGTAAAGGATCAAGCAAGCACCAAATGCAAACCATCTCCCTTATTTAACAGAATTAATGGGATAGTTCATAACTCTATTAACTTGGGAGCAAATTATAATACAATGGATCAACAATTTAGATAGAAAAAAATTCTTGGGAGTAATGTCTTAGACATATGATTCTTAGTACATTAAGAGAAGAATGGGTAGAGATTGAACAGTCTACATATCATGCAGTTCCTACCTCCCTTTTTTTTTTTTTTTTTTTGTTAGGATAACCCAATGATATAAGAGATGATGATGCTCGATATAGGAAAATTCAAAGAAAATTATGTATTGCTAACCTCACAATCTCAATAGAAGTATGTATCGGACTATTTGAGTTCGAAGTATAATTAGATTATAATGGAGATTTTCCATGAACCATTCCACAAATAAGGCAAGCATTAAAACAATATTAACAAGATTTAGATAGGATGGAAGTCTAATATTTTGTAAGTTATAGCTAAAATCAAGGTGATGATTTTGACTATTCTTTAGAAAGTAATCTATCACCCTCCTACAAACTAATATGCAAGTATTTACTAGTCCAAAAGGTTACAAATTTCTGCACATGGTGGTTCAAATAAATTTGTATCTTTTACTTTAGGAAATCTTTAACAAGCTTTAATTGCAATAATAATATGGAATCTTGCTATCTTTGGAATGTGTAGATGGTATCAAGAGGACAAAAAGTTAGGCATCGGTTAATTTTTTTCATAATTATGTTTCGTAAACCTTATGATACCATGTGTTAGGAATATACTCCTATGTAACAGCTTTATTCTTGTTGTCTTAAAAGTATGAGTCAAGTAGACTTTGTTTGCCCATCATTAGGAACCTTAGCAGTTTTTGAATTTATCACATATTTTAAATCATGTATGCATTTGCATATCTCCCTATAAAAGGGAAGAAGAATGTAACCAAGATTGTTACCTACCTAAAAAAAGATTATGTGTTTTATTCCTATGGCTTCCTAAACTCTCCTTCTATCTCCTGAAATCCTATTAAAAAGAAATTGTATAGATGCCTAATCTATCATCTAAGATTCAAAGTATACTTTATACTTGCCTTTTAGTAGGATCTTCAATGTCATAAATAAATGAATAAGATGGTTTGATAAGGAACATATAATATACTCATAGCTATAGAATAGCAAATACTTGGTTAAAGTAAGTTGCCCCTCAAGGCAAAGAGGTCATTTAAAGGCACAATTAGGAACAAGTAATTTGGCTAAAAGTAGTGAAGGATATGATGAGTTCTTCTCATTCATCTACATATATGAATCTCATGTATGTGTACAAGCCCATTTGGTATTACAGCCAAACAATTTCTTATCTTTAGGAGAAGTAGAAAGTAAGTAGGTATACAATACACTACTAACAACCTAATACCACCTTTGCACTCATTCATAACATAAGCACACCATCTATTAGCACTATATGTCAAAATTTTAGAAATGACAAAATAATAGTCCTTTGTCTCTAACTAATAAGTCCCTTAACAAGCCTATAGGAATGCATAACTGCCATGCCTAAGCAAATACTCATCAAATAAGAAATAGCTCTAAGCTACAACTCTATCCCTATACTACTCAATGATAGGAGCAAAGACTCCATCATTCTCATATTGGTCTCCAATCATATCAAATCCTAACAATTTTGGTTACAGATCACTAATCAAAGTGGCCTCCTTGACGATGCATCTATAACTACATTTATAAGACACTAATTACACTTGATGATATATGTAAGACTCCAAAAATTTAACCTAACAAGCATGCATCTTTCACAATTTATTCTGCTTTTTTAAATACTCTAAAGCCTTATAACCTAAATAAATAACATACTCCCTAGGAAGGAGATAATGTTACCACACATTCAATGCCCCAACTAAAAAATAAAGCACTTTATCTATATACGATAATTCAAGGTGGAACCACTTAACTCTTCATTAAAGTAAGCTATAGCATAAGCTTTCTTTCCTACATCAAAATTGTGCCTACTCCAACACCTAAGTCATCATACTTAAATTCAAACACCTTGTTTAAGTCAGGTAACATCAAGATTAAAGTTGTAGTAAGCTTCTGTTTAATCGTTTCAAACCTTCCTTGTGCTGTTGGGCCTAAATGAAAGGTTAATACCTTCTTAGCCAACTCTGGTAAAGGTGTTGCAATAGCATTAAAGTCACAAATAAAGCACCAATAAAAAGAAGCTAACCATGAAAAGTCATTACCTCAAAGGATTAATTAGCACTAGCCATTCTATAATGGCTTTCGCCTTCCCTTTATCAATCTTAATATCCCCGAAATATAACCTTTTAACAAAAGAAGTACTTCTTCAAGTTCCCATAATTGAGCCTAACTAGGGAGACCCTAAAATTGTTTATAGGCAAGAAACCCTTTGAAGTTTTCTACAATTTTAACCTAGAGCTAAATCTTGATCACGCATCCATACTCAAGCCTAACTAGGGAGACCTTAATGTCAAAGACCAAACCCAAGCTTTGCAAAAGGTCTATCAGATAGTGACCAAACACCTAGTTCGACCTACTGAGAGACTTGAACAAAGGAGTCAAGGGATGAAGGAAAGGCAATTTTAGTTGGCAACCTTATATGGTTACAACTTCAGTATGGATAGATACCCAAGCAAGCGAAAGAGCAAGTTGTGTGCTTAAGTTAAAAGACCATTTAGAATACTCAAAAAGATTAATGATAATGCCTATCAACTGGAGCTACTAGAGGAGTATGGAGTTCCCAATAACTGTAACAATGCCAACCTAAGCCCCTGTATGCTACAGAAAGAAGAAGGTTAACAAGGAAACTCTTTAGATTTGATCTCAAATCCTAATCAACCCAGAAGGGATGATAGGAGTTAACCTTGAGGTCCATCACTTATGCCCAAGTTAGGGGACTTGAAAGCATGACATGTCGAGTCATCACTCTTTACCTCAGTCCAGAGGAGTCGTCCGTCCTACATCAAGCTAATTTGATATATTTTCTAAGCTCTAACTTCTTGTTCACTTTACTTCTAGCTGAGGCCTCTACCTATATTGAGCTCTTTAACAGCTTGACTAACTACCTACTCATTCGACCTATTACTAAGATATATGGACCAAAATCTAACTTGTTTTAAGTAATCTTGAGTTGTCTCCTTTAATGTATAGAGTTCATCATATCCATTAGATTCCTATCCAAATGCTTAAGCATGCATATCCTCTGACATTTCAATACTATACAAATGTTAGTGGATATTCCTTTTGTCCATAGTCTATTTTACCCATTTTATGTAAATTAAACATTTGTACCTTTCCTTTTTAGGCACCTTACCCCTTTTAGTCATTATGGCTCTTGACTTATAACCCTAAGAGGCCTAGTATAAATACCCACTTCTCATGTAAGTCAAAATCATCTTACATTAAGATTGAATGTACCATTGGCCTCTTTAATTGTTCTTGCATAAGCTTAGTTAGCTACCAAGTCCAACCTTATCAGCCCCTTTAACAATTTCTATGGTGTGTAACCCTTGTAGTTGTCTTACGTCTCATGTCAAGCTCGACTACCTAGTTTATCTATTCTTCATGGTGCATCACATCCACGAACTAGTGCATAAGTTAGCTAAACCTTCTACTTCCATTTATCTTTGATCCATAGCTTGGATTTGACGGGTCAAGGGTAGCCAAAGCTTTATGTGCTAGTGAGGTTCACATCCTATCTGATTTTCCAAATTTTGCTAAAAATAGTAAATCTAGTCAAATAATTATAAAAAATTGTATTATGGAACAATTTTAAGTACAGTTTGATGAAGAAATTTTGCATGTATTAATTTTGTAGCGAGTATAGTAGGTCTTCAACAAATGCTCTTGTCTAGAACCAAATTTGATTTCATTTTCAATACTCTTAAAGGCGTAGTTTTGTCTATATTTTTGGTTTATAGACTCTTAGTATGTAATATTAAACTTACATGAAGAGAATTTTGAATTTTAAGCATATATTAAACGTTATTAAAACTCATTTGTGGTTTTGCCTTATTTTGAAAGAGGAAATTCATAGACTTTTCATCAAATTATAGGTACAATCTGGTTTATAATGATTTTTTAGGCCTAAATATGAAAATAGAAACATCTTTTCTATGTTTTGACATGGAAGTTTGGGCAATTATGTAAGCTAAGGTAATTTTAAGCAATTTTGAGTATTAACAATGGTCATTTTGATTAATATAAGTAGCAAGCTAATCTAATGCTTGTAGCACTCAATATCAAAAGCATATTTATTCGGGAGTTTATGGTAATTGTGTAGAATCATACAAATCTATATACTAATTATTATGTAATTTAGTTATCAATTATAAATTAGTTATTTTGGTAAATTAAGATGGATTTTTACAATAACAGATGTCATATGATATTAACTTGATATTTTAAATAAGATACACTTACTGTTCAATTGTGAAATGAGGTGGAAAATGATGTTATCGATTGATATTAATCATAATCTACACCTGATAAATGCTAATGCTTTAACTTAAGAATAAATCGAAAAGCTTAAAGGGCTATCCAATCATTTATGTGAGTTATTTTGGTTGTATTTTAGCATATTTGTGTAGGTCACAAGACGACGAGCATAAAGATATCAACTTTATTAAAAATGAATGAGCAATGCTAAAGATATAATAATTGTAAGTTGGTAAGGTAATTCAATGACTATATATTGAATGTTAGTATGACCAAATTTGAAATTAAGATGAATTTTAATGAAATATGTTCAAAGGATACACATGGTTTAAGTGAGTATTTAGGATTTTCTGCTTGGTTGAGATATGTACTCATAGTTGTTTATACTTGTACTATTGTTGGCTAAGGTATACGATAATTGGTGATTGATGTTAGGAATGAGCTTATGAGGTACATATCAATGAGATGTATTTTGATTCCTTTATACGTTCTATTCCATCGAACTTCACTTAATTGCACTCTAGAATGGAATCATTGATTTATGTCTTATGATTGTATTAGAGGTTACTTGACTACTTTTGTTCTACTACATAATTGCAACGAACCTATGCTTAACTGTTTTTAAGAGTTTGCTTTGTTGAGAGTATTTGATTGTCTCAATACCCCTAGGTTACTTGTTTTGTTTATATATATGCTTAGGACTTACATGTTGTATACATAGCATGGCATAAAGGACTAAAGGGTCATGTTTTGCAAATTTAGTTATGAATAGTAGACCTAAAGGTCTACCCTTTTATGTTTAGTTTATAGTCAGGGTATCAACATATAAATTGTATAAGTCTTCTAAAACTTTTTAGGTCTTTAGTCTTTCGTGACTCTCTAAGTTAAGTTTGTTCCAAGTTAAGATTATTGAGTCTTTGGCAACCGTCTAGGTTATACTCAACAAGTCTTTTGTAACTCTTTAAGTTAAGTTTCTCAAGTCTTTGGTGACTCTTTAGGGATACTGGATATTGGCCAGTACATTCTTGATAGGAATTAAGGTCCTATAACCTAATCCTAAGCTCACAAACTCACTAACATAGTCCATCAAGCTCTTCTAAAATAGTTTACACATGATGAGGCTGAGCTCCTTCATGGTAACCTATTCAAGTGCCTAAGCTCCTATAAGATATCTATCTTCTCTTGGATAAAGGAGCTTAACATTGGTCCTGAGCTAACCCAACATCAAGATAGAATAGTGTCAAGCTCTTTAGACCACGGCCAATGTAGGATAAATAGCTTGGCCTATCAGTCCAGTAGTCTAGCTAATGCAATGGTGAGTTCGTCAACAAGCTTACCAATCTATTCCAACCCATCTTACTTTAACCTTCGGTTTAGTATTGAACCAAGGGTAGATGATTCTCTATATCAACACTACCATTTACAGCATGCTCCATTTCCTCCGATAGTTTACGGTTGTCAAACGAATAAACACCTTTACTTTATATGTTTCGCCCTTATCATATGATGTATACTTCTATGTTAGTATTTATCCCTTTTAGTCTTTATACCATCTTATGAAGTTGCCCTAATTGGCAACTATATACATTTGTATACAACCGCATACTCATCAATAATAGAATATTCACTCCTTCTTCTTCCTTGAGCCTGTGTTTCCTCATGAACTAAGTCTAAAGAACCCCTGCACTCATCTAGCTTCTTTGAGCAAGAGCTAGTGGCGAGTGACCTTAAGAAGTACTTATGCACCATACCAAGTTATTCCTAACTTCATGTAAGGCATTTAGTGAGTTACATCCGATTGTTTATGCATGAGACCAACTTGACCTTCAACTATCATTTACTTTTTCTAACCATCTCCTTATTAGGACTTACACCTTGGTACATGTAGTAGGCTTACGTATGTTCATCCTTATTCAAGGCCTTATCATTCTGATATCAAAGCTTTGGCAATGTTCGTTGAGGGAGTAACTGAGCTATCTTATCCACTCTATTCCTGAAGTATAAGTGGTTGTGTTTGGAGTTGTAGGTGTTAAAGTGTTGTAGTATTGTGTGGAAGTACAATGGAATGAGTTAAGATTGTGCGAGATAAGTTCCGTGTTCATGTTGTGGGTATAACACTGTTGTACTTTACTCTTGATACCAAGAAATAGAGCAAGTATATGTGTCATCTAAGGTTGTTCACAGTTATTGTATTGCTGTTATGTTGGAAAACTGTTTGCTATAGAAAATGACTGATTCAAGTGTCAATGTCGGTGTTGGTGACAATGAGAGTAGGATTACCATAGAAGAGCTGCTTTAGCTAACCTTAGGTCTACCAATGAGCAGATTTATGAACTCATCGCTATGATGGCTGAGTTAATAGGGAATGTTAATCCACTGACCGCCACCCAAGTGGTTAAAAGGCCCTTGTGAATGTTCATACTGTTCCTCAATAAAGTTAAGGATGAGGTAAAGCTCACCAACCTAAACATGATTACCAAGCAAATGAGCATGCAAAACAAAACTAAGGTATTAATATAGAGAGCCCTACTAGGCGACAACTAGTGTTAGATGAAGTAAAGGAAGCTAACGAACAGTATTATGAAGTCAAAAATTGTAATGTTTAAACTCCCTAAGTAGAGAATATGAAGTCACAAATACCAAGCTTTTCAAGCAATGGGGATGCTAAAGACTACCTTGATTAGGTTGACACAATTAAGCAGCAATTTGAATGTCATGTAGTTCCTAAAGACTCTAAGGTTAGGCTAGCTGTACTAGAATTTACTAGCTATGCTGCCTTATAACAGAAGAACTTACACGCCACCATGTAACGAGAGGGAGAACATGAGGTTAGGGATTGGGATGAAATGAAAAGGGTGAAGAGAAGAAGATTTGTGCCAAGCCATTACTTATAGAAAACTTTTCAAAAATTGCAAGAATTGAGGTAAGGCAGATCCAGTGTAGATGCCTATGTGAAGGAGTTCCAAACATTAATGATCCAATGTGAAGTAGTCGAACTTAATGACCAAATTATGTCTAGATTTATTAGTGGCTTAAGGTATGAGATTGGAGATATGTTGGGGATGAAAGAGATTTCCACTCTTAATGAAGCCATCTGAGCTGCCTAAAGGATAGAAAGGAGGTCAACAGGTAAATTCCATACTCCCCCTAGCCAATCTTAACCGGGTCGATCTATTCTGAGTAGACTTGTATGATTGGAATCAAGCAAGAATAAGGAAATCCAACCTAACTTGAGGTGTCGACCTACTAAGAAGGAGGTACCAATGAAGTTTGAGAAAAGGAAAAAGCTCTTAAAGAAAGACAAGTGAAATTGAGTGCTTCAAGTATCAAAGATTTGGCTATATGGCTAACCAATGCCCAAATGGGAGGACCATGGTCATAAAGGGAGAAATGCCAACCATTGAGGTTGATTATACAGGTGAAAGAGGAAAATGAGATCGGATAATCTGACTTGTCTGAAGAGCAGGATGTAATCTATAGTGAAGAAAGAAACTTTATGCTAACAACTGTAGTCTTGCGGAGAGTGATGAGCATTAGTCCTGTTCTTAAAGACGAACAATGTGAGAACTTGTTTCATATTGGATATAAGGTTAGAGGGGAATTATGTGTACTCATAGTTGACAGTGGGAGTCAAATAATGCCGCTTTTGCATTCATGGTCTAGCAATTGAAATTGCCTACCTCACCCCATCCCAAACAATATAAGTTGCATTAGCTAAGTGACAAGAGAGCCTTATAAGCCACTAAGCAAGCTTTAATGCCTATCTCCATTGGCAAATACTAGGACAAGGTACTATGTTATGTCTTACCAATGAGCACCTCCATATTTTACTAGGAAGGTCGTAGTTGTTCGACTAAAGAGTAGTGTACGGTAGATTCAGGAATATGTGTTCATTTGAACATGAAGGAAGGAAAGTGAAGTTATGCCCAATGACTCCCAATCAAGTGAAGGACATGTAGGCTTAGCTTAGTTGAGCTCAAGGGGAAGAAGGCCTTATGATGATCAAAACCAAATTTTCATCAGAGATAAGGTATGATGTACTATTATACATGTTGATCCAGAGATTTCTCGAAATGAAGGAATAGGTTGACAAAGTACCTACCGTAGTGCAAAGGATACTTGATGAATGCCAACCTATTTTCTGATAAGCTACCAAGAAGATTACCATTAATCTAAGGTATCGAACATGCTATAAATTTGCAATCGGGGGTTACCTGGCTAAACAAACCTGTATATCGCATGAACTTTGGGGAAGTTATCAAGCTTTAAAGACAAGTTGATGATTGATTAAGAGGGGTTATGTTCGAGATTCGTTAAGTCTCTGTGCAATACGAGCCTTGTTAGTGCTAAAGAAGGACAATAAATGGAAAATGCGTATGGATAGTTGAGCTATTAATTGAATCACCATTAGAGGTTGATGAATGGGAGACTGCATTTAAGACAAGAAATAGGTTATAAGAGTGGCTCATGATGCCATTTGGTTTATCCAATACTCCGAGCACATTCATGAGGTTAATAAATCATGTGCTCTACCATCTGATTAAGAAGTTTATAGTTGTTTATTTTAACGATATTCTTGTGTATAGTCTCGACCTAAAGTCACATTGTGATAATATCTAAACTGCCTTTTCTACACTTCGAGTTGAGAAACTTAAAGGAAATATGAAGAAATGTGACTTCTCTTAAACTAGAGTGATATTCTTAGGCTTTATCGTCAATAAAGGAGGGATTCGAGTTGATGAAGAGAAGGTGTGAGCTATAACTGAATCATTAGTGCTGACCTTTTCAACTGACATCCAAAGCTTTCACAGATTGGCTTCATTTTATCAATGCTTCATTAAGAACTTTAATACCATAGTAGCTCTACTGACCAAGTTGTCTAAGAAGAATGCTGAGTTTAAATGGGGAGTAAGAGAACAAAGGAATTTTGAGAAGGTGAAAGAGAGGCTAACCAATGTCCCTGTCCTTGCTCTCCATGATTTTGACATAGTGTTTGAACTAGAGTTTAATGCTCCTAGTGTAGGCATAAGAGTCATGCTAATGTAGGAAGGATGATCTATTGCTTATTTTAGTAAGAAGCTTCAAGGTTCTATACTTAACTAGCTTTAACTATCTGGCAACATTACCATTTGCCTAAAGAATTTATGATCTACACTAAATCCAAATCATACTTGAAGAGCTAACCTAAGTTATCCAAGAGACAAGCAAAGTGGATCAAGTTCATGAAGGGATTTTCTTACATGGTGAAGTATAAGACCAATAAGGCTAATGTGGTGGTCGATGCGCTATCCAAGTGACATACGTTCCTGACCAACCTCTAAACTTAGTTGCTTGGGTATTATGTAATTAAAAGCCTGTATGCTAATGACCCCACTTTGGTCCAATCTATTTGGGATGTAGTAATAGTCGAATTATTAATGATTACCATAGGGAGGATAGATACCTATTTCGAAAGGGTATACTGTGTATCCCAACCTATTCAATACGTGAGCTACTAATACGAGAAGCACATGGAGGTAGACTATCTAGCTACTTTAGTGAAAAGCAAATACTTGAGCTATTGAAGCCACAGTTCCATTAGCCAAAGATGTTGAGAGATGTACACTCGATCTTAGAGAGTTATGTTGCCTACAAAAGAGCCATATTGCAATCTATAAATTTATGCAAAGTACAATGCACAATCATCCCCCTAACTCGACCCTACTCCAAACCCTTTTGAAAGCCACTAGTTCCAATGTTTTTCTTAGATCGAAAAATCAATTTTCACCCCTTCTACATATCCTTCAAGATCTAAAACAAATCATCTACACCCCAAACTCTTTAATCCAACAACTCATTACCTAATACTCTAACTTCATGAATCAAGAGTTTTAGGAATAAATAAGACTATAGACACCCCATTTTTTACCCCCTTTTAGTTTTATTTATTTATTAGAATAAATAAAAGGGTCTTAATTAAAAAAGATACAAAAAAATTAGAAAAATAAAAAAAATAATAATCATAATAATAATTGTAGTAAAAAAGGGGCAAATTGGAAATAAGAAAAGAGCAAAAATATATAGTATGGAAATAGGTTTTTTAGTTATAATAATATTTTAGTATTTTTTTTTAGGAGTTTATTCTCAAAATGTGTTGTTTTCTTTTATTTAGGCCTAGTTAAATAGGTCTAAATTAGTTTTGTTTGTAATAAACAATAGGCATAGGCCAACAACCCATCTAGTACCACTCATGGTCTTAACATTAAGGGAAGGAAGGAGGTCTTGGGTTCAATTCTATTTGGAAGTGTTGGGCACTCCATCTTTTTTTTGCCGCCCTTGCCACATGTTGGCTTGCTATTGGCCGACAATTTATCTTACTTCCCTTTCTATCTCTTTCCCTTCCTTTTCCACGCACATCATGCCCGTATAACCCACTTCAAATCCACTTTTAATCTCTTTTTCTTCACGATTTCACCAAATTAATAGTAAAATCGTGAAGCACACATGGGATGCTATGCATTGGCACCAAGAATGCGTCCAAATTCAACCATTTGAAGGGTTAAATTGGCTTTGAAAATTGGAAAAAGCTTGAGTGCAAGGATTTTTTTCCGATTCTAATGTTGCTCAATTCAAGATGCTCATTTAGAATCAAAGGTTCTATTCAATCGTTTTAGCAACAACAAACATCAAAGATACAGTTTTGATGAAAAAATTAAGATGAATTCATGCCCCAAATCACAAATCAAATCCCAATCATCCCCCCTCATTTAATCTCCAATTAATGGTATTGTATCACTTTCTATCTTCAATTCAAGCTCCAATGCTATAAATTGGAGCTCGAACAAGCATTCTAAGGCATCATCTTTCACTCCAATACACAAAACACATAGTGGATCACTCTCATACTTTAGACCCATGAACACTCCCTCTTTCTTTAAGATAAGCTTTCACTCAAAGCTTTTTAACCGAACCCACCAGCTTCATGAGCTTCCTTAGAGTCTAAACTTTCAGTCTTGACCTCTTTCATCCTCCACTATAAGTCCTAATACTGCCCTTAGCAAACCCTAAGCACCATGCCGTAGCTATATGAAACACCACCAATTACCACTTTTCACCCCAAACCGATGCCACAGCTAAGCTTACAGCATCCCTAAACCCAAGACCCGAACATCCTTTCACCACCATGCACCACTACATGATCGAACCACCACCACCACCACCAAAAAATTTAATAATATAAATAGAAATGAAATTCATTTTTCTTTTTTTAATTAGATTTAATTTGTCTAATTAGATAATAAAAAATCTACTTACTCTCTATATAGACTATTATATAGATGTCATTGTAATGATAATAATATATTCTATATTCAAAATTGAAATTGAGAGTACCTAACCGAGTTAAAGATAACTATTATCCAGACACTTCATATCAAGTCAAGAACAAAAAATGCAAATATAGTCCCCATTTTCAAAACACCCTCTAACCACCACTAAACACCATAATGCCTTCACTAAAGCCACTTTCACCAATAAAAAATACATGAAAACATTTTTTCCAAGTCTAAATACCCTCTAAAACTGCCGATAGCAACCCATGCAACAATGATTACCTTCTTCTTCACTCAAGTCACGTGTAAGGCACATGGGATCTAACCCATACCCGACGCCCTACTCCAAACTTACGTTTGAACCCACATTTCAACCCTGCCCATGCCCATCTTGCTCTTGGTCTGTTTCTTCTTTTCCATTCTGCTTCCTTTTTTTTTTTTCTTTAATATTTTTAACTTATCATGAAAAATAAAAAAATAAAAAAAAAGTGAAAAGGGGGAGTTCTTTCTTTTAAGTATTTTTTTTCCTAGAAAACAAATACACTTAGATAACTTTTTTTTAATGAACAAACAAACCTTTTTTCAAAAATTATAATTTATTTTAAAATGTTTTGTAGAATAAATCAAAAACAATAAAAGGGATTTTCTCACTTAGAAAAAAAATTCAAAAAATATATATACATATAATAAAAATGAATAAAATTCATCAATTCTTTTTCAAAATTAGGCTCACTTTAGATTTTTTCAAAAAAAAAAATGAAACACCAAATTGGGACCCTTTATAGAATTTTTCTTAATAAAATTAAATAGGTAAAAACGTAAATCCAATTGTTTTCAAAAATTAAAAGAAATCAATAGATTAAAGTTCTTACATAATGAACTACAGAAGTTTGATCCGAATAGCAGATACGTAAAAACATGTAGAAAACTACGAAGCTGCTTAAAATATGTAAAAAAAAAAAATCCCCTTTTCGTAAATAATTCTTCGTTTTTCTTATTTTTTGTAAATAGATACGATTTCACTTATTTGTGAATAGATATTATTGTTAGAAGGGTATTTGAAAAATAAAACTAAATTTAGAAGGTTATGGTGCTACTCATTAAGGTTTAATAGGTTTGTCTTCGAATAAAAAAACTCTAGTTTTCAAAACGTTTTCTAAAATTGATTTTTCTATAGACTAATGGCTAAATTATAACTATTCCAATCAATTAATTATGACTTAACCTTTTCCCAGCTCTGATCGAGTGGCGACTCCAAAATCTTTTATAAAATTAAAAATAAATAAATAATTTTTTCTTAACTCTTAATCGAGGGTTAGTATTAAATGAGTTAAAATTTAATACTAATAAAGTTAAGAAAAATAAAATTGAAAAATTCAAGCTCGACAAAGACAAAACACCACCTTTAAAATCCACATGTCACGAATTACAAAATGAGGCTTTTAATTTGTTCTTCACCAAGCCCTAAGGGAAAAACGAATTTCTTAAAGTTACATTAGAGAAACTTATCAAAAATCATTTATTGCAAGACTTACCTTATTTCTTTATCTTCTAATCTGGGGGGAATGATCAAAATCCTTGATCATTAGAGGTGCTACGCAATAACCTTATTCAAATTACACACATATAAGGGAATAAGAGGGAAAAGGTGCTATCAATTGTGTGTTTTGATTAAAATAATAGGGTTCTAGGACTTTTGTGTGTTGCTTGAAAATGCCCTTAGCTTCTTTTGTTTATTATAGCCCTTCACCCTAACTTAATTTTTATTGGCTTATTTTTCCTTAAGCTAGGTTTTACATAAAAAGTAATACAAGCAAAGGTATGATTATTGATATAAGTTAAAAATAAGATGAAAGATGCTAGAGATGAAATATTCAAATTTGATTCATTGTAGGGTACAGTGTTGATGAAGTTTATGTGTGAAATTTTTAAGAAAGGGTAAGAAACAAAATTATTGATCCTATATAAGATATTGAGAAGGGGGGAGGAAAATTTTTGAAACTTTTTTGATATAGATTAAAATTACCCCTCTTAATAACTTAATTTGATGAAAAGTAGTACTTTAATATTTCAACACAAGTAAATAACTCAAAGTAAAAGAGCTAGAGAGGAGAAAATCAGGCTCATGATTTATAGAGATTCGACTTTATACCTACTGCCTGCTTTCAATTCCACTATTAGGGACTCAATCTTTCTCACCAATGACGTTCCACTTGATCCACTATATAAAAAACAAATCAATAGAAGTTTAAAAGTTTTTACCACACTTAGCCTTCTTAACTTTCTATTCTACTTATCTAGTCTCATTACAGTCTAAGTTAATTATAGATCTATAAAGTACAATGAAACTTCTCTCAACCAACACTTAAACAATAGAAATGTTTACAAAACATAAATGAGAAGAACAATATTAATCTTAGATAATTTGGCATAAAAACAAAAATGAAGATTGTTGAATATGCAACTTCAGTTTAATCATCTGAAGTAGTCTTCGAGAAGTATTCTGTGCTTTTTCAGATAGTAAGCAATGATCACAATCAGTGTATAATGTATTTTTTTCTTCTTGAAGTTATGTTGAATATTTTGAATCATTTCTTCTTTTATACTAAAGTCTTTCAACAGCTAGATTGTTAATGATTATATCCACCTTATGTTAATTCCTAGATATTCTGGGAAAATCTTGAAATTTGAATTTGATCTTATCTTAATCATATCCCCTTGATGGATATACTTTGATCAACAACTCCAAATAATCTTAAGTTTTGAATTGGATGCTCCCTAGTTTTCGAAATCAGCTACATCCATATTTAATCTTAGATATTTTCTTATTATTTAAATATCTCAAAAAATTAATTCTTAAAAATCCCCGTAGATCTTAATACTAACTTTGGTGAAATGGGATGAAGTTTATTTTCCCTAATAAACTCAATCTAGTGAAGCTAGGCCTCGTTAACTTCGAATCTAATGTCTTACTATTTTTTTAGACGTCATTCTTCTAGTTCAACTATCTGAATAAGCTTCTGAAGATGTCTCAGTTTATTTATTTCCAAAGTCTCTAAAGAACTTTCTAAAGTACTGTAGTAGCTCTTTTTATATGGGTTTCTAAAACATTTTTTGAATATTTTCCAAACTTATTTCTTTTTCAAATTATTCAAACTTTCTAAATAAGTCTCTAAATGAAACTTAATTTATAATTTAAACAATCTAAAGAACTGTCTAAATACATACCTACTTACTAGTACATTAACATTATTCTCTTTTTATTATCATCAAAAATTAAATGACAGTCAATCGACCTTAGGTGAAGGGGGTTAACAAGTTAGTCAATTGCTTGACATATATACAAACTTGATCATTAAGAGTAAACATGACTTAAGATTATTGTAGTTATCAGTTAGAAATCAGTTAGTTATAACAATTTAGTATTTAAAATGTAAGTTAATTTTTATTACTTAGTTTGTCATTGAAAAATAATTTAATAAGTGGCTTATTATGAAAAAGTGGTTGGGTATTTGGTGGTTATTAACCTATTATGGAAACTATTAAGTTTCGAATTGGAATAAATCCTAATTACCCATAATGTTATCTTTACACATTTCTTTAAATGTACTTTAGCTGATATATAACGGTTTAATATATAGCCATTGATCTTAGCTATTATAAGGACTGAAATCTGTAATATGGAATTGCATACCCTGACTTAGGTTTAAATATGACAAAGGATGTGGTGATTTAAGGCAGTCGGAAGTCAAATACATTATCTTAATTGGTGTATTGTACATGTTAAATAAGTATAAATAAACCTTACCAAAGTGAAAATTTAATTGACTGATGATTGGGTTTGGCTATAAGTAAGGATCTAGATTATTGGTGAGCCAGTGCGACGCATAATGATGAATATGTGATGGTGTCTCTTGCACAGTGGAACAATGAAATAATTTGGTAGGTTGAGATACTACGTGGCAACGAGTTGCTGATCTTAGTGAAGTTGACTTAGGTTAATCTCTATGAGGATTATAGAGTCCCAAGGTGGACGTGTATGAGTGAACTGAACAAATAATAAATTTAGTGTTGACTATAGAACGATGCGATGAAAGGTTTCGATATAAGTATCTTATTATATTATATCATATTATATTATATATCAGCATACCATAGAGTCATGAGATACTCTAAATTTGAAATTAGTTGCAAATAATTTTAAACAATGTTCTTTGAACAATTAAATTAAAGATGATAAACTTTATAGTTGGACTAGAATAGGATTATGCATGTGAATGCATATTTAGTGGCTGTGTATTTTGCAGTTATACTAGGCTCTAGCTCATTCCGTTTGAGAAAAAATATAGAGATGTATTTATGTATGTATGTATCTATTTTCTGGTATTGAAGGTGCTTATATATCATGAACCTGATTGTAGACTTGAAGATTAGTTCAACGCTAATGCAACGAGATATATGATAAACGGTTGTTATGATTGCCACTTAATTACATTAGACTAGACCATAAATCATTTGAAAGTTTTGGAGTCTTATATGATAATTAAATATAAGATGTTCATATGAGATATTAAAGAAATCGTTAAATATTTTACATTTTAGGGTTCTAGTTGTCACGAGTTTTTACATACTTGTACACATGTGATGGACTCTTACCTCTTACTCTTTTAGGGCATGAAGTTGTATCTCTCAATAAAGTTTCATCTATTAATTAAATAGAGAATTATATTAGAGGTATTAACTTTTGGGAATAAATTTAAGTAAAGGATGAAAGTTTTATAAGTTTAAAGAAGAAACCAATATTTAAGTGAGAAATTAAAATAAGAAATCGCCGTTATATTTCTATTACCTTCGTCTGACGTAGACATTAAGTGACACACAATACACGCATAGTGTATACGTGGTGCTTATATATGATATTTAAATAATAAATAAATAGAAAAAAAATTAAAAATATAAACAAATATTAAAAAGGTTAAGAAAATTTTGAAAAATAAAAAAAGTAGATTATAAAAAGAAAAATAAAAAAACTAAATATTATAATTTAAGTATAATATAAATAAATTAAGTTAATAAAAAACCAAAATTTATTAGAAAAAAAAAGGTTTAAAAAATAAAAACCAACCATCCCTATTCTTAAAATGACCAAATCAATCTACAAATTTATAATGGGTCACAACCAGCTTAAAAAGGTAGATCGTCGACCCACCAAATAGCAAAGGGTTAGCTAGCCACTATAGGAGGAGGGCATCATTGGGGGACATACGACCCTCCCTAGTGGTAAGTGGTCGTCCCACCTTGATATTTAAAAAAGGAAAAAAAGAAAAATGAGATGAAAACCTCAATCAAATCACTATCGAGTCGCATGACCCAATTATGGTTTTCACCCTCTTTTTCCTTTTTTTTTTTTATATGTCAAGGCGAGGTAATCACCTACTGCTATTTAGTAGGTCAACGACCCAATTTTTTATCTAAGTTATGACCTAACACTGATTTGCACTCCAATCCAACAATCCTAAGGGTAAGAGGTGGCAGGTTTCATTTTTTTTTTAATTTTTCCTTTTTTATTAATTTTATTTATGTTATATGTAAATTATACTATTTAGTTTTTTATTTATTTATATTTTTTAATTTACTTTTTTTTTTCAAAATTTTCTTAATTTTTTAGTACTTTTTTTATTTTTTAAATTTTTTCTATTTATTTATCATTTAAATACACATATAAGCACTACATATACATACATATGCATCACGTTAGTGCCATGTGCTACTTAACAGCCATATCAATTGAAGATATAAAAAACATAACTATAATCCTTTTTTAACTTTTAATGAAAATATTGATAACTCATTTAAATTTATTAAAATATTATTTCTTTATTTAAATTTATTCTCAAATATTAATATCCTCGATTATAATTCTTCCATTAATTAAATATGTCATTGTTGAGACGTTTTGTAAGTATTTGTACGCTGGAGACGAAAAACTTGACCTCAACGATCTGAATTCGTCCTCGCAGGTTCCAACAAAATAAAAGCAATAGAAAGTACCGATAAAATTCTAAATATATATCGATCTTCTTCCATACTTTGAACGTACGTTTGTTTAACATGTGAGTCAAATAAAAGGTTCACATTCTTACGTTAAATATCCAGACTAAGCAAAAGGAAGTTTTGTCGCTTTTGCCTTTTATACCCATTTTTGGGTAAATTATAGAATTGTGATTTGTATTTTCCGGTCTTGTAATTTATGAATTTATATTTTATCTTTTCAAAGATGTGCGTTTTATACTCTATTAAAGAATGGTCGATGCTAAAAAATAATGCAGAAAATGAATATTTCCTCTCAGTAGAATCTCAAACTGCATGTATTTTTACTCAAAAATTAGAAGAAAAAAAAATGCATTCTTTTAACTCTAAACTCACAAACCATAGGCTTCTAACTAGTTATTTTATCTTATCTATGACTATTACTTCAGATATATGTAGTTCGCCACACTTTTACACAATTTTTTAATAGAGGAAAGAAATGAGGTGGGGATGGAAATAGAGAAGAAGAAAATTGGAACAGAAGTATAGCCTAAAAGCCATTCTCTCTAAGTTGGATAAACTAATAGGTAACCATTTTGAAATGACTTTACTAATAAAGTGTATCTTATTGTTATATTGACTTTTTTTTTTTTGACATTTTGATAAATAAAAAGTTATTATTAATTTTTTTTTCTCCATATTTATTCCTTTCTTAACCAAATAAGGAAATTTGTATTTTTTTTCCTTTATATATATTTTTTAATTCTTTTCTTTCACTTCTATTCATTTATAATTCTTTCCTTCTTCTCAAAGCATATGGATCACGAGAAAATAATCATTTAACAGAAAAGGAACAAAGATGATGCAATTACAATAATTAAAAAATAAATCAAGAAATTCCAAAAACATAAAAAGGAATAAAAACATGTCACTTGTTGTAATTTCTTTTTTTTTGTCCTTAATAGATTTAAAAGAAAGAAAAAAGAGGGGGGAAATGTGTTGGCTGTGCGGTTGGGGATGTTGTGTGGGGTGTGGCGGCAAAGCAGTGAGATGTCTTGATTTGCGCACATTTTTAATATTAATAAGGTGGGACCAGAACCGACGAAAATTATCCATTCATATTCAAATGGACATTTGGACGCTTTTAACCTTTTGTTCAACGTGAAAAATAAATCCAAAGGGTTCGTCACCTTCAACACGTCCCAAAGGGCGCTTTTACTACGCTACCCCCTTAGCTGGAGGCGCCAGCACTATCCATTCAATTTGTTGCGTTTTCTTTTCTTTTCTTTTCTTTTTTTCCAAGAATTTATTGCGTTTTGTTTGGGTAAGCCAATTATATGAAGCAAGCTAGAGCTATTTACTGGAAGGTTTTTTTTTTTTTTTTTTTCCCGTTTCCTTTCCTTCTTTTTTTTTTTTTCTGAAAAATCCGTGTTACTCTCTTATTTACGCGTCGATCAATTTTAACCTGCAAAACTCCTCCTAGCTATAAGATTCTATCTCTAGCGGGCAGTTCTTTTTGCCCCTCTTTTTCCCCTTAATATATTAGACATGGACGTGAGGCAGCTTTGCCCCCATGATCCACAACCAACCTATCACACCAAGTAAGGTAAGCGAGTAATTTTATCGAAAAAAAAATATTTATTTGAATTATATTTTATTTGATAAATTCTAAATGAATAACTAGAATCACATAGTAGATTTTAAATAGTAGTTTTTTAAAACCTGCTCCCATAAGATAAAATACATATATAAAGTTAAGATATTCTATTCCAAATTAAACTTATATTCTATCCTTGGAACCTACTCCCACAAAGTAAAGTATAGATATGAAGTCAAGGTATTATATCTCACCTTAGAACATATACTCTAATATATACAAAGTATAGGCTCTATGATACTTTATACATACTTTATAATAATAATGAAATAATATTAATATATAAAAAGACTAATATTATTAGTTTTCCTATTTCAGTTTTAAAGAAAATCCCAACTCATAATAAACCAAAAGACTATATGTAACTTATATCTACTATCTAGTCGCTCTTGTAGAGATTAAGATGTATTTATTACTTTCTGAGAGTTAATGTCCACATCAGATTAGTTAATATAGTTAAGTTGATTAGGACATTGATTAGGATAGTAGGTTAGTTCATTAAGTTAGTTTTAGCATTTGGACCTAATATAAATACTATCAAAGGACTTATAAAGCGGATGATTTCATTTTTTTGCTTCCTTTATAGTTTATAACAAAGAAGTGCTATTAATCTCAATTCTACACTTGAATAATTCTTTGTGGTATCAAAGCAATATGACAATCCTTCATATCTGATTTTTCTTTCGAAACTTTTATATCACAATATGTTGATGCTTCGAATCTGAATCTTAAATTTATGATCAGATCTCTGTTTTCTTTCATTGCTAGTTATTCAACCCTATTTATCTGTGAATAGTTTGCTTTAGTGATCCTGCTGTTGAAATATGAACAAACAAATGGATTAAACAATATCTAATCTATTGTATATTTCAGGATCAAACAATCTTAACATGACTATGTGCAATATCATATTCAATGGATTGAATTTTAATTTTTGGAGTTGTTCTATTAAGATTAGATTGGGCACCAAATTAGAATTAAGGTTCATTGATGGGAGTGTCACTAAGTCTAATGAAAATGCAACGGATTATGTTAAGTGGATATGTTGTGATTATATGGTTAGAAGTTGGATTCTTAATTCTAAACTTAGTGAACTATGTCAAAACTTCTGATATACATAATCTGCCATGGAGATTTGCAATGAGTTGAATGAACTATATGGTAGAGGAAGTGGACTACTTATATTTCAATTATAGCAAAAGTTACGCAATCTGAAGTAATCTACATTGTCAGTTAGAGCTCATTACAATAAGCTTAAACATTGTTGGGATGAATTAGCTACACTAATGTTATATCCAACTTGTGAATGTGGTCATTTGGAGTATTGTACTTGTAGACTCAAGGAAAGAATTTCAGACTTTGATTTGCATATCAAGCTAGTTTAGTTCTTAATGGGATTAAACAAAAATTATGAATATGTGAGGAGCCATATTTTGTCAATGGAACCCCTACCATCTATAAGTAAGGCATATTACATTGTCCAGCAAGTAAAGAAACAAAAAGAAATCACCTTGGCTTATAGTTCATTAGATGGAACAACTTTTAGTGTTAATAAGCCAATAGGATCACAAGGAACAATAATGGACAAGAAAAAGAACAAGGGAAAGATGATGTATAAACATTATAGAGTTAATAATCACACAATTGAATCATGTTTTCAATTGATTAGATACCCCAATAGGTATGAGGGAAAGAAAATTTTCAAAGGGAACAAGACAGCAGCGCATTATGTGGTTAATAAAATATATTTTATTTGTGCTACTCTACGGGACAAAGGCTTAGTTTCTAAGGATTGTTTTACAATAGTTTCTAATTCTAATGTTGATGCTATGATGGTGTAGGCTATGTGCAGTGAATTTTTTAAGATGATGAAAGGCCAAGGACATGATGCAGAAGCTTCTATGGTGAATAATGTAATTCACTATGTTGGTAATCCTATAACTCACTCTTATTTTAACGTTATAAATAGCAATTTTAGTTCGTGGATTGTTGATTCAAGTGCTAGTGATCATATTAGCCCATTTCATACCCTTTTTCATTATTTACACCAACTATCTTAACCCATCTTAGTTAAACTATCAGATAACACTTTCAAATCAGTTCAGTTAGTTGGTTCCATTCATATCAATTCAAATTTGATACTAATCAATGTATTGTACTTACCAGAATTTTCGCACAATCTTTTGGCTATCTACCATACGATTACTGATAGTAATCTAGTTGTAAGAGTTGATAGCTCTTTTTTCATGTTTCAGACTAAAATAAAGTTATTGTTGCACTAGCTAAGGCATTTAATAGCCTCTACATCTTAGACTCAAACACCTTAAGAATTCCTTCATCATTTACAGCAAATAGATTAGATGTTGGATGATAGTATTCACTTGTTTCATTTGCGTCTTAGATATGCATCATTGTCAAAATTGCAACACTTGTCTAATTGCAACACTTGTCTCCTTGCAAACATTTGACTTCACAATCCTTTGTTTGTGATGCATGTAATATTGCTAAATTTCATAAACTTTCCTTTCATGATAGTGATTCTTGCACTTCTTTTCTTTTTCAACTTCTACATGTAGATATTTGGGGACCTTACTTTATTCCTTTTATAGTTGGTAAAAGATATTTTGCTACATTATTGGATGATTTTACATTTTTTTACTTGGACTTACTTGATACACTCAAAGTCTCAGGTTGTGTCTATACTTGATAAGTTTTACAAACATTTTAAGAACCAATTTTTTGCTTATCCTAAATCAATACAGTTTGATAATGGTAAGGAATTTCTTTCCTATGCATGTCATGCTCTTTTTAGTAGCCTTGGTATTATTCATCAAAAGGATGGTTCCTTATACTCGACCAAATGGAAAAGTTGAAAGGAAACATAGACCTATATTAGATATAGCTAGATTACTGATGTTTCATGCTCAATTAACTAAATTTCTTTGCGAAGAATGTATATTAATGGACACATATTTGATTAATCGGATGCCAATGTCAAAATTGAAGTGGAAGTCACCATATGAAGTGTTACTTTGGCAATAGCCATCATATGATCATTTAAGAGTTGCTAGATGCTTATGTTATGTAGCTGCACTTGGTCCTTCTAGGGACAAGTTTAGTCCTCGAAGCATAAGGAGTGTATTTTTAGGTTATGCCAAAACAACAAAGGCTATAGAGTTTTTGACATGCTTAGAAACAAAGTGATTATGAGTAAAGATGTTTGTTTCTATGAGTCTCCTTTTCCTTTTAAGACTCATTCTTTTGATTCACTTTCTAAATCTGATTCATTTCATAAATCTTCTTCTCATGAACCTTTAAACTTGTCCATTAGTATTTCTTCTTCTAGTAATACACCTTCATTCATTCAAGAGTTCATTCTTGTTTCTTCACATGTTCCTCTTTCAATTCTTATTCTTCTTCAAGTATTGCTACTCTGTTGCAATAGTCTCAATAGACTTCAACCCCTGTTCAGTCCAATGTCACTATACCTAAACACACACTTAGAAAATCAACCAGATCCTCACATCCTCCTACTTGGCTAAATGACTACGTTCATTCCCTGCTTGCTACTAAAGTCCCTGCATCATTATCTTCTACTAACCATGTTTCATACCCCTTGTTTTCTACCCAATACATTTGATACTTACCTTCATGACTATATGCTTCATTAGCATATGTTTTAATATCTAATAAACCATTTTGTTATTTATAAGCATTAAAATCCCAAAAGTGGGTTGATGCCATAAACAAGGAGCTAAAAGCACTAAAGTTAAATGATACTTAGTAGTTAACTATGTTGCCTCCTAGGAAAAGAGCTATAGGATGTAAATGGATATACAAAATTAAATAAAAACCAAACAATTTAATTGAAAGATGTAAAGCTAGATCGGTTGCAAAAGGGTATACTCAAATAGAAGGCATTAGTTACCATGATACTTTTTCACCAATAGCTAAGTTAGCAACTATACGAGTTTTAATTGTTGTTGCTACCTCTTTTAGTTGGCCTCTTTTTTAAATCAACATTAATAATGTCTTCCCTTATGGTTTCCTTGATAAAGAAATTTACGTAGTGCCACCACCTATGTATTCTAAGGCTCTTCCCAATCAAGTATGCAAACTTAAACACTCCTTATATGATTTGAAACAAGCACCTAAATAGTGGAACATTGAATTATCTCAATTTCTTTGTAAACTTAGTTGTACACAGTCCATAGTAGATTATTCCTTATTTACCAAGTTTGGAGCCAAAGGTTGCTTAATCATTTTGTTGTATGTTGATGATATGATCAGTATTGGAAATAATTCAACTGCTATTACCCAACTTAAGCAAGATTTACATGAGAAATTTACCATTAAATATTTAGGTCAAGCTCGATTCTTTCTAGGTGTTGAGATTTGCAAGACTTCCAATATTACTTTACTTCACCAACGAAAATTTATCTTTGATATTCTGTCTAATTCAAGGCTTATAGCTACAAAACCTACAGTCATACTTCTACCTCCTAGTTTAGTTCTTTCAAAGGAGGCTAGAGACCCTTTGCCTTATCCACTTATATACAGAAGATTAGTTGAACGGCTTTTATATCTTTCCATTACTTGTCCAAATGTTTCCTTTGATGTTCACAAACTAATTCAATTTGTTTCACAACTACGTTCACCTCATCTTCAAGCTGCTTTAAATCTACTTTGTTTCCTTAAGTTCACCATTGATCGTGGCATATTTTTTACTATTGATAATACTTTCCAATTGAAAGTGTTTTTAGATGCTGACTAGGGTTGTATTACCAATGACCGTAAGTCGATTACGAGATTCTATATTTTTCTTGGTTATTCTCTAGTTTCTTAGAAGTGTAAAAAACAACCAACTATAAGTACTTCTTTTACCAAAGCTTAATACCATAGTGTTGTTGCCGCCATCAAGGAGTTGCTTTGGTTGTTATACATCCTACGTGATTTACATATTCCCATATCCTTGCCTATTACTTTATTTTGTGATAACAGGTTTGCCAAGCTGATTGCATCTAATCCATGTCAACATGGTCTAACCAAACACATTAACATCGATGTTCACTTCATTCGTCATCACATTTCACAAGGCTTTGTTCAGATTGAATATATTTCTTCTCAACAACAACTCACCGACATCTTTACTAAACATGTTCCAACTGATCGATTATCTTTCCTATGTTCCAATTTTAGTCCTTATCAAAGCCCTACTTGAAGGGAGGGATGTAGAGTTAAAGATGTATTTATTACTTTCTAGGAGCTAATGGCCATGTCAAATTAGTTAATTTAGTTAAGCTGATTAGGATACTGACTAAGATGATAGGTTAGTCCATTAAGTTAGTTTTAGCATTTGGTCCTAATATAAATACTATCAAAGGACTTGTAAAGAAGATGATTTCATTTTTTTGCTTCAGTTACAGTTTATAACAAAGGAAAGCTATCGATCTCAGTTTTAGACTTGAATAATTCTACACCTCTCTCTTCCTCTTATTCTTGTTCTTCTTCTACTTTTAGTAATAACCTCTCTCTTCTTTTACTATCTTTTCTTTTTTTGGTAATCCCCATTCCTCTTTTACTAACTCTAGTTTAGCGAGGTCTTAAAAATATCTTAATTCTTAATTTATTATTCAATATATTGCATTGGAATTATTCAAACATAGTTTTTGTATTTTGCATATAATAATTTTATGACTTGATAAAAATTTTATTTTGATAATTTAGAAAGAAAGGACAAAAGAAATTTAACATGACTCAACAAAGTTTTTTAGTATTTGCAACTATAGAAATATTCTCTATTTTGCTTACCAAAGTTTTATATTATCTCAACTCAAAATATGTTGCAACCTATACAATTTATTATCGATGAGACTACCATGTCAACCTTCAAACCACTTTCTTTACCCTTACTATGACCTTCTCTCTTATCACTAAATTTGGCTAAAAGTGAAGAAGGAACCATTTCAATTGTTCCTTTCAAAGGGGGTCGATATTTTGTTGGAGAACCCTAATAGTTTTCTAATAGGTTGCAATGCATGACCGCTTTAAGTTTTAAGTTTGATACAGCTAAGTTTGATTTAAGGTAATCGGTCAATTCCATGCAAATCAATCAATTGCAATCCAATACAACAAACCAATTATATAAAATCAAGCGTAGTGACACAAAAGCATATGCACAAGCGAACTACCTACAAGCATAACAAACTATAATCTTAACCCTCTAAGTACTATAAAATAGTACTCCGAAATATAATTATATATTGATCCAAAACTTACCTAGATTTCCTACTTACTCACTAAGGTGCGACTTGTAATATATCTTCACTATTAGTCCCTATAATATAAATATCATTTTAGTATTCATACAGTTACTATATATAAGCTATTGTTCTGTAACTTAGTCTATTATCTTTAGTCTAAGGTTATACTATACTTAGTTATCTAAGTTTTTAGGTCATTGGTTAATAGTCTCGTATTCAACTACTCTCTGATTCAATTTCTAGTTCAACCCCTAATAACAATTTACTCGTAAGTCCTAAAAATTTCTTCTAACCTATTCTTTGAAGTTTAACTAACTACATATAAGTATATAAAGTTTCTGATTTAGTTTCTAATCAACTTTCTAGTTTGTCATATGCACCTAGTCTCTTATCTAACCTTTAAATTAGCCTCTCATCAAAACGCAATCTACATTTTAGCATAAATTCCTACAATGTTCGTTCATGTCCAAAATCAGAATACTCTAGATAGCCCAATACAACTTCAATTTAAATCAACTTTACTTTACTATATTATTTAAATAATTCATATATTGCTTATATTTCAACACCAAGTCTTCAAGACCCAGATCTAACACTTCAAATATAAATCCTCAATATCATTCCATATTACAATATACCATTATACCAATGAAATTAGAATCCAAGTCAAATTCTTAGAAATATCATTAAATGTATTTTGATAAATAGCTATTTAATAGAATTTTATGGACTAAAAATTAGATAAAAATTTAGAAAATAATTTTCACGAAAAACACTTTATAGTAATTTAATACATATTATATGTACTTTACTGAAAAATAAATAATATCATTAAGGATTTTGAAAATGAAAGCAAAATTGACTTGATTTTAGCAATTTCTTATCGACGATATATTTAAACACTTAATTTTAACAAAATAACATTTTTCATGAATTAACCTAAGAGTACATTTTTCTATAATTTTATATCATTGTTTAATATTTTTAATAATTAGTTGAAAATTGGGTTGTACAGAAGTACTCGTTGTCGCACCAACTTCCGATCACTGTAAGCCACTGATGTTGGAGCTTCATTGCATGAGGTGTTTCATTGAGGTGACATGGTGACTTCATATCAGGAATTGGTTTGATCGAAGATCCTCACGTGACCAACTCTTGAGCTATAATATTCCTCTTTTCCTTCCTAATTCTTGATTCTCTAGTTGGCTTCTCTAATTTTCCTTATGTTTCTAGCTACGCAAAGTCTGCAAAGGTGAAGCATGTTATGGTAATTTATAGGGGCTTATGAATCGGAGGTCATTCTCCATGCAATAGTCCATCTGTCATTTGTCCTAATATACTAATATTTTTTTTTTTCTAAATTATGTGTCATCTTATGGAGTAAATAGCTTTAACCTTTGTCAAATTTCCAAGCTGCCACGTTAGACTTCTAATTTTACTAACTGTACTTGTTTAGGTGGTTTTCTTATAGCATATTCATATGTATATATATACATATATTGTATTAAATATGTTCCATATAAATGCTTCCTAAAAATTAGTTCATGTTATGTTATAATGTTTAGCATCTATATAATTTATCTCTAATATCTCATTAATTATTGAAATTTGTTTTGTATATTTTCAATAAATAAAGAGTAATATATATATGATTAACAATTCACCTACATCACTATTTTATTTCTTTAAATTCAGCTTTACAGAGTCACTTCTATTAATTTTTTAATTGCATCATAAAACTCGAGCTTAATCAGATAATTTTCACAATCACCCTAAATCGTATATATCATTTTCAAAATATCATATTATGAGTTAATAACCAATTTTGCAAGGTCTCACAATATTGATTATGCATCTACTATAAAGTTTTGAGGGAAGATAAGGAACAAAATTACATAGGTGATTTAAGATGCCGTAAGATAAATTGCGAGTATAAAAACTTGAGAACTTATACTTATAATGTGGGATATAATTAAAAACTCATATTCTATTTATCTTTTATATTCTCACCGCTAGCATTGAGCCTAAGACCTAGGTGCTAAGAGTTTAAGAAAAAAAAAAAAAAAAAAGGTAAAGGAACCCAAATGACAATTAAAGTCAATATTATAAATATCGCTTCATTTTTTTTTTTTATTTTGGTGTTCCATTGTATCTCTTTTTAAAATTTATTTATGTTTGCGTTATAATAATTTATTTTTAAGAGCAATATTGATTATTTAAATATCATGATTATTTTCTTTTTCATAAATGACTATAACATTTTGATTAAGGAAGGTAAAAATTCACAAATTTCAGATACAATATTATGGAATTTATAGATTTTATGATTTAGGTTCTCTATTGCTTAAAAAAAAGGAAAAAGAAAAAAAGATATAGGTTGTTTCATGATACTAAAGATTTGTAAGATATGTTTCGATTCTAGAGATTTAGGATATTCACCTACATGATAGTTTTAGGAAAGGGTTCTCATCCATATCGCCTAATTCCTTTTATATTCCTTCACAGTAAATTCAATGAAGGACATTTACCACAAGACTCGATGTCACTATCCTCATGAGAAAATCGCTTTCCATCCTTTCACTCTTTGCCCTTCCTTCATGTAATTAGAATTTTAAAGAAAAACGCAATTAAATCTCTACATTTTAGGTTTTACGAATAAGCTTCTTTAACCTTGTCAATTTATTCAAATAACGCCAAGGGTTACATTACAACATCGGTGGTCGAAGTAAATTAATACAAGTAAGATTAAATTGAAATAGTGATTCCAACTTTCTTTTAAAAAATATGAGCTCATGATATTTAAATAATCATTATCGCTCTTTAAAAAATTATTATAATATAAACATAAATAAATTTTTTTTTTCTCATGACTCACATTACAAACTTAATTATTAAAAAATTGAACTAATGTATTTAAAATAATTTTTTCTACACACGTACTTTCTTTTCTTGGAATGAATGGATCCTGTACAAAGATATGTAATATATATTATCCGCGCCCAGCAATTCTTTTGCCACGTGATCGAGGTGGGGTTTGACATTTCTCGAGTCTCCACTTGTTGCAACTTGCAAGCGAGGTCTAGGAGGGCAAAACCACTTCAAACACGCACGCGGAGCAAATTTCGCCAAATTAAAAAAAAAAAAAAAATCCAGGGCTATTTTAGTCATTTAACTGCAACAAAAATGCCCAACACGTGCTTATCCGATTAAAACCCCAAGCCCAAAATGGTAATTTCACTTTTTCAAGTTTCCAACGGCAACATCAAACGAACTTTCCCACTTTCCTAAATTCTCTATAAATACCCAGCACCAACCGCCTGACCAAAATCTACCGATCTCCTTACACATTCATTTCCTCTTCAACTGTAACTAACGACTTCTCTCTCTTCATTTCAAGTTATAAGTTTCTTCATTCATCCCTGGTTTTAAGTTCGAATGATTAGCAGCATAGTACTAGTTTATATATAGTTCCAAAGTTGTCACTAACACATTACTCTTAGGGAAAATTTTGAATTTTTCCTATATTTAGAGGGTTGTAAGTTGTATTAAGGTCTCTGTTCATCTGGGTTTTTGAGATTGACAGAGAGTTGTCCATAGTATTGTTGTTATTATTATAATTTTCACTACTGATATTAGTATAGGAAGCTGAAAACAGGGGAAAAAAGAAAAAGAAAAGAAAAAAGATGAGTATTGCCTGTTCTGTCGGTATGTCTACGATAAAACCCTGTTGTAGATTTCTAATTAGTTCTAGGGGCTCCTCAATTTTTGGGGGTTCCGTTTTATCCCCAAGGTTGAACAGGTCGAAACCTACCAATTTGTCGAAACATCAGTTTAAATTGAATTATAGGCGTCGGTATAGTAGTTATAGGGGTTTGTTGAGTCACCGATGTGAGATTGATTTGGACCAGAGAGTTTTTTGCGTTTCCGGTCTGAGGAAAGGTCAATCTAGGGTGTATTGGAGTAGTTATTGTACAGGTAAAGGAAAAAGAAGGGGTGTTTTAGTGATCCCCAAGGTTTCTTCGGACATTCGGAACCATTCAACATCTGTAGAAGGTCATTTTAAAGAGAAGGGTTTCGAGAGGATTTACATTCAAGCTGGATTGGATCTGAAGCCTCTCGTAATTGAGAGAATTGAAACAGATCGTGGTTTAGTTGAGGAAGAAAAAGCTAGTAGGATAGAGGTTAATGAGTTGGGTGTAGATACCTTACCAAGTTTGGATGAAACAAAGGTTGAGAAAGAGTTGTCTAAGATAGAGAAGGAAGCGTGGAAGTTACTTCGAGGTGCGGTTGTGAACTATTGTGGGAATCCTGTAGGTACAGTCGCAGCTAATGATCAAGCAGACAAGCAAGCACCTCTTAACTATGATCAGGTGTTTATTCGAGATTTTGTCCCCTCGGCACTTTCCTTTCTGCTCAATGGTGAAGGAGAGATCGTCAAGAACTTTCTTCTTCACACCTTGCAATTGCAGGTACTTTGTTTTTTCTATAGATACTTTTATTTTGAGGACATCTAGTTCATTTTATCATTTTTGACTCTGAATCTACTTTCTGCAAACTGATTGTCAGAAGAGCATATGCTTAAGCTTAGTGTCACACCTAACTGAAATTTCATGCTTTGTTATCTAGAGTTGGGAGAAAACAGTTGACTGCTATAGTCCTGGCCAAGGGCTAATGCCTGCCAGCTTCAAAGTTAGGAGTGTACCTCTTGATGGAAATACTGGAGCATTTGAGGAAGTTCTAGATCCTGATTTCGGTGAAGCAGCCATTGGCCGTGTTGCACCAGTTGATTCTGGTGAGTGTACTTCATTGTTTATTCCATGAAAACAGCAGCATACTTTAATGCTTCTTATTCGTCGTGTTTCTTATCTTTAACTCTGTTAGTAGTGAATTTTATTTTTTTGAAACGCTTTTTTTTAACCATAATAAATAAATATTTATTTTTTTGCTTTCACGGATAGGACTCTGGTGGATTATCTTGTTGAGAGCTTACGGGAAAATCACAGGGGATTATGCACTCCAAGAGAGAGTAGATGTTCAGACAGGCATTAGATTGATCCTTAATTTGTGCTTAACTGATGGGTTTGACATGTTTCCTTCACTTCTAGTCACTGATGGGTCCTGCATGATCGATAGGAGAATGGGGATTCATGGACATCCTCTTGAAATCCAAGTAAGTTGCACTTTTCACTTTGGGAGTTCATCGCATTTATTCTGTTGCAACCACAATGCAGTATCTTCAGTAGTTACTTTGTGTTGTCCTATCTCAGTAACATTTTACATTTAGTATTCATCTGGATACTTGTTTGATGATTTTTGTTCCATCTTTCTGTTTTTTGTCCTAACAAATTTTAAGAGAAAAATACAAAACATTCCTTAACGTTTTATGTTTTTACAAATCAATTCTTAACCTTTCATTTAGTTCATTTTAGTCCTCAACCTTTTCAAGTTTATATTAAATAAATCCTTTTGTTAACTTTGTTAAATTTTTCATTATTATAGACATGTGTCAGCATATAATTAATTCGTGTAAATACAAAAAAATCCCTAATGTTTACCTGCATATGTCCACACATAACGGAAAAACTAACGGAGAAACTTTTTTGCAAATTTATTAAAACATTAAGGAGTAAAATGGATTAAATAAAATATTAAGGATTGATTCATATATACAGATAAACGTTATGAACTTTTTTGTACTTTTCTCTTTTAAGAATTAACCTATGGAGATTAGAAGTGTTTCACAAACCATGAAATAAAGTGAATTGAACCATAAACGTGTTTTTGTTTTTCCTTTTTTGTTTTTGCTGGCTCCTCGGGCTAAACCAAAGTGCTATAGTATTTATATTAAGCTATACAGCAAAAATGAATTAGGGCATTGCAGAGTATTAATTTGAGATATAGGTAGCAATAGATCTTCTTGTGCAAAATGTACAATGTGGCCTCAGTTAATTTACTCTCACTGCAACATATCTACCTTTTTCTTTCTTTTCTTTTTTTTTTTCTTTTTTGGTTGTAAGTTTCTCATCTCCATTTGAATCTATTACTCATGATATCTTTGTCTATTCTGATCTCTGAGCATTATGCCCATAGTTCTATACATTGTGGCATTATATGATAACATGGCCGGTGGCCAAAAAGCACACATTAATCACCTCATGGATGAGAATGGAAGCTGGCACATGAGGGTGGTATGGATAGGATAGCCCAAAAATATTGCACTCAAACATATCATTGTGTGCAAGGCACAAAATCTCTCATCCATTCCTTCATCTTTCTGTGCCTAAAAGCTCCTTTGGAAGACCATCCAAAACTATGAAAACTTGATGGAATCACAAGACATGCAATCCTCTTGTTTGACTTGTAGCATAATTAAATTTTCAATTATTTTATTTGTGTTTTCCCAAACAAACTGCCTAAGATGTGTTTAATTCACTAAAAAAGTGGTGTGTGCTTTGAATCATAATTTTTAAGTGGATCGGCATCCCCCAGTAATAGGTTTAGACCCAAAAAAACTAGTACCATAATGCCTTTGCATTTCTTCATTCCATCTCTGACATCTACTGAAAAGAAAAACGGGCTTTTATAATTAGAGAGAAATGAGTTTGAATTTTTCAGTTATCCTTGAAGATACTATTCACTGATTTCCTATGGTTCGATGCATTTCTGCCACTTCTTTCACATCAGCTGGCTTCATAATTGTCTTTACACACTCTGAGCAGTCCGGCTTCTGCTAGAAAAATCATACATGGACAATTTCCTTGAATTGGAATCAATCATTAAAGACAGAGAAAGATATTTCCAGTATTTTATATGATGTTGCCATTTTGATAGACATCAACAGAATTGGTATGATAAATGATTTCGCAGAATGAAGAGCTTCTGTCATAGGTTATATACTCGGCTTTTCTATAAAACCATTGGCCATTCATGGAAATCACATTATCATGCAGTCTGTTACTTACTGATCTTGACATGAGTTGAGAATTGCCTTGGATGATTTCTATGACAAGCTTCTTCTATAGTCTAGTTTCTTGGTATACTAAATAAAACCTCGTTGCAGGCACTATTTTACTCAGCTCTACGTTGTTCAAGAGAGATGCTTGTTGTCAATGATTCCACTACGAAGTTAGTAGCTGCCATAAACAATCGTCTTAGTGCACTCTCATTTCACATCAGAGAATACTATTGGGTGGACGTAGACAAGATAAATGAAATTTATCGATACAAGACAGAGGAATATTCCACTGATGCCATAAACAAGTTTAACATCTATCCTGATCAGATTCCTTCATGGCTGGTTGATTGGATTCCTGAGACAGGTGGTTATTTCATTGGAAATTTGCAACCGGCCCACATGGATTTTAGGTTTTTCACACTTGGCAATCTTTGGTCCATCGTCTCATCTTTGGGTAGCCCAAAACAGAATGAGGGAATTCTCAAGTTGATTGAGGCTAAATGGGAAGACCTTGTATCTCATATGCCTCTGAAAATCTGTTACCCTGCCATGGAAGGTGAAGAATGGCGTATAATAACAGGGAGTGATCCAAAGAACACGTGAGACTCTTTATTTTTTAAGTGTTACTCTTTTTTTTTTTGTTGCATACAAGCAGTAGCTCGTACTGTTGAGGCCTATTTAATTGGTCAATGTTTTCCTTATTTGTGTTTGCAGGCCATGGTCGTACCACAATGGTGGCTCCTGGCCAACCCTTCTGTGGCAGGTGAGCTTTTCATTTTCGTCAAATGCTTCTTTCCTTGGGACTAACAAACTCATCATATTAGTTTTTTTCTTGGATAAAAAGAGGCTTCAATAGTGTGTTTGTTCTGTGGAAACTTTTTCCATGCCTTTTTTAATATTTTTTATAATCAAAACTTTAGAATTGTTATATATTCTCGGTAATGTCGAGAGGATGCAGGTATTCGTGTCTTAGTGGCAATTAATTATGTGAAACGCAGGCAATAGTCAACGACTGACTATGGTGTTTAACCACCACAGTTAATGTTCATAGAAATTTAGGAAATTGATTTATATTTTTAAAACACGGAAATCATTTTCCTCAATTGTCTATTGGTCATTTTCATGGTTTTGAGTAGTTACCATAGAGAATCAGCCACAACTGTCGTCTTTTGCCCCCACTTACCACTAAAAGCCATAACATATACAAAGCCTTGATTATGCCAAATACTGAAAAAAGTCGGTAAAATGTTTTCCTTGAAACAAAAACACAAGCGTCTGCCTCCTCACTCCCACTTCTCTTATCAATGGCTATTAGCATATGTTGCCTACTAATTGTTGCTCTAATAAAGCAGTTCACATTGGCTTGCATAAAGATGGGAAAGCCAGAACTAGCTCAGAAAGCAGTTGCTTCAGCAGAGAAGAAGCTTCTAGCAGATCATTGGCCTGAGTATTATGACACACAAAGTGGAAGGTTTATTGGGAAACAAGCCAGGCTCTTCCAGACATGGACAATTGCCGGCTATCTGACCTCAAAGATACTTTTGAAGAATCCGCAGATGGCTTCGCTTTTGCTCTGGGAAGAAGACTACGAGCTCCTTGAAACATGTGTATGTGCACTCAATAAATCTGGAAGAAAGAAATGTTCACGTAAAGCAGCCAGATCTTAGATTTACATTGATCTGGTATTGGTGGTTTTTTATGCATCTTGGCTACATAGTGATTTCAGCTGGTGACCATGATATGGTGATAACAGATACTCCTGAAGTTCCGTCACCATGTATCTCGTCTTCCTGGTCCGGTCCCAGCAGCATCAAACAAGCATTCGCCAGTCTTCATGATGGATCTCATCTTGATTAGTAGCAGCATGGAAGTCTGGTGCTGTGCATGGTGTTGGATGACTACTTGTTCTATGACCACTTCCAAGTGATGTAATTAAGACTTACTAACCATATGGCTGTAGCTTCAAGGCCACTGACCAATTTGTAAAAGATTGAATAACAAGTGACTTGTTCATTTATCTATTTGAGCAGATATCTATCTTCTTTGAGCTCCAATCTTTTTACATTGGATATGAATGAACTCACCATACGCATTAATAAGATTGTTCCAAGATGTATATTATTTGCAGATAACATCATTCAAGTATTAATCGAGGAAATAAAAAAAAAAAAAAAAAGAACATCATTTAAGTAATAATGGTGAATGCTAAACTCAAAGCCCTTTGCAACTTTGCATTTCTGTGTCATACTTACTCGCGCATTCCTTCTTTGTATCACGTTTGTTTGGTCAAAATCCTATACTTGGAGATTCTTATTTTGCTTCCATTCTGTCAACGCAGAATCCTTTGTGTTTGATTCATAATCGATTCCTCCGTTAGCTAGGCTATCCAACTGACTCTGCGTCGGTCCGTGCTTAAAAGTTTGTAGCCCGATCACATAAGGATGACTATCAAATGACCAGGAAACTTGAAACATTGCAAGGTTTAGATTGCCGGACTGTACCTTGTTTCCAAAATCTAAAAACAGAACTCGTGATCCAAGCTTGGATTGAAGTGAGGACACTAGAAAAGATGCCACATTTCTTTTCTAATCAGCAACCTTACTGGGGCCATAATATTTTGGAGAGCTTCTAGTTATTGCTATTTTGTAAGCATTGCCGCTTAAATGGAAATAATTTCATCAAACCATATCATCTATTTGAAACTCAATGTATGCCCGATTCTTTCATTCTTCCTTGGGTACGTTTGAGATATCATCCAAGCAGGAAATTGGCATCTTCTCTATTAAGTGAATCCCAAGACACATAGAGTGTATAGGATATTTACTGTCTCAAACTTTCTGTTTCAAGTATATTTCAACCAATTTTATGCAAATATATGAATGGTGGAATAAATTCCTACCATTATATATTAATTTCTTATCCAAATATGTGATGTGATTAGCCATGATACACTAAAAACAAGAAGTCCAAAATAGTAAATATTTATGGAAGTGATGTACAAGTACACTCCTAAATACTTTGAAGGGCATTTGATGAGTGGTCTAGTGATAATCGAATTTCTATCCGTATTGTACCATATTGTAAATTGTCAACCCTACTAATGATGGAGGGAAAAAAAAAAAAAAAAAAAGAGATTAATATTCTTCTAATTAGCTGCATGTGACATGTGTGTGCATTGGTAAAAATAAATTTAAGGCCCAAGCGTGTTCTACGAGCATTGTTTGCACGGTCCAAGCCCAAGCTCATCTCCTTGCGAAATTCCTAGTTTATCTCTATTTGCCTTTTCCTTCCTATCACATTAAAATAAAGAGCAAAAATATGAAGTCTAAAAAGTTCAAAGCAATTAAAAATATTAAATTAATAATAATAATCTTGATAATATATGCAATGGTAAAATTTCCAAATTCCTAATAATGTTTCAATAAAACAGTAGATAAACTTGAAACAAAATTAATCATACGAGTACAACTAAAACTGAAAATAAGATGAGAAATGTCAAAGCAAGATAAGCAATGTTCTATGCAGTATTATCCGAAACACTTCTCTGTTCCACATTTTCAAGGCTTGATTGAAAAAGAAAGATATCTGCAAGAAGATCTGAGCATTATTGCGAGGCAGAAACAATTGCTTTGGACAGCAAATGCCCAAGCAAATTGGCTTATTCATGGCAAAAGGAATACTAAATTTTTTAATGCTAGCGTGTTAGCAAGATAATCAAAAGTGTGGATTTGTGGTATTTTTGACTCGGTTGGGGATTAGGTGAGTGAGGAATCAAACATAAGGAATCTTCTCATGAATTACTATAAGAATTTGTTTACCTCTGATAGAGTGGTAATTTAATCTTTCGAAGGTAGATGGGTTAGCGGACAGAGAGAGATTTTGGGGTCTGAGAAAGCAGAACTTGAAAAAGAGTGGACTAGTATAGAAATTAAAAAAGGCCCGTGGTGTATTGGAATCCGTAAATCCCCTAGTGTCTACAGGCTCCATGTAGAGTTCTACAAGGTTTGTTGGGACATAGTAGGGGAAACAGTGTCTAACACTATTAAATCCACCCTGGATAAAGGTGAGGTACAAGAAGATTTAAACAAAACACTAATAGTTCTCATTCCCATGAAAACAGGTGTGAACAATGTTATGGATTTCCAGCCAATCAGCTTATGTACTACTCTTTACAAAGTAGTGAGAAAATGTTTAGTCAATAGGATTAAAGTATTGTTGAATGATCGAATCAATCCAGAATAAGTAAGTTTTATTCCAAAGAGATTGTCCATAGATAATGTCATAATTTTTCAAGAAATCCTTTGTATGTTGGCTAAACGAAAAGGAAAGAGGCATGGCGATATGGATTCGTTGATGAATACACAAACCCAATATCACTAGTAATCAAGGGATGGGTCCAAGCCGCAAAATGGCTTGAAAAGTAAATAATAATCGAGGATGAGCAAGGGTTCCCATACACCAACAATAGATATGAAGCACCAACACTTTACACAAGATCAAGTCATAGTTGATATAATGCATAAGTATGGTCGGAGGTCATTCACTACTAGTCCATGCTTAATGGGCTAGATAAAAGTAGCTCAATAGTAAGTAAAAGGAAACTTAGTCAAAGAGGGTATAAAAAGTTCAATGTATTCTTCGTATATTTATTATTATGACTATTACAATATATAAGTATTTATAGTACCCAATTAAGGTAAGTCCTAATTTATAGGAAATTACAAAAATAGATCTCTATTAACTAGGCAAAAAGGAGAATAATTTATTGGGGAAGCATGCAATCATATAAAAAGAATATCATTTGTCAAAAAGGATATACGGATGTTAAGAAGGATATCGTACGCATAATTTTGTTCATTCTGTAGTCCCAATAATACTGTAAGCCGAGCAAGGGTGGGCCTTGATTAGGTTTGGTCGGCGTTGGCAATTTGGGTAAGACTGGATAAAGGTTGGCTCAGGGATGACTCACATTCGAGTCGTGAGTCGACATTGGATGATCGGCTCCTAACAATTGTTAGCTCGGCCTTAGCATTATGGGGATAGCCGTATCCTGATTTAATGCTTGGATTGGTGTGTTGTAGAGGGGTCGGCTTAGTAGGTCAGCTAATCACCTTGGCAGTTTCCTAAATAGTGTAGAGAGCAAAGTAACTTAGTAGGTCGGACTAAGGTAAATACTGCTCCTCAACGCTTAACTTGTAAACGCTAGGAAAAACAGTAGATGAACCTTAACTCAAGTCTAAGTGTTTTAAACTGTACAATAAGTCAATAAGGCTAGTAATAACAAAAGAATATAAAGTTTAATAAATCAAATATAACATTGATAACAAAACCTTAAGAATTAATCGAAACCCTAAATCGCTCACTAAAACCCTAAAACTAGTTTACGCACCATTAATCAAAATTGAATCCGAAATTGCTTGAAACCCTAAAAACATAAATATAAACTTATAAAATAGTTAAATATTACATAATAGCGATAAAATTATAATCAAATGTAATTTTTGACTAAATCGCCTATTCGCGCGAAATTATAATGAAATTGCCATTATAACTTGTAAAAATTATAATTGTAACGGGTACCAATTAAATTGATAAAATTTCATAAAAATTTGAAAATTAATTTACAAGGAGAATCATTATAATTTATATGATTCGAAAAATTACATATATTTGTTAATAACTTTCATTTTCCTTCTCTTCCATTTCCAATTTATCTCATTTTCTTTCTTCCATTTCCAATTCAAGGTTCTTATCCTGCACAAAACATGGAAAAAAAAATCAGCAAACAAAATAACCAACAGCAGCCCACGTGATAGAAATTAAGTGACAAGTGTTACTTAACTAAACAAACAAAAAAATATTGCAATAATTACTTAGGATTTAGCTTAAAATCTAAGCTATTCTCACGTGAATAAAAGGGGAAAATCTGGAAAAAAGAAAAAAAAAATCTGCACAAGAAACCGAAACTTGGAGAGCAAACTGTGAGGGAGAGAAAGAAAAAGAAAGAAGGAAAAGAGAGAAAGAAGGAAGAAAAAGAAGAAGAAAAAAATAAAAAAATTAATAGGTAAGTAATTTATTTTAGTAGTATAGATGTATATTATATAGTATACACATGTAGAAATATAGTATTTGTATGGTATTTTTACATATAACATTGCTATTATATGTCTATGTACATGAATACTTAAATTTAATTATATGTGTATATATAAGGTTAGGTATGTATACATGTATGTACATAGGTATATAGTATGTATTATGTATTTGTTTTTTTNTACATAACTAAGTGAAATAAACCTTACAAATTATAACACTAGTTAGCTGTAAATTCCTAAACTTACAAATTTTTTTTATTCTCAAGTGATCTCGATATCAACCCTAAGCTGCCCACATACTATTACAATCCCTGAGCTAGCCATGACCAAATGAGTTTTCCTTATGATTCCATACTTGTTTGTACTTATAATTAGTGAATCTAAATTATGATTTATAAATAAATATGTGTGGGGTTGGGTTATGCTTGTGCATGATAATTGTTTTTGATGATGAATTTACTTTAAATTTCAATAATATAATGTTTGTTGCATAGTAGATTCAATAGATTAATTGTTTGTGACTTGAAATGATCACCGATTAAATATGACTTAACTTTTTATTTGACTAGAAAAAGTTAACTTGGATCATGCATAAATCATGCACTGCATAACTAATTCCGGGCAGTCACATTACACGGAGGTAGCGAGAGGCCATACGTGGGTTGATTATTGATTGTTATTGATTTCGTACGGTGCACACGTGCGATATGACCTTACCCTTGCCCGCGGGATGACTAGCCATTGAAGGCGCCAACCGTCTGGCTATGGGTCGAGTCCAAAGACCTTCGTTTAGGAGTAAGTGAGGACTGCATGAACCTACTCACAATCATATGTAAAACTCATTTTGATAAGGTTAATAATGGATGTACCATTACATTTTAAATATGAAACACGGAGTTTCATTATAAAATAAGTTCTAATATGATACCTGGATCTAACTGTTCTGATGAATCTCCAACCCTGACTTCGGAGGCGTTCAATCTGAGTTGCATGCAGTACTTGGTCACCTGTATGTATTTGTTTGGCATACTATTTATTCATGCATTCATTTGGTTGAATTTAATTGTTGTATAAACTTGATTGCTGTATAGTTGAGGGAAAATATCTCACTGAGTTAGTAAGCTTACACCCTTGTAGTCTTCTTTCGCAAGCCGATCTCTTCGTAAAGTTGAGCCGTCGTATACCCAAGGTTAGTTTTCTACACGAGATCAGTGTGGGAGCAGGATGAGTTTAGAAAGCACTTCTGATAGTTTAGATTTGAATATGTAATTGCTATTATAGTCTAACTTTAGACATGTTTCAGACTTTGTATCTGTAAACTTTTATGTAAATGGACAATGTGTTATGTTTTTATAATATTATTATTTTTCATGAAATGATATTGCTTAAGCTTGCTCACTCTTGGTAGTTAGTAGTAGTTGTAGCCTTGTGTATCATATAAAAAGGTTGTCGATTATAAAGGAATTCAATCTACCATCCTTTATACGGTATACGGCAACTGCCACAACTAGCCCCCTCGAGTTGTAACATAACTCACCCCGAACAACTTGACGAACTATTTGGGAAAGCGCTCGGGGTCGAAATCAATCCATGATCCCAATCATTCCCTTCGAGTTATTTAATATTTGGGATCAAATTTGGTTCAACTCCAAGTTACTAATCCTCAAGAGTGTAAGGCTAGAGATCGGCAATGTTGAAGGAATCCGAGACTCCATATCCTTTAGGTAATTCAATCCTATAGGTATTAGGATTGATCTTTTCAAGCACTTTGAAAGGTCCGTCGGATTTAGGAGACAACTTACTCTTCCTCAAGTTTGGTAATCATGCCTTGCTGAGATGCATCTAGACCAGATCATCTGGTTGAAACTCTCTCTTCCTTGATCTTCGGCTTCACTTCTCGAGCTTAGTATTAGCTCGACTCAATTACTCTACAACCTTTTGGTGCATGGCTCTAAAGGCCTCAACTCTTTTTGTAATTGGCCAGTCATCATCAAATCTCAGCCCGAGTGCTTGGTCCATCGGGAGCTCGAGGTCACACCCATAGGTGACCTTGAATGGAGACATGTTAATTACACTATGGGTAATCCTATTGTACGCAAACTCAATGATTAACAAACATAGATCCTAATCAGCCATGTTTCATCTGATAGCAATGTGCAACAAAGTTCCTACAATTCTATTGACAACCTCGGTCTGTCCATCGGTCTATGAATGGAAAAACCCTCCATTAACTCAACCCATTTAGCTTGTCTCCAAGATAACTTGGGTTAGCTCTTTAAATATCTTAAGGATTCGTGATTAGTATAGATCACAAATTCTTTTGGTAGCAAATAGTGTTACCATACTGTTAGAGCTTGGATTACGAAGTAGAACTCTTTGTCATAAACAAAATAGTTGAGTATAGCTCCTCGAAGTTTCTTGCTGAAGTAAGCAATATGTCAGCTTTCTTGCATCAGCACAACACTTATGCCTAGTTCGGAACCATCACACTCTACTTCAAACACTTTATCAAAGGTTAGCAAAGCTAAGATAGGAGCTATAGTCAACTTATCATTCACTTCCTCGAAACTCCTCTACTCCTTCTCTCCTTATCTAAATTCAATATTCTTCTTTGAGAGTTCAATGAGTGGGGCCACAATTGTATTGAAATTCTTTATAAACCTACAATAAAATGATACCAGGCCATGGAAACTTCTCATGTCGGCCGAAGTGGTCAAAACTAGCCATTTAGTGATTTCTCTGATCTTTACTTTGTCAACTTGTATGCCACCACCACTTACAAAGAATCCTAAGAAGATCACCTTGGATCAACAATAGTCACACTTCTTCAGATTAACATAAAGCTGTTTAACTTGGAGTTTTGCAAAGACGCTTCGAAGATGTTGCTAGTGAGTCTCCAAGTTGGGACTATACACTAAGATGTCATCAAAATAAACTATGATAAACTCCCTAGTAAGTTTCGGACCACATGATTCATCAGGCACATAAATGTGCTCAACGTGTTGGACAATCCAAACGGCATTACCAGCCATTCATATAATCTATGGCATGTTTTGAATGCGGTCTTCCACTCATAACCTTTGCGCATTTGGATCTGATGGTATCTAGATTTGAGGTCAATTTTAGAGAACACTCTTACTCCGCTTAACTTATCTAACATGTCATTAAGCCTTAGCATGGAATGCATGTACCTAATGGTGATTCAATTGATTGCTTGCCTATCTACATACATTCTCCAAGAACCATCTTTCTTTAGCACTAATAAGGCCAGTATTATGCAGGGACTAAGGGACTCGTACACATACCCCTTCTTCATCAGCTCATCTACTTACTTCTACAACTTGGTAGCCTATTTAGGATTTAGCCTATAGGTAGGCTTGTTTGGCAGTGTAGCTCATGGCTAAGTTAATTGCATATTCAATGCTTCAGATGGGAAGCAAACCTTCTGGTAGCTCTTTTGGGAATAGATCAAGGAACTCCTCTAATAATGTCTTCACCTCAATAGATTACTCCCTCTCCTCGGACCTCATCTCCAGTAACCTTCGAACTAAAGATAGGTTAGTCCTTCGTGCTCCATTTCGCTTTTCAATTTGACTTGGGTCATTATCAAAGCCTCTTTCTTCCGGGTTCAGCTAAGTTGGGACCGCATGACCTTCACCTACTCTACAATCATAGGACTCAATTTCATACTCTTACCTTCATGTTCTACAAACATATATTCCTCCATCTGTCATATATCACAGCTCAATCAAACATCTATGGTCGTCTAAGTAAAATGTGGGACACACTCATGGGCAGCACATTATAGAGCACTTCGTCTTGATATTTACTTATACAGATCGATACAAACTCCTATTTATTCACTTGTAGGGCTCCCTTATCACTAAGCCAATGAAGCTTGTAAGGTTTCGGGTGGGGCTTAGTCAACAATTTCAATTGCTGGATCATAAATACAGAGGCTGCATTGGTGCAGCTCCCACTATCAATGATCAGTGCATACAGAGACTCATTCACCTTACATCTAATATGGAAGAGATTTTCCCGCTATTCATCTTCAAGCATAAGACTAACATACATCGCTCTTCTCAATACTAGAGTAGCCGACATAAAGTTTCCTTCCTTACTATAGATAACTTCCTCTTCAAATAGTTCAATCTGTCCATCCTCTTTCAGCTCCTCTACTTCTTTATCAGTACTGTCAACCTCAACAGTTGACACCTCACCTCGGATCACCATTATTCGTCTATTTGGATACTGAGTGGCCATGTGTCCAAATCCTTGACATTTGAAATACTTGATCTCACTTGTCTTCTTACCTAAACTTTAGCATTTCTCAAACTTCCTCAAGGGTTCCTTCTCCTCTGCTCGATTAGTTGGAGCAAGTTGGGTCTCAGTGACCTTATTTGGTTCCGTTTGCACAGGTCTGCTCAAAATAGATCGGCTACTACCAGGTCTGTTGACAGGTGGTTGAAACCTTCTTGTTCGACGCCTTTCTATCCTTTGGGCGGTTCAGATTACGTCATCAAGTGTTTCAATATCCAGGGTTTCTAGGACATCCCCAATCTCATACTTCAATCCATCAATGAACCAAGGTACAGTTCGATCCTCTAGCTCCAAGACTTCACATCGAATCATTAACATTTGGAATTCCTTAACATAAGTGTCTACACTTGACCCTCCTTGCCTTAGCTCCTGCAATCTTTTGAAGGTTTCCTATAAATAATAGGTCGATACAAACCTTCTTCGCATAACCTTCTTCATTTCATCCCAACTCTTAATCTTTCACTCTCGCTCTCATTCTCGTTCCCTTCTTCGGGTGGCTTGTAAGTTCTTCCACCATAAGGTGGCATAACCAGTGAACTCCAACATAGCAAGTCTAACCTTTTCATTGTCAGGTATGTCATGGTATTCAAACTGCTTTTCAATCCCATCCACCCAATCGAGGTAGTCCATAGCATCACCACTCCCAGAAAAATCAACTCTAGGGGCTCGTACACTTCTTTTTTTGGGTTCATAGTACTCTTCTACTTCGTCGTTTCCTTCCTCTTCCTCCTCAATTTCTTCAAAGGCTAGCCTTCATTTACAATCCCTACCCATTCCTTCAGCTCAGGGTAGTCAAGCTGGGGCATTAAATCGGCCAAACTGACCATTGCCTTGCTCTTGTTGCTCACGTCCTCTAGTAGGGTTATTTCTAGCTACTTGTCTATCTTCTTGGATATAGTCACCAAACTGGCTACCAAGTTAGTGAGTCTATCTAAGCGATTACCTACCAATTGAGGTGTTAAGCTTCCTTCTTGCCCTTAACCATGTTGAGTACCACTTTCTTGATTTCCCAAAGTTCCTTGAATCTGATATCATTAGTTACCCTACAAAATTGATGTCTAAAAAAAATACCACTTGAAGCTCCATCCATAAATAACAACAGTAGATCAATAACCAATACTTCCAACACCACTGTAACTACATAACAAACAAACAAACAATCAACAACACTTTGTTTTTGCATTTTGGAAATAGGGGGGAAACAGAGTACGGAATTTTCCCTCAACACTTCTCAAATACCAACTCCTACGTCAATAGTAGAACTTTTAACACGCAGGAACAATAACAAATCACACAAAGAACACCATAATAGAATCCAGCTTCGAATGTAGCCAAGCTCTGATACTAAGATGATACGGATTTGTAGATAAAGACACAAACCCAATATCACACATAACCAAAGGGTAGGTCCGGGCTGCAAGATAACTCGAAAAGTAAATGATAGTTAAGGAAGAGCAGGGGTTCCCGTGTATCGACGATAGATATAACACACCTGTCACGCCCCGAAGCGGCAGAGTCATAACAGCCCCACCGTATAAACCATCCTAAATAGAAATTGGCCTTACAACCGCTATCTTAGACCTGATCTACATAAGGCGTCCACAACTAACCCGTTTTGAAGTAAACAGTTTATAATTTAAATAAATCATTTACCTATAAAAGTGAGGAATTATATATATATGTTATAATTCAGTTATTGCAGTTAAAGTTTACAATATTTCTCTATAGTATATTTCCTAGTTATTACATCATTCGAAAATGAGAAGTTCTAAAGTAAAAGCTTAAACCTTAAAAATATATGTTCATTCTTCAATATTTTTCCTCACTCCCTAGGATCCAACAGTTGCTAGCTTCAGAGTAGTTGTTGCCACTTCTTAGCCAGCACCTGTACGACGTCTATAGGGATGTGAGCAACCACAGCTCAGTAAGTTAGGACGGAGGACTTAAAACTATACCATACACACAATAAGGTTTTCAATCACTTATTAGGTGCAATGCATGTGCAAGCAAATGCCATCGCACGACGTTGTCCGGTCCGTCGTGAGATTAGAGAAATTGCGCCCGCTCTAATCCGGGTTGAGGAGTTGCCGTTAATGCAACAGTTCACGACCAAACCCAGGCTTATGTAATGGAGACCTTACTGCTCCCGCGACTACCTTCGAACTACTGCCTTCACCCTCGCCGCGACCTCCTCTCCTGTCACTTAGTTCGACTGAGGATGAAGAAGGGACCATTTTGCAATCCTGTGCTATCCCTTCTAAAGGGGTCGATATTTGGCCGGAGAGTCCTAAGTTCCCTTAACGGGTTGCCATGCATGTCTGATTATGATTACTGGTCAGATATTTAATTAAGTCCAGTTTAGGGTGATCAATCCTTTCATACAATACATGCCAGAGCAACAAACAGAATCATAGCATCACCCAAAATCAAGTACATGTACACATTCAACTATCTAACAAGCACAACCAAGCATAATCTTAAGCCTCCAAAATACAGCATCGTATTAATCCTAACTTACCTCGACTCCTCGCTCACTCGCTCGAGGTCCAATTTGCTCAGGCCATCGCCAGTCATCCCTATAACACAAACGTGGTTTCAGCTTTTCATATAACTATTATAGGTTCGTTTTATCCTATAACGCTTATTGTTAGGTTTAGTTTAAGGTTTAATATGCCTAATTATCTAGGTATTAAGTCTTTTACAATTATTCTAGGTTTGGGGTTAGGTTCAGGTTCGGTTTTCGCATCGATTTCTGAATTAGGTTCTAATTCGATTTTTAAGTATGGTTTTATACTCGAATCCTAGAAATTCGTTTCAACTCATAATGTGAAATTAATCACATTACTTCCCGATCTCCTAAATACCATCATTACCTCTAATTAGTATTTTATTCCACCGGTACACTTAAATCCTTATTTGTGTATCGAATTTACTCCTAATGTGAGAAATTTTTACATTTTTCATATTTTTCATATAATTACATAAATTCAAGTTTCCCATCAGATTTATTGTATATTTTCATTATTATCATAATATCAATTTTTATTCTAATATTTTCTATTTAGTATATTTCCAAAAATTTTATATTATGCATTATTGCCTATTATGTACATAATGCATTTCTAACATTTCTATTATTTAATTACCATCCCTAAACATCAATTATCATTTCAAAATATCTAAATTCATCCTAAATCAGATTTTACTTCTAATTTCCCTAATTTACAAAATTAACTTAAAGTTACCTATTTTTCCCTATTAATCATTTATTACATAATTAACCTAATAATTACATCTAACACCTTAAATACTACAAGTATCATACTCCATCAGATTTCTACATTCTAAAACATCTACTTATTCACTAAGTCAGTAATTAATAATTTAATTACTTAATTAACCCTAAATTGCCCATTTTATGCCTCATTTTAGGGCCTAAAAATTATCTAAAAATTTTAAAAATTAATTTTTGAAAACGGGCTTCATAGCACTGTTCTATATCATCTAAGTAATCTACACAAAAATTTTAGGCTCGAAACTACACTCCTAAGGTCATTTATTTCTAAACCGAAATGTGCTCGGTTTTGCACAATTTCTTAAGGACCATATATTACGAAACATGTTTTCATCAAAATAATATTTTTCCTACAAACTACATACAAAAATATCCCATAATAACAAAATTCATAATTTTTTAATCGTATTTTGCTATTTTTACAAAATTACACAAAAATCGAGCTAGAAATCAAACTCACCGATTTGGGTGGCTCCGGCCGCCGCGGGCCGCCGTGGCCTTATCGGCCGGCATAGGCGCTGCCGCCACCGTGTGGTGGTGGTGGTGGTGGCCGTCCACTTCCAGCTGCTCATCTGGTAGGGGTTCCCTTTAAAAGCCCTAACTGCACAGTTTTTCTTATTTTTTTTCTAACTCGAATTTTTCTCTCAATTTTTGCCTCTCCCAAATTTTCTCTAATTTGTAACTGTCCAAATGAGCTTCTGAATTTTTCCTGCTATTTATAGGGCTTTAGGGGATTTATTGTGCATTAAATGGGATAAGACAATTGCCTTATCCCTTATTTTTTTGGCTTTTGTGTTGTCTTAATTTAATTGACCGAATTTTTTCTTATTTTTCCCAGCTACCACGACCCAATTCTGGATGATTCATGATTTTTCCTGATTTTTCTTAATTTTTCCTTAATTAATTATGAATTTTCTTTAAGCATTTAATATTATTTTAGCACATTTCAAGTATTTTAAGTAATTACGTGTATTTATACTTACATGTAAATTCATATATAGTACAAATAAATATTCTTAAATATTATTTAGGTCATTCTTTTATTTTTAGTATACATATAATCTATCTCTAGTAATTTATTAGTTATTAGATTACACTTTTTGCCTTTTCAGTAATTAGCAATTATTATGCTTAAAATTTGAAAATTTTATAGTCTCCTATTTTATTTCTTATTTTCTTAAATTCAAGTTTACGGGGTCATTTTTACTAATATTTCTTTCAATAGTTTATAATTTGGGGTTTAATCGGATTCTTTAACCGATCGCCCTAAACCTTGGGTTCTAAGTTCAATCCTACGGTTACTTGGCTTAACTTTGGGGCTTACAACACCAACACCTCATACGAGCTCGGGTCATACTTGATATAATGTACAACTATAGCCGAAGGTCACTTGCTACTAGTCTACGCTCAATAAGTTATATAAAAGTAGCTCAAAAGTAAGCAGAAGAACACTTAGCTCAAGAGGGTATAAAAAGTTCAATGTATTCATCGTTGCAACTATAACAATATGAAAGTGTTTATAGTACCCAATTATGATAAGTCCTAATTTATAGGAAATTACATAAATAGATCCTTATCAACTAGGCAAAAAGGAGAACAATTTACAGGGAAAGCATACAATTGTGCAAAAGGAATATCCTTTGTCAAAGAAGCCATTATGGATGTCAGGAAGGACAGCGCGCGCGTAATTTTGTTCATTTTGTGGTCCCAATAATACTGTAAGTTGAGTAAGGGTGAGCCTTAATTAGGTTTAGTCGGCGTTGGTAGTTCGGCAACTCTGATTGCTAGGACTAGACAAGGGTTGGCTTAGGGGCAACTTACATTCAAGTCGACCTTAAATGGTCGACTCCTAACAATTGTTAGCTCGGCCTCGGCATCATGGGGATGGTCATATCATGATTTGGTGCTTGGATTGGTATGTTGTGGAGGATTGGCTTGGTATGTTAACTGATCACTTCGACAGTTTCTTAGATGGTGTAGAGAGCAAAGTAGCTCGACAAGTTAAATTGGGGTAAACACTGCTCCTTGGTGCTTAACTCACCCCGGACAGCTCAAAGAACCATTTGGGAAAGCTCTTAGGTTCAGGAGTACGTGATCGATCCTTGATCCCTATCACGTAGTACGCTGATCAAACTAGATTTTGAGAATGCATTACGATAAGATCGAGCTAGATTTCATTCATTGTACTTTGAAAAGTCTGCGATTCCCTAAAAAGTGGATCAAAGTCATCTTTTCATGTTTAATCACTATTAGTTTTCAACTCATTCTCAATGGGGCTATGATAGATAACTTCCTTGCCAGTAGAGGTTTAAGATAAGGTAACCTTTTATCTCCATATTTATTTTTTCTAGCGTCCATTTAAAAGTTAATGAAGGGAAATGGAAGCCTCTAAAAATCAGAGGAACCTGTTTAGATCCATCGCATTTCTTTTTACGGATGACCTACTGCTAATGGGAGAAGCAATGTTGGACAATGCTAGATAAATTAAGGATGTCATTGATTTCTTCTATAGTGTTTCAGGAAAAAAAGTGAATCATACTAAGTCTTCCATTATCTTCTCTTAGAACATGGAAGTGAATTCAAAGCAGGAGATAGCAAAGCTTTTTGGTGTTCGATTAACTGCAAGCCCAAGAAAATATCTCCATATCCCTATCAAAGAAGAAGGTAAATTGAGGACTGTTGATCTAAACTTCATCTTGGAAAAGCTAAATGCAAAATTGTTAGGCTGGAAATCTATGTTATTAAGCATGACTAGGAGGAGATTATTAGTGTCAACTCCCTTGGAAAGTATAGTGAACTACTATGTGCAAACCATTTTGTTTTCGTGGAAACTTTTTGATAAAGCAAGGAAAATACATAAGAATTTCTTGTGGGGATCAACACTAGAGTAAAGAAAGATTCATTAGATTAGTTGGTTGAAACTTAAAAGGCCAAAAGAACAAGGGGGTCTTAGGATGTCAGATATCTAGAAAAGAAATCATGCAAACTTTGTCAAACTTGCGTGGAAAGTCAAAACAAAGAAGCTATTATGGACAAATCTTCTTAATCAAAAATACAAGATTGATAAAGAAAGGAAGCGAGTGAAAAGGGCTCTCCAATCTACAACAGTTTAACTAAGGCCTTACAGTGGTTGGACAGTCGACTGCACATGAAGGTTAAGAACAAAGTTGCTACAAAATTTTGGATAGATATCCAGAATTAAAAAGGAGAGAGTTTATAACTAGTTGCATAGCCCTTTGAATAACCATGATATGGAGCTAGTAATTAATCAAACTTAGGAAAATTATTCTAATTGGAAAGAGGAAGACATTGGGTATTCGCTCTACGAGAAGATACGAAGTAAACTAAGTAACATTCATTTGGAATCTGCTACGGATGCAAATGACTGTTTCAAGTGGCCTCTTGAAGTAGATGGAGAAGTTATCGCTAAGTCCGTATACTTAAAGATGATAGAAGAAGAAGACACAACTCCGATGTGGAGGGGGGGATTGGAAATGGATCTGGAAATTACTAGTGCCACCAAACATCCAAATCTTAGTATAAAATATGTTCCATAATGAACTTACCACAAGAGACAACCTAGAAAGAAGAGGTTTTCATTTGAGGAGGTTGTGTCCACTTTGCAACCATGAGGAGTCAATTGAACATATCTTTATCTAGTATCCTTGGAGCTGTATCATATTGGATATGTTTAGATTAGATATTACAAATAGCCAATGTTCCTTTGAAGACATGAAGACCTAGATTGGAAGGCTTTGTAGTAAATTTTGAAAGAAATGGACTACTTCATCTATACCCATTGAGATTGTTGCTTTATTCATCTTAAAGAATATTTGGAAAGCTAGAAACCAAGCTGTGTTTGGAGCAAACCAACAAAGCAATTGGTTACAAACTATTCTAAGGGAGGCAAATGAGTCGTAGGCTTATTTACAGAAGGAAAAACTAAATCTGACAAGTGTAAGACAGTAAGCCATACCTGTGAAGATTAGGTCGAGATGGTTTAAAATAAATTCACATAGCGCTTTTGGGGATATATCATTTAAGGTTGGAGTGGGATCTATATGTAGAGATCATAATGGGGTAGTTCTAGGAGTTTACAACAAAAATTAGAATTTATCCCATTAGAAGCTGAGTTTTATGCCTTTGCAGAAGGATTAAATCTAGCTAAATCCTTAGATGCTAGGTATATCATTTGTGAGATTGACTCCTAGCAAGCGTTATTTTAGCTAACTAGTCAATCTCTAGATTTAGATGTTTGCCATCTAATGTTAAGGGATTGTCGAGAACTTCTTAACACTTTTGAAAATGTTATTGTGAATAGGGTCTCTAGAGAATGGAATGAAGCAGCCAATAGACTTGTGAAGGAAAGCCTTAATTTAGATCAGTTTTTATTTCATTCCTCTATTTTTATTTGATGTTTGCTTTTAGACTTTCATCATGCTAATTTGTTTTGATTTATGGATTGCAATTTACAAGATGGAGGGGATGCCCTCTAGTTGACGTTGTAACTGGATGTTTTATATAATGTCCATTACTGAAAAAAAAAAAGAAAAAAGATAAATGATGTCCTAATATAACAGAAATACTAACTCAAAAATTGGAATTTAGAAAACACCGAGTTAAATATCTTACATAAAGACTATAAATAAACACGAGTATCTAAAATTATGAAGTAATAACATAATTTCCTTACTATATACATATCCTAAAGCACTATATGAATCTGTTTAAGAAGTTTCGTTGAAGATAATCAAAACTATATATGCGTGTTGCAAACTTTGGTCAACCCCTCTAATTGAATGCCTCCCTCCCCTAGGACTCTACTAAGCATCTTTCCTTTTTAACTAAACCCTTTTCCTTCTCTTCCTTATCCTCCTAAATATTTTGATCTTTTAAATTTACATTTCTCAATTTGCCCCTTTAAAATACTACCTAGTGTAGTCAACAATTAAGAATTCAAGGAAAATAACATTACGATGATGCCATGATGTTATTCAAATTTCTAAGCAATCTCAACTATTGGTTTTTAAATTGAGGGAATGTAAATTGAGAAGATCATTTCCTCTAGAATGACATCATCTAATGAAAATTCTTCCTCCATTTGATTTTTAGCCACTACCTATCCTTTTCTTTTTGCTATCTCTTCTTCATTCTCTTTTCTTTTCATTATCTTACATTCTTTCCTTTTCTTCTCTAAATGATATTATATCTCATCTTCATTCTCCATTTGTCTCACTTATCTTCAATAAAGATTGAACACATCACTACCTTTGTAATATAATCCAATCATTCTCTATGCACTACACCACTACTGTCAAGGCTACCATCTCATAAAACCATCATAAAGATGACACACTAATAAGTTCTAAAACACGAAAATTTGTAAGTGTAAAAGTGACCTCACACCGATGTTTTCTGACTTATATATCTTTTATTAGTGCATTAAATAGCATTCTGTCACTTTGAAGAGACTCCAACACATTCTTCCATAAACATGCCAATACTTAACTCTAAACTACTTCACATCTATAAGTAAATCATATCTTAATTCATCAGAATTAGCTTTTCACTCAAAAATTAGAATAAAATTGAACTTAAACAAAACTTTGTGTTTTGTCAAACAATGAATAGAAGCTAATCATGTATGAACATTATTGTTGCTATTTTCTTGGTTGCAACAATATCCCACCTAAGGGGTGGTTCGTAAAGACTTTAAGGGATCCACAAAAGAGTACATGTGAACTATCAAAGTGTTGGAGATTTTTTTTATGTGTATACTGAAGCACTTAAGTCGGTAATATAGACGAGAATGACAATAAGAGTAGATGTGTAGTAAGCTAAGGTATTGGACCCTTTACCTTAAGGGCTTTAGGATATTTATAGGTGAGGAAACGATGGACGTAACTAGTAGAAGACTTTTCCTCAACTCCTCGAATCTTCCGTTGTGGTGAAGTAGATCATGAACAAGATCATGAGAGTGATCAGTTGTCATATTTAACCATTGCTCTTCTCGCCTTCCTCTAAATGCTTAGACTATTAGTCTAGCTTAGACTTGAGGCCCAAAGTAAAGTGCAGTGCTGCCAAACATAAAGCATATCAAAATGACCATAACACTATAAAAAATATTAATGAAACTACAATTCGGGATTGAAATCTTAGTTAGATGTTAGAAATAAGAATATGAGCTTTTAGAAGATAGTTTATCAAATGATTTTAATATTAAAATCATATTGCTATTATGCGATTTTGAAGATTATGAGTACCTCTCAACTTTTAAGAATTGCTACCATTAGAATAAGGTGAATGGACTTAATGATTGCTACATTATATATTTACTATTTGATATTATAAGCAAGAAGTCTATACATGTATTGCTATCATGTATGTTTGCCATGTATGTTGTTCTAAGTGTGTTACTAGTGTACATGCCTTTATGTGAGCTCCAACCATGTATATATGTTAACGAGTGCATGTTGTAGCTATCATTTGTTGTGTACCTATTAATGTTTATGCATTGGTGTGTATACGTATAGTAACACATATATTGTGATACTAAATGTAAGGGTATGCAATCATTGTAGAAGACTATGCATGCATGTCATGTTGTGTCGTGTGTGCTAAAGTCATGTACATGTATGTCGTTTCGTGTATGTTTGTTGTTTTTTAGTATGCAAATCGTATATATGTACTGAATTTAAATGTATTGCATTGTGAATGTTTGTTTTGTTCATATGTTTTTTAATACATACGTTTGAGACAGTTGCATTTGTGCCATAGGTTCGTATGTATATGCTATTAAACTTTTATGTGTGTATTATGTGGTGATAGAGTGAGTGTGTGCTACTACATCAATTGTGTGTATGTTTTAGTCTTTATATCATATGTATAATAATGTGATAGGGATCATGAGCCTAAGGGAGTGATAACTCGATTAGGAGCATAAGGTTTACAAAACTTAAGTCAAAGGGTATTACTTAGAGAATAAGCTACAAATGGGATGGATTTTGTATTAAACTAGGTATAACAATTTCAAGGGTGTGACAACTAAGTAACATTCATGTTGAAAATCAAAGGACCAAGTAGAGCCACTTAAAGTATTAGAGGGTAAGTTGCTGGTAAAGGACGAAGTATAGTTGGAGTTATAGCTAGCACCTATATGCTAGGGTAGATGCTAGGAGAGAGATTTGCTTTTCATCACTTTTCGTGAGTCTGGCATTCAAATGCTAGGATCAGCATCTAGATGCTAGGCAATTATAACATAGTATCTAGACCAGACGACACGTGTTGTTGGCATCTAGATGCCTGATTGCAATATTGATAACCCTGTTTTCTTTATTTTGCTATAGTTATATCTTAAAGTTTATTTTGTTTATATTTTTACCCTTGCTTAGCCCTAGTTACAAATTATTAAGGGATTGTAAGACATTATTTGATCGTTATTAAAGATAAAACTTTTCTCTTAAGAGTTCTCTTAAACCACTAGATCTTATCAATTCTTCTTTAAGAACTATGGCATCAAATCTCTTACTTATTACCTATGTCATACCATAATTAGTAATCTTTCAGTGTCTAATATCCATGAAGGAAGTCATTCATATCTTGTTCTTATTTCCTTCCCTTAAAAATCAACCATAAAATCCAAACTTTTCTAATATCATTGCCAACTTGTGATTATTGACTTGGTAAGTATCATAATGTACATGTGTTAGAGTCACCATTTCAGTGTTTTGAGTGGATGTTGCGCATATATGTGCATTGATGAAATCTAGTGTATGTAAGCACTGTAACATATATGTATGAGTTCCCTTAAGAGTATGTATGTATTGTTATGCATATTAGTTATTTTCTCAACCTATTGGGCCATATATATGACTAGTTAGCTCAATATTTTTCCTTTGTTAGGCCAAAATTATAAACCTAAATGATTATAAAAAATGATCCTTGACTAAGCTTGACCCTATTTTACACTTTATTCGAGAGTTAGATTTTCTTTTTATTCACAAAAAAAAAATCTTGGCATACTAATTTATAAAAGAGTAATAATAAATATATAGATTTTAGAAAGAAATATGTATGTAAATAGCCTATGTATTATATATATATATAACTACCCTCTCTTTTGTTTGTCTACATGGATTTTTCAACTATTAGACAGTGCTATCTATCTCAAACCATTAATTTAACTAACTTAATCCGTGTAGGATGTATACATGCCATGCTAGGTACCACAAATGGCAACAATTGAAAAAGAGACCTCTCTTTGTAATCATACTTTCCGAACATAAAAGACCTTAATTGGATTTCCCCAAACTAAAAATCTACTTTCAAATCAAAATATCAACAGTTAAGAATACTTTGAATATAAGCTTAGAGACCTTAATTGTTGCTTTTGAAGGGGGAAAAAATCAGTGCTTTACCCGTTTGAGAAGTCAAAACTTTGAATATGGGAACGTCATTAGATGCATCTATGTTTTGATGCTCACTTAGCCAAGCAAATGGATGTCCAAAGATTGAGAAACTTCTAAAAGTTCTTCCAACTTAATTGCCTAAAAATTTGTTTATCCAATGAAGCAAAGTTTGACTACAATATCTATGATAAGTAAATCAATTGGTAGTCAAAATATCTCCTCCATTTGATAGACTTGAAATACTCTTCTAGCTTGAAAAAATAGCTTTTTTGAAGCCTTAGGTATATCTCTCTACTAAAACCCCACCAATCTTAATTTATTAAGAGGAATGAAACGGTACAATAACAACAAGAACACCAATTTTATGAAGAAATCACTTTAGGGATGAGAGATCTTTAAAGCTTCACCAAGCCATGGAAATGTTTGATGGCATCCCCATCTTTAAACCTTTAATTTTTCATAAGGGTAGACTCCTTTTTTCCCTTATTCTTTCCCTTCTCAAAGCAACAAATAGAGCTTTTAAGCTCTTATAGATTTAGGGTATTCTTAGGTGTTTAGAAATTTCGATCTACAACTAGGTTTTTGGTTAGGAGAAATACAATAAAGAATTTTTTTTTCAAAGATTCTCAAGTAAAAGAGAGGTTTCTTTTTCAATAGTTATCATTTGTGGTACCTAATGTTCCTTACGTATATCTTAGTTGGCTTATGTAAGCTAAATTAATGATCTGTAATAGTTGGCACCCTTTAATAAGTCAAAGTACTCATGTAAATAAACAAAAAAGAATAGGATCAGATGCAATTGTATATCTTACATAAAAACTTGAATTAGCTAGTTAAATTAACACTTCAAAAATTTAGGTAGTTAATTACAAAAATGGTTATAATTTCAACACTAAATTCAACATATTTAAGTTACTATATGTATGTGTCTCTATGTGTATGTTGTTCTACATACAAGTGTTGTTTATTCTTTGTTTCTTTCCTCAAGCTACTGTGGCTAGAATTTAAGTATATATAAGCTGATATACTCTATACATTCTTCCTTTTTTACATTAGAATTACAAACAACCAAGCTTAACACCGTACATTCACTAGGTTCATGGATTTTTATTTTTATTTTTATAAATAGGGTATATTTATTATATAAAAGAGTGATAATAAATATATGGATTTAGAAACACATGTATATATATTAATGAATGGCCTTAGATAGGTATAAAGACAAGTCAAAGTATATAAGCCTTTAAATTTATATTGCGTATGGACTTCTAGTACTTCCTCTTATTGTTCATAATAAAATCATCTCAATGACAAGTTAACCACAAAAATCACTTACATCAAACTAGTGTGCTTGTATATACACACATATATACATGATTTGATTTGTTACTAAAGAATAAGGATTTTGGATATATTTTATGACTATGAATTTTACATGATGATTTTTACATATATGCACTATTAGGTATTTACTATTACTGTGCTATTATTTGATTAACCCGTTGGTAACCCCAAACCAAATTAATAAATAACTTAAGTTCTAAATAATGATAAAGTTCATTAATCGATGTTTGTATTGTATTAGAAGATGACCACTTCTACAAACTAGCACTATGGGTAATGTCACACATATGACAAAATAGGAACTTACCTACCACTAAGGATCTTAAGTTGTGTGGCTCCAAGAGGGCGCCGATGCTAAAAGAATCACGACCTATCTTTGATAACCTAAAATTAATACACTAGTTGATTCCTTAATTTTAGTTTGAGGAGGAGTCATATCCTTAACTTTTCAATGGTTAAAGGAAGATCGTGTACAATAGTATATTGTATATGCTTTTTTATGCATAGCATATGGACATAAAACTTGCTTGTTTTTCTGTATGTGTTTATACATAGCATCTAGAGTTTCCCCACATTAAACTACGATTTCACTTACACCCTTATAAGTAAGGGTGGGCACAGTTAAATTCAGTACGATTCACCCCTTCTCATCGAACCGAACCTAATACAATGGTTCGTTTTTTTTTTTTTAAAGTTAAACCAAACCATACGATTCGGTTCATAAATTTTTTGAACCAAATTAAAACCGGTTCAGTTCAGTTTAATCCATGATTCAAATTGTTTATATTAATTTTTCATTAAACATTTTTATCTATAATAAATATGAAATTTTAAATAGAATTTACTCAACTTAATATTAATAATTAACACAAAATTATGATAAAAAATAACAATATATGAAAAATTTGATGAAATTTATGGAAATTAATAGAAAAATATATATATAATAATTGCATGAATTTTTTTTATTTAACTAAATGGTTCAGTTCGATTGAAAATGGTACAATTCGGTTCGCTTTCTCGAATTGAACTGCAAACCGTTTATACATAACCGAACCATAAACCAAACAGTTTGCAAAAAAAATAGAAAATAAAAAAAACGATTTTTCTGTTCGGTTTGGTTCGATTCAGTTCAGTTTCCAGTTTAACCTGCAGTTCGCAGTTTTTTTGCCCACCTCTACTTATAAGATCATGTTACAAGTTCTAGGTACTATAGTATTGGCCATTAGGAGAAGTTACTCTAGGTAAGTATTGTAACTTTCGATTGAGTCAAGATAAGAAAGTAAGGGAAGGACATAGAGACCGCTTAACTTTATTTCCTTTTCTTGGTTCAATGTAATAATTTTTGTTAACATTGAAGACTCCTTATGGTGTATAATAACCTATATTTATGTCATAAAGTTACTATTTTTTTATATAAGTTATTTGATGCTTGGTTGAGGTAGATACTTCTTAAGTACTTGATGAGATTTAAAATATCAAGAGTGGGGTCCTCTCTTCCAAAGAATACTTATCATGAGTTATTATGACTACAATATCCTACAAGATTTGATAGACAATTCATTTTGAAATTTAAGAGAATGGATCTTGTCTACTCACCGCTTTAGTATTCTTTAGCAAGCAAAAGGTAAAAGCAAGTAAGAAAAAATTATTGACTATTTAATAGTTCTCAAAAGAAACATATTTGGAAAATTTAAAATGAACACAAAACTAATTAAGAATTAGATAGTGATGGTCCTATATAATGCCATCATTTGCATCAAAAGGGATGTAAAGGATCGAACTCGTTTGCAAGTTATAAGAAATTTAATTTATTATTTACTCAAGTTTGACTTGGCAATTATTACAACTCATTGAAGTCTTAGCATCAACTAAACAAGTTATTTGCTATGCACATAGAAAGTCATATTCCATGTCTTGATTAATATCATGAAGGAGGAAGAGGATGAGCCAGACGGTGAATTGAGTAACCTCCTTAATCAATAAAGAAGTTCATAAACTTAAAGTGATATCACTCCTACATAATCAAAGTATTGATGTGGCCTCTCTACTGTCGCTATCAAATAAATGGGTAATCTGCTTCTATTCCCATTTTTTATAAGCATCAAAATCTTACTACATCCTAATGTGATGCATTACCATCTTATGTTTGAAACACTCCAATCACATGGTCAATCTGGGAGTTCATATCATCTTCGCCATGTCTTTGATGAAAAAGTAAGTAGATCTTGTAGAGTATTTGAAGAAGAAAACATTACATCTCTTTTGATTCTAAAATACTAAGTTGAGACCAAGAGTCTCGGGATTCTCTTCTTATACCAGCTAAAATACAAAAGGGTGCAACAGAAACCCTTCATCATAAAAGATAGGCTCAAGAAACTCAAATCTTTGCCCATATTGACCTCCTTTAACACTCCATATCTTTTATTTCTCTCCAAATTTTCAAGTTATTCATTATTTTATTTCAAATCGTTGATACTTTCACATGATAACTTTAGATTGTGAGCATAAATTTATTATATGTAAACTAAAGAGGCTAAAACCTTAAATTCTATCATAGCTAAATATAATATAATATAATAAAGCAAGAGATTTCCATCCGTTGTCATATGCTACTTTGAATGAAGCAGTTGGTAAAAAAAGGGAAATATAACATGCATAAATTATTTTCAGAAGTTTTAATGAGTGCTAGAAAGAAACTCTTATGTAATAAACTTTCAATTTTCATTGACTTTTTGCTCATTATTGGTCATACAAAATTCCATATCACTCTCATCTCTTGTAAGCATATAAATAAACTTAGTGAGTAATGAAAATTCTATTAATCTATTATTCTCATGAAAAGAGAAATAACTAATAAAAGAACGAGAAGAGATAAGAAATGATTGTAGCTACTAGCTAAGACTCATAAAAGAGTAATAATGCATATAAATGGACCATCTAAAGAAACAAATAGGCCTAAAAACCATTATCTTAAACAATACTACACCATTGACCGCGTAATGTCAATTACTTCTTGTACTCTATGAATTGTGTAAAAGTAGGATACTCAAAATTTAAGGGGTCCAAGAGCTCTATAAAAAGTTTTTGAAGGAAAAAAATGTGAATGAAATGACCGCTAAATTGATTTGGGTCCATGAATCTAAGAAGTAACAAGACTTATAAATCTCTTTTGATTCAAAAATCATGAATTTGAGTCAATATCCTTTCATGGAATTGGATTGATTTATCCTAGGGATTTCATTTCAATTGAAATTTGGTTATCACCACGTATGAGGATCTCCATTAACTAAGTAATACTTTGAGGAATGGAAAAGGCAACAAATAGCAAAGATGTTCATTGAAAATAACTACTATTTAGAGTAATCAAGTGATATATATCTCTTTTGCAAGAAATAACCATTTTATTCTTAACTTCCTGTTATTACAATGCATTTTTAAGTCGGAAATAAAAATATTACTATTATTGCCGCCACCACCATTATAACCACATCCACCACAACCTTACCAATATTGCATCACTAGTAAGCTAATATTATAACATCCCATTATCGCTGCCTTTACCCCTAATCTACTACCCATACAAGTAGTAGAAGTAGTGAAATGGTGCATCGACCATGATAGTAGGTTAGTACAAGATTGAGGTACTAGTGAGGGGGTGGTAACAGCAAAGTTGGTGGCAATGATGGTCATAAAGTTGTGTTGGCAATGATAGTGTATAGTGATAAAGGTGGCAATAAGGCAAATCTTTGTGGTAGCAACAATAGTTGTGGTAACATAGAGGTAATACATGGTAGTAGTTAAAGGTAGTTTGCCAAGACCCTATAAGGGACTTAATAAGATTATCTAAAATTTTCTTATCATAAGTACACTCATAATACAAAAACCATCTTACAAGTCAAAAATTACAAGACTCAAAATAGTCGATTGCTAGGGATTTTTATTTTTAATTAATTAATATATTGTAAAATATAAATAGCTATGAATATCTAATATTGCACGTTCCTTAGAATCATAGAGAATCGGTATTACCTACCAAACGATAGAATCAAGTAGTAAAGACTTAAAATTTACACTTACTAAAGTTGCAAAATCTAAATATAAGTATAGTATTTATATTTAAAGTCTCAAACAAGCTATACAATCTATCTCTAGTTGAACCTCTAAAATATTTCAATACTTGCTCTTAATGCTCAGCTCTTAACCCATATCTGATTTTCTATCGACCTACAAAAGAAAACTATTGGGAAGTAAGTTACACGAACTTAGTGAGTTATCCCTCATGCTATACCAGCAAACAAGTTGTCAAACAATTTATTATCAAGTATATGTAATATGCCAAACAATATATGTAATTGACTAATACTGCATACAATATTAGATTTAACACCCTCCGAAGTAAAAGTTAAAGATACATTAGCACTAATCACAACTGGGTTATAACACATGGGTTTTTAACCATATATTGCAACTTTATATTTCATAAAATATATTTTCTATTTTCAAAATCCAGTAGCATACAAATTTTCAAGTCTAGCAGTGAGGTGGCTCCCACGATCCACACTTACGCCCTACAGCGAAGGTCTCTAAACTTAACCTTCAACTAGACGATTAGCTTCTCCAGCACTTAATAAGTTTATAAGCTAGAGTAAGGTCATGTTATACAAGTGTACTGTGCTAAAATACTTTAATTCAATATATAAAAACAACTCCCGCAAGACCTTTCTTTACCTTCATGTGAAGTGGCGGCCAAAATAAGTAATGCAATGCAATGCATGGTTGATGCATGATCCTTTTAATTTAAAATAAGTCAAATATAATTAAATCAAATTATTGGATGATTAATCAATATCAACAAACCATTCAAATTATGTAACAGTTAATTATACAACCAAATCTTCAATTATCATATTTAATAATAAATTGTACAGTAATCAACCAATATCGAGCACACACATAAGCCAAACCCACATGCATTAAGTTATTAATATTTAATTTAGGTACACTAATTATAAGTACAAAATAAGTATAGAGTTATAGGGAGTAATTACTTGATTAAAGCCGATATAAATTTTAGCGGTCAATAAGTTGTTTGCCCTCTTGATCAATATCTCTTGATAAATAAAAATAAGAGAAACCTAATGAGTATCTAAACGTAATGCTAGACAGGCTAACTAGTTTACTATTTATCTTATGATTCCCGTTCTACTTAAGTATTATATCATTTATAACGTTTCGTTTTATCTTTTATCTTTACATCTTTATAGTAGATTCTTATTAAGTTCAAATGTGCTTCTTTAGTCATAAAGTTTGATTAAACTTTTCAATGTTATTTTACATTGCTTAACTTATTTATTATGATATTTAGGAAATATTATTTTACCGTATACATAATAGTATCCAATTTAATCGTATAAGTAATAATATTCAAATTGGTAACGTTATACGAGTTCAAATTGTCTTGTTTTTTATAAGTTTTATATTAGTATATCGTTATATTATTATTTAATTTCAATTTCCATGTATAACAAGATAATTAATAGTATATTAGGTTAAGTTAGATAAAGTAATTAAGTCGGTTAAAGTAATAGAGCTGGATGAGAATATCAAAATCATATATTTAAATAACCTAAAACTTTAACTCAATTATGTTATAGTATTATCCTAAGATTATATTGTGTGTATATGTATATTTATGTTCAATTTATTCAACGTAAATGTATGATTTTATCTTATTATTATCAATATTATTATTATTATTTTATTATTATCATTATTATTTTATACTAACATATATCATTATTTCATATATAAATATAATTGTGTTTAGTTATTTTTTTATTTAATTAAATTTTTATCCTAATTATTTATTTATAAGATCTTATCATTTAAATAATGTAATTAATTTACTTATGTCCATCGGTTTTTCCTAAATCCTAAATTGTGTATAGTTTTTTTATTCTAACTCTGTTTATATATAAACCTATAATTGATTTTTATCGTTTTTGAGCGTATGTTTACATAGCGAGGTCTATTTTTTACGTTAAAACCCACATTTTCTTAGATAAGCCTAAATTATCATAAATTTAATTATTTTGACTCAAATATTTTTATTTATAAATTTTCAAGTTTTCTTTATTATTTTACAACTTAATTAATTTCTAAATTTTATATTTTTATGATTTCTTATTTTTAGCTTTAATTTATGTAGACTTCATTATTTTCCTATTTTAAACTTGATTTGCTATTTGTTGAAATTGTGTTATTATTATGAATTCATTGAATTAATTTTACTATTCTTATTCTTTAATTATTTTGAAGTTCTCGGTTTAGTTATTTAATTGGAATTAAATTGCCGATGTGACATTATTTTAATGGTCTACATGGAACTTTGTTAAATTTTATTGATTTTTATATTTCTTAAATTTTATACTATTATTATTAGGTATATTTATATATTATTATACTTAATTAATTAATAGATTATGGGTCTTGATAATGTATTATGGGTTTTAGCCTATTATATGTATATATAAATACTTATATGTTTATGTATATATATGTATTTTTCTTTATATCATTATACTTTATATATTAATAATTGTACTTATAATTAACATACTTAGTATATGTACCTATACATGTATAAATACTTATATCTATACATGTAGGAATACATATGTACATGTATTTATACATGTACTATACTTTATTATACATATTTATGTACATGTACATATACATTTATACATATTCATACCTAACTTTATACGTACTTTTATACGTATATGTTTATACATGTTTTTATATTTTCTTAGTATATTTTAAAGAAGTTTTAATATACAACACCTATACATATACACATATATTCGGTTCTACACATATATATACATATATATCAAGTGTTTTATGCACATACATATACATATATATAAGGCATTTATGTACATACTATATTTTTCTATATTCACATACATATACATACAAACAAAATGTATGTATATGTATATATATTTACTCATATACTCATGTTTCTAAGTAAAATAAGGATATGTATATATATCTACTTATCTATACGTATAATACCATATATATATATATATATACATATATACAACATCATCAAAAGAAATAAATCATACATCTAAAGCTAACATATTTGCATATATTCTCTAAATCCTTATACTAAAATACATGCTAAATATATCAAAATAAGATGGTACAAAATATACTACAATACATACTTTTACAAAAAGGATTATTATTAATATTATGTAAGATAACTATAATTACTTACCTTAATATATAGTTTAGTGAATAACTCCTCTTTTAATCCCTCCTTTTAGTATTAAAAAATTAGGTTGTTTAATAATATGGTTAGAAGTGGAGAAATAGATAAGAAAATTGAGGAGAATGGAGGGAAGAAGATGATGGAAAGTATGTATGTGTGTTTGTTGGTTCAAATGGAAGGGAAATTATCTCTTATTTGCAATGATTAATGGATAGAAAATAAAATGACTTGGAGAGCTCTAAAAACCACATGAAGTTCATAGCACAAAGGGAAAAATAAGAAGGAAAAGAAAAGACAAGGGGAGTTAATGCATTTGATAAGAGAAATTTAATGTACTTCAATAAAGACATGTTGATTTGGTTGACATGTTGACTTAGTCCGTTCATAGACTATTTTATGTATTATATATAAATAATTTGAAAATAAAAAGAAAAATGAGATGAGAGGAAGAAAATCAATTGTAATAAATCAATAAAACATATACTAGAATTTCCTTACACATTTCTAATCCTATAAATAATATTTAAAATAATAAATAATATAATTATAAGGCAAATTATAGGTCATGTTATTGATATCTACTATATATTGTCTAAATAAAAAATAAATGTCTAAATTGACATAATACTAATTCATTTATATAAATAGAATGTTAATATTAATTATAAAATAATATTATAATTTTTTTATGAATTAATATAGTACTTTTATATTTATGAGCATTTATAAGTTATCTCTAATCATTCACTAGCGATTTGATACGATTTAATGTCTTGTTCAGTTATTTAGATCAATTAGGGTTTTATCATCTTCGTAGCAAATTAGTATATTTATAAGCTTAAAGTTTTTATTTTAGGATTTTGATCAGGTTTGAGTTCAATTTTTCATATGTATATGCGTATAGAATTTAGAGTTTTCATATGTAATTAAGGTTTTTATCAGGTTCAAGATCAATCTCTTACAGTTACACATATTTAGGGTTTAAGGTTTTTGTAAGTAATTAAAGTTTCAATTAATAAATTAAGGTTTTTCATACTTGTTTTGAGTTTCAAATTTAAAATTTTAATCAATTTTAAACTTATCGGCTTGGTTAACTTAGAGGAATCATCTATAGTATATGAATTCAATTCTATACTCAAAATATTAGATTTACGGGTTTTACATAATTAGATGGCAATGATGCAAAGATGATGATGGGCAGTAGCAGCGATGATGATGTTTTAGCGACAAAGATGGCAATGACAAAGTTAGTGTTGGTAATAAATGAGTAATGGTGGTATGGAAGTGGTAACGATAGTGGTAGCAACAGTAATAGTAGTTGTAGCGACAATAGAGGTAGTTATGATAATGTAAGGGTTGTTATGATGGTATATATATGGAGTGATTATGGTGGTGTAATGTAGTGTGATGATGGTATAGTGGTGATGAAGTTGGTGATTATAATAGTGCAAGAGTGGCTGAAGTTTAGTCGGGATATGCAATTATAAAATCTATTTCCTTCCAAGATAGAAATCTAATACACTTCAAAAGAAGGCAATAATCATTTACGATGAAAGAATAGAAAAGCCTACTAAAATAATTATTAATAAGTTAAGATTGAAGTTAATAAAAATGTCATACACCTAAGATCATTAAGGTGTAACAACTTTGTTGTACATTATGACACATGGTAGGAACACAAAAGGCTTGAAACCTATATTTAAAATCCATAATTAGGAGTGTAATCAAGTCAAGTCAAACTAATACAATATTAAGCTTAAGCTCCAGCTTAGCTTGAAAACTTGAAACTCAAGCTAGAGCTCAACTTGAAGATATATATATAGTAAGCTCAATTTCCATTTGATTAGCTCTATTAAGCTCAAAGTTTTTTTATAAATTTTCTCTAAATAATCTAATAACACTTAGATTTAAAAAAAAAAATAAAAACAAATTAGAAACTATACCGAGCTTCATTAGACACGTGAGCTTAACAAGCACAATATTCTAAAGCTCAAGCTCAATGACTTGCTACTCGAGTAGCTCGAGTTCATGCTTGACTAACTTGAGTTCAAGGTAAAACTCAAGCCAAGCTTAAATAGGTTGCAAATCGACTTGATTCATTTACACCTCTATCCACAATATATTCTCATCATATTCCATTCATCTATATTATCAAATATAATGTTGCCCACAAATTCATTATTCATATCGAATCATAGAATCGTCCAAAAATAAAATATTGAATCATAGAAAAGGAAATTACTAAACATACAAACATTATCAACAATCTTCAAATATGTAATCGAACCAAAATTCATAAGCCTTTTATAACTATCAGTATGTCCATTACTCATCATAATCTTCACATACACTATCATCAAATGCACAACCCCATGGCACAAATCATTTTTTAGATAACCATATCAATCAATGTTATGAAATCCATTTGCACCTGAAATCATAAATTTCAAACATAAGTGAGCAACAAAGCCCAATACATAGTTATTGTGTCAAATCACCAACATATGGCACATTCATATATACCTATACGATATACTAATAAAACATCAGTACTAAGCAACATATATATGCCTAGTTTAGTTATCTTATTTAAGTTTGAGAGCAAGCACACATGCAATATTTCAAGGCTAGGTTCTCAAATCCTTTTAGTCTATGAGTCATGAAAATAAGATTCACAGAATACTGGAGTCTCAAAGATTCAAATAATCTCATACTAGTTTCACATTAGTGTCCCATGCCTTAAATGTAACATATTTATAACTTCTCTTTAGAAGAGCCAACCAATATGATAATAAAATTTACAATGCAATCAACCTCTACTAAGTTTGATCAAATTTCTTATCCATCTCAATTTAATTGACCTAATCCCAAATTTGGTTGGCTAAATTCCCTACGTGGTTATTTTAATCTCGATCTAATCAATCACTTTTACCTAATTCATAACTTTTTCGACAGCTAAATAAAAAACTTGACCTAGAACAATCTTAGTTGGATTCTAGCATTAAAATTATTTCTTTTTATTTATTAATTTAAAAAGTCACCAATTTTATCATTATTTATGTTAAATTGATTATTTCCATTTTACGTTTTTCATAATTTTTACAAAATCTTTGATTTCCCTTAGTGTCCAAGATCTTCTTAAGTTTACTATTGGTATCATATATCTGATTTCTTTTAACTATGTAGTTTTGAATCTCCAACTATATGATTGTTATCCTAAAGGTCATTTGGAATAATTTTCCTCAAAGTAGAACATAATCTACTCGGGTTTACATTGCTTATTTTGTAACGAATAGATAAGAATCCTAAAATCATCATTTCGAACTTTTACTGTAATTCACCTTACGACTTTAATCTCCCTTAATAAACATTGAGAATGAGTTAGAAACAAATTCAATGTTATTATACCATAAGTTTTTATCTAGAAATTATTGTTTCATTACCTTTTAATAGTTGCTACGATTCAATGAATCTTCTATTCGCCACTCTCGAAGTTTCCTTGCATTGATCTTGAGCAACTACCACATACTAATTAGAAATTTGTTTATAAATCTTAATTGAACAGTCGACTAAACTGAAAAGCACAGTTTTTTATCCTGGAAATCCTTTGAACAAGTTGCACGATGATACAGAGACGGCAAGGATGATGCTAACAAGGCAAGAGAAAGAACGAAAGAGTTTTCTTTAAGGACTTTTTAAGGTTTTCATAGGAAAGATCTACATTTAGAAATCTATTAGGAAGAAAAAGGTCAGTGTACAATTTCCTGCCTCTATCTTTAAAATTTTTTCAAGAGGTCTTGAAAGAGTGTCCAAACCATTTGAAAAATGCATAGAAAATCGAAAAATAAAGAACTTTGATTTATTTTGGATTTATGTGAGCCCATTGAGAAAAAGGACAAAATAATGGCACCATGTCATCGTATTTGCATTAAGCTACGTCAGTTGGACTAATTTTCGTATTACAACTCAGGGCAAATGAGTTTTACTCATGAACGTTCTTTTGGTTTTCCATTTACAATTTGCTGCTATATGCGGGAAAACCAAAATCCTTCTTTGCTCTCGTAATTTCATTCGAAAGATTTGTATGAAGTTATTTAACCCGAAACTGCTTGCACTTGAAATTACTTTTAACTTAACTTTTACCAACATTATCATTAAAACTTCCGGAATAATAACCAAACCTAGCATGTCTCAACAAAGCACTGGTAATTGCTCTCTACAGGATAAAGTAAAGCGACAATATCCTTTTTGAGATGGACAATGCATTAGAAAACAAAATTACACTAGTACTCGATATTCTCCTAGCTGCCAAAATATATCATTAATCACACATCTTCCTTTGTAGGAAAACATAGGAGAGAACATTTAACGAAAGCAAAATTCCCCATATGGGGTGTGTACCTGAAAACGAAACCCTAATTTATTTTTTACTAACTCGTGTATACCTTCAAGTCTTGTTACATTCAAGAAACGTTGTGGTCTTCCTTGGAGGCTTTGAAAAGGTGGAGGCGTGTGTCCCCAAGTCTCAAGGAGTAGGCAGCCTGCTTGTATTCAGCCCAAGTGAAGGGTCTGTAAAGAAGATGCTTTTGAGGAGTGACGATTTGTGGAGGAGCAACAATGCATGAATCGAGGGATGGTGCTCCAAAGAAGGCTATTGACAGCCTTGACTTGGATGGATGAGTAAGTACTCTATGTCTCACGCTCAAGAACCTTCCATTCGTCATTGCCTTCATATTTCAAAAAAGAATTGACTATTAAGCAAGGAAATAAAAAATTTTAATCAATTGCCCCACAAAACTTGGACCCAATTTAATGTCTTTCCCTTCCATCCATCTGTAACAGATGTTGATTGGCTAAATTTTTTTCCAATACAAACCCATTTCATTCTTGTGAGAGAACAGTTTCGTGCTAATTTGACTATTAGGCCTCCAAAATTAATCAAGTTGTTTAGTAATTATTTCAAGTATAAGCTGATGGATATTTTCCCTTTACACCCATTTGTAATCAATTTTGATTGGTTAGTTTTTCGTTTACAGCTAAATATACATCACACCGAAAGGGAGAAAAAATTCAAACACGTTGTCACACTATCCATAAGACCTTGGCAATTATCTAAGGTTGACTAGCGATCGTTTCACATATTAAAAAAAAAAAAAAAAAACAAGTACATAAATCGGTGAATCCATCAATTTACTCTCAAGACTTGTGCACCAAATGGGTTGCAAATTATGTATCCGATGTCTTCATGAATATGTTTATTTTAATTTTTAATCATATAAAGCTCAACTATATTTAAAATTGAAATAAAATTTGACCAAATCCATAAATCAGTTGGCTCAAACTCGAAGCAAATTTCGACCTCGACTTGATCATTATAATTGAAATACATAGTGATTATCGTTTTCCAATATTCGACTTAAGCAAAGGCCCAGAAGCAAGCCACATACCACATGAACTTTAGTTGGTTTTTTATTCTTTTCTTTTCTTTTTTTTTGTTTTTTTTTTTCTCCCACGCATTGTGGTTGGGTGCTCATTTCAAATGACTTGGAAAGAGACTAAACCCTGTTTGCCGTAGGAAAGCCCTAACCCTGTTTGCCGTAGGAAAGCCCTAACCTTTTAAGGAGACTGCTTTAGGAAAAACACCATATAAAAGGAAAAGTGCCCAACCAAGCATCAACTTTTTAGTTACATTCTAGTCCCCAACACACAAAGACAGCACAAGGAACTGGTTTCTCTCTCTTTCTCCAAGATTTTTCTCATTTTCCCATGAGAGAAAAAACTGACATGTTTGGACCCCACTTAGCAAAAATGGCAGTGTTTCCAAGGATCACTTGACCTGAGCTTCCATCAATCAAATTAGCACCATTCTGGTACCCTATTAACCATTTATGTTAAAGAAAGATAGAGAGAGAGAATGCTGACATTGCTGTAGGGACTACTCAACATTTAAAGAAATAGTTAAGTATGCGCGTGTTATCTATTTTTAGACAGAATTTTTATTAATATTTTACTCCCTAAGAAATATGGATCCAACTTATACAGGCAAGTTGAACTAAGTACATTCTGTTTTACCTATATGTCAAAATTTGTATATATTTTTACGTGCATCCAAACTTACCTACTTTTAGTTCCAACATTTGCTGTCCTAATTCGTTGTCTTAGTAGGTTCCTAATTAATCATAATCCAAACCTACGTGAATTGAGCAGACCAACACACACACACACACATATATATATATATTCCAAGTGTTTACATATGATTGGTGCAAATGTTGTTTAGACGGATAATAACAACAAATATGAATCCTTATTCATAATCCTATAATAAAAATAGACCCGAGAATACCATTAGAAGAGGAATATATATATATATATATATTTATTATGAGTTTCTTTCCTTAGTATCTTACAATTTAATTTCTAAATTGGTGTCTTCTGTTTAGAACTTAATATTGTACTTTCAATTTGATTAGAAATTTAGTTTAAGTTTTCACTAAATTACAACCAATTTAAGAGCACAGAAACTAAGTTGTAAAAAACAGAAGCTTAGTTATTAGATTGTTCTAAGAAATAAAAAGTATAGGTACTCATGATGTAATTACTCCCATTAGAAGAAAATAAGGACATGATAAGTGGAAAAATTATTACGACATAAAGTTTGCAATATCATTATTGGGCGTTTCTATTTATATTCTCATCAATTCTAGTAGATGTTATGTAAAGCATAAATATATGTATAATTATATAATAATGAATGGTACAAGCTACAAAACATAATCAAACAAATCTTATGTTAGTGTATGTAACATACCTGTAAAAGATCGCCCACATTGACCCAAAAGGCAGTGGGGTCAGGAGGAACCGAGGTCCATACACCATCCTCAAGTGAGATTTGGAGGCCACCCACATCGTTGGATCTTAAGATAGTGATTATCTGAGGGTCAGAATGTTCTCCAAAACCAACTCTGTGTAATGGCGGTGTTGTTGATTGGTTGTCCTTGACAAGTGATGTTGATGATGATGATGATGATTGTAGTGGTGGATAGAAATTTAGCCTGAGGACTGAATCACTGTCAACGTCCTTGATTAGTCTACTGAATATTGATGCATCAGGGACCCCCAATCCTTCTGCCATCAGATCCAATAGCTCACATGCCAACTCTTTCACTGCTTGTATGTAATCACCCACAGCATCACTGTCAAAAACACACCGCTTTCAAGCCCCCCAATTGAGTTACCAACCAAAATCATTAATCTTTAAAGCATTCTAAGGTTTATCCGCATCTTATGATTCTTATTCATTACGTTAATAATCTGTATTAAAGGTGGATGAATCCTTGAATCTATCGGTTTCAAGTCTAAATCCATCAGATGATGGTTTTGAATTGTAACTGACTCATAAAGTAATCGGTTTCGATATCTATTCCTAGTTTAGAAACAATTGTCTTCCATCATTTTATATCTTTTTCATATTATATTTGTTTTATATCCAATTTGGATAAGAATTTGACTTATGTACAGTATCACTTTTTTTCTATAATACCTTTATTCTCTAATTAATAATTAATTTTTCTTCAGCCTCTTTCCCTCCTTTAAATAAACACATATTAAGAATCAAACAACTCAATCTTCTTAATTTCTTCCCTCTTTCTAAACATAGTTTTAAATATCATCTACAAGCAAATCATAAGGATTTAAAAATTCTTAAAACCCAACTCAAATCTTATAAGACTTTTAAAGTAAATCCAAACTTCTACCTCATATCCTATTGTGCTATTATAGAATCCGATTAGATTGGTACTCTATATGACCATCCCGTCTGTATCCTAACAGAATGAAATTGCAAGAAAGTTACATGATTTAAAATTAAAAAGAAAAAAAGAAAAAGGGAAGAAAAAGGAATTAGATAGGAATAACCAGGCTCAATTATCCATACAAATGAAAGAGAAAAATGTGGTTAGCAATGGGTAAGAGGAAGGATTAGACTGATGATGGTTTGTGCAACTCGCACTGGTCTGCCACTGCCACGACACTGACAACTGCTCTACCGTACTTACTATCTTGATTGGGTAAGAGAAGTCATCGTTACTTTTACCCTATTTGGGGGAAAGAGTATGTATATGTATGTCCTTTGCCTATTCATCCTATCTTGTTTTTGCGTTGCTTCTACCCTATTTGGGGGAAAGAGTATGTATATGTATGTCCTTTGTATATGTATGTCCTTTGCCTATTCATCCTATCTTGTTTTTGCGTTGCTTCTACCCTATTTGGGGGGAAGAGTATGCATATGTATGTTCTTTGCCTATTCATCCTATCTTGCTTTTGAATTGATTTGATTACACCTTCTGTGCTTGGTCTGTAGGTTATGAAATTCTGCATGAATAGTCATTCCAATTTTCTGTTCTTTCGTGTTCAGATAACAGGTACGATAGCTTCGCCCCCACAAAAGGGGAAGTTGATAAAATAGAATTTTTTAAAATATTTTTAAAAAAGTATAAAATTTTTTAAAACATTTATATATCTCATAAAATGTATATATATATATATATATATAATTAAGATTCTTGCTGACAATTGGAAAAAAAAGATTTACCATTTTAATATTAATTATCCATTTCAGGAAAATAAGTTTTTAGACAAGTACCAAATCTTGTGAATATTCTTACAAAGATCGTTTATTAGTAACCTTTTGCAAAATTCACTGAATTTTTTAAAGTGACTTTTTTAGAAATGTAAGTAGTTGGATCCCATAAAATTTTCATTTGCTTAGGAGGGACTTTTTTTTTTTTTTATTGAAGTGTAGATTTGATATATTTTAATCAAACTAAAATAACTTATTGAACGAATTCCAAGACAAATAACGTATATTCCGTATCAAAATATCTTGTAGGATTTAGAGAAGGTTCCCCCACACATAATCTATCTTCGATCCTAGTTAAAAGAAACCCGTCCCAAAAAGCAGAATGTTATAAAATAATAAATTAGTTGGTATCATAACATTATGATCTACGGTTAGAACTATTGAACAATAGATTATGGTACCCAAAGCATATTTGTTATTGCGTCTTGGGGAAGGTCTTTGCTGTTTAAAAGATGGAAAAACTCAAATTTGCTTTCCTTACATAAATGCTATTTCCCAAATCGATCCCCTTTAAAAATATAATTAGCATCATCTACAAGAAGAAAAAGAAACATCAAAAGGTCATCCCTACTTTTAATTTCTTAGGCTTAATTCCCTTAATGCAAAGAATATAAATTTAAATTTTCATTAAATGTTGACCAAGACTAAAATAACGCTAGCTAATTAAAGCAAAAGTCTACCGGCCAAAAAGAAAAAGAAATTAAAGCAAAGTCTTCTTCGAATTCTTATTACTTTAGAGATTCATTCACACGTCATCTGTGTCTCTAATGTGAACAATGAAACTCTTAATACCCACTTGACATGCAAGATAAGGAACAGCATAATGTCAGTGGCTACACTCTATTTCCATGCTCACGTGCCATCTAGTCCTTCCCATTTGCAAATTCGTACCGTCGATTCACAAGAAGGAAGTTAATACGTGCCATGCCTAGGCTCGTATTTGAGGTTTCTCAGAGTCTCGATTTTCATCCATTTTCTTTTGGGGTGAATAATGATTTTCAGTAATAAAACTTTTAACTTGCCAACACAAAAATGGACTAAGTTAATAAGAATGAGTTCCGGTCTGTCAAAAAAGCATAAAGCATAGTTTTTTATCTTTTACTATTGACGTGAGGACTGTATAAATAAATAATCTATAAATATCTCGTAAGCGGTTTATAGTACTGATAGATACCAGGCCTTAATTCATGGTGATACCTATAACCGAGGTCATCCCAAGAAGGCAGAAAGGTGATATAAGGAAAAGTTAATAGACGTGCTCCACATCTATTAAGATGTTAAAATTAAAAGGTTATTACATCTTTCACAGAAAATTACACTGTATATACCAAATTCATGAAGGCTCGAGTTACAAACTATTGGACATGGTGTTAATGTAATTTTTTCCCTCTAATTTGTTCCTCCTATTTTCTTTCCCTCTAATTTTTTACCAATTCCCAAACATACAGTGTTAAGCAACTGTTTTTCCGCAAGTGTACAGTCAATATATTTTGATTAGATGAAAAGTATTTTTTTCCAACCCATGATATATGCCCGGGACACTCCTTAATAGAGTCTGTTTCGTTACATCTTATTAGTCGAAAAGTGATATTTCATATATATATACTAAAGTCCTTGAGGTATGAACCAGATTTAAGCGTCATGATATGGATGTCGACTTCTCTAGCTAGGGTTCACCACTGTTACTTAGATTATTTATTTCTTCAGATGATAATTATCCATTAAGAAAATAATATCATATATTATGTGATTTAACAATATTGATTGGAAAGTTATTAAAGCAATATAAATCATAAATGTCTTTTCCGAAAAGCAGTTGAGACAACCGATGCTTAATGCTGCTTACCTTTCATGATCTCATCGCATGTGACAGGTTTCTATATGTAGATACTCTTTTGACATTTTATAGCTTCCCTCCACAATCTTCAAAGATATAATTAATTTAAGTATCCTTCTCTCTTTCTCACGAGTAACAACTCACAAATATAATAAAACCTTTACTTCTTAGAACTCAAAGAACGCTTTATTTATCATTTCATTAGTTAAATTAGACTACAATCTGCATTTTGTTGGAAAATAAAAAGGGAAAAAAAAAAGAAATATGGATTAAGAAAAGTTTATTATTCATTAAAGAATAAACATATATTTTTGAAAAAATAATTAGTTATTTTCTTTATATATGATGGTTAAAGGACCTGGATTATTACTATTTCTATCCCGCGTAACTATTCTTAATTACTACGATAATATTTGAAAAGGCGGAAAATAAAAAACTATAAAACATATGAGAATCACACGTTCACGATATGAAATACCACTTCCTCTTAAAAATTAAATGATAATCAACGCCTTATTCATGCATAACATTGTTATCATAGACCAATATTATCAATTAGCAATTTCCACAAATATAAGCACTTTTGATGTATAAATCTTATTTTATCATATACAACACCAAAATTTTTGCCCAATAATATAACATTATAGGATTTATTGTGACATTCATAATTTTTAGCTAATAATCATAGACATGGAACGTTTTATTCACATTGTTTCTAAAGTTTTCAATTATCCAATAAGTTCATGTAGATTAAAATAATTTAAAAAAAAAAAAAACAAGAACCTTATTATTTTAAAACTTACTCCATATTATTCAAGAAATCTAATAAAAGAATTAAAAGGAAAGCTTTAAAACTAATGCACATGTAATAAAAAAAAATAATAACAATAATAATAATAATAAAAGGATGTCCAAGTATAGAAATAAGTACCTGAATTTTGTTGGATCATCAGAAATATTTTTAGACCTTTGAGATATGAAATTAGGATTAGTATTAAGTAGAAGATATTCAACTTCTCCTATATCACCATTAAATCCAATATTTTTGCATCCATATCCAAATGGGCTAGCTGGTCCTGCTCTTTGCTTATCAGAATTTGGCTTTGAAAAAAATTTTAAACTCTCTTCTTCCATCCCTGATATTAATTTTTCAGGCACACCATGATTGATCACTTTGAAGAAACCACAGTTTTCACATGCTTTTGTGATGTGATATGAAATTCTAGACCTCTCTTGTGAAAGGTCTATTAAAGGTAATTCCATGGATTGGATCTTCTCGGTTTTGGTTGGAGTTGCACTTGCCACCACCATTTCTGTTTTTCTTCACCTTTGGCAGACCTAATGCAAGATACGGTGACAAGTTTAAGGTCGATAATGTGTCGGTTACAAATTTGTAATAATCGATATATGTGAGAGTGAGAGAGAGAGACACAGAGAGAGAGAGAGAGAGAGAGAGAAGAATTGCTGAGGAGGGAAGCACCAGGGGAGAAGAATGAGATAGGAAGAGAACTTAGGAGAAATCGCATTATATAGATGATGACGGTCGGGCCAAAATGTATAATATTTAAGGATGTAATAGGTCATGAATAGTATATAGATGATGACTGTCGTATGCATGATCCCTCGAGAAGCTTTACCCTTTTATTAAAGGAAGAAAAATCGGCTTAGGACCAATAATAAAAGAGCATGTTTAATAAGACATAAATATCTTATCGCCAGTCCATTTTGATGTGAAGAATAAAAAGAGGATTGGATTCTAATTCCTAAAAAATTGAATAAAATTATAATTAATTTTTCTGTATTTAGTTAAATAAATAATAAATACATGAGTAGAGATATAAAAAAACACAAAATAACTAGAATATCTTAATTTTATATTATTCCCTTTCTTTCTTTTTCATTCTCTCTCTCTCTCCGGCAACCCGCAAAAACAAATCATCCACTCTCTCTTTGCTCTTGTATTTTGTACCAAATGGTTTGTGAAATTTCATAGTCTCATGTCGTGGAGGGTTTTCATTAAGGAATTGTATTGAGCTTATTTGTTGTACTTTATGCATAATTGATGGAACTTATCGATGATTTGGGAATGGATGAATTTGGGTCCTAAGGTTTTGTTGTTGAGATCAAGGAGTTGGGATTCATTCAGTTTTGGAGAAGTTGAATTGGATGTGTTTTCGAGAATTTTGAAAAGGATTTGAGTTAGATCTAGTCTTCATCGATGAGTACTTTGTTGGGTTAAGTTATAGGTTTGGGTGCAGTGGTGGGTTACGAAGAGGTATGGTAATGGTCTTAACTAACGATAGTGGTCAATGGACACTAAGTTAGGCTCTTTTAACATGCAGCAACCCATGACTCGGTTGGACATCAAGTTGGTTTACTAGTTTTTGAGGTAGTTTATGTATGGTCAATGGCTTGTGCTAGTGTTGGTGTTGGTGGCAATTAGTGATGTTGCACTATGGTTATGATTCTGTGGTGGCTATTTTATGGGGGAAGAGAATGTTTTGGGAAAATATAATTTATGTTATATGGAATAAGGACTCTTAGGTTAAATGAGGAATTCTTATTATGGAATTCTTATTATTTAATTTTAAATAATAAGAATTCCTATGAAATCTTGATTTCCAGACAAAAAATTAACTAAACAGTATAATAAGAAATAAAGGGGGAATAAGTATCTATTCCCCTTAAGTGAATAGGCCTTTATAGAATCAAGTGCAAAATTGGAAGGTTGAGAGAACAGCTAAAAGTATGGATATTGTAAGATATGGGGATATAGAAGCCATGGGGAAGTCAGAATTGATTTATGTTGTGAGTTGTCCTATTTGATAGCATGGAAAGATGCATTCAAACTAAGGAAGGTATGAGGTAAAGAGAAAATTTATTTCATATGTTTTTTTTATACATGACAAAACATGTGAAGTAGTTATAAATGAAAGCTATTATGGCAATATCATGCATTAGCTTACTAATCAAGGATTCATACATGTCCATAAACAAGTGGTGCATTCTAATTGTTATTGGTTATTATAACAAAGTTATATATAATATAGTTCCAATTTATTCTATATGTATTTATTATTGGGAAGAGCTTAGTGATACAACATGCAAGTTATATATATGGGTACAGGAACACATTAACATCCAAAAGAGCAAAAAAAGATCTTTAAGTTATTTCTAATAAGCTCAAAAAAGGCATAATAGGAGGTGTTTAAGTTTGTTAGAAAGACGAAAAGCCAAAGAAGCCATATGTCTAGGAAAATCTTTGTATCAAAAGTAGTAGATTCCTACCTTAGTACTAAAAAAAACAAGATTTAACAATGAATTTTTCAAAAAATAAGCAATGGCAAAAATTATGGATTGAAGTCAAGGGAAAAAGACAAGCAAGTTAATTTTAGTTAAGTTAAAAAGCAATTTTAAGCCAATAAAAACTTAAGAGGTCAACCCCAAGGAAGGACTAACTAAGAGGCTGGTCTAAAGATTAAACAGAGGAAGGTCAACCAAGCAACTGACCAAGTCATACTATAAGAGGCCAATCCAATTAATTAGATGCAAGTATGCCGGTACAGCATTAGTCAATTTGAAAGACATTATTAAGAATTACAATGCCCATAACGTGTACAAAAAATTTATTGGAGAATGTCATCTACATTTGTTTTTAACTTATGGTAGTTGAATCTCAGAATAAACCAAGTCGCCTCGTACCAATTATACAAATTTTCAATACATAGAAGAGGGTCTTTATTCTTGATCTTACCTTGTTTAGCTTCTTGTAATTAATACATAGACTCATGTTACTATGTTTCTTATCAAAAAAACATAAGAGCACCTAAAGGCATATGAATTCCTTATCTAGCATCCTCTAAAATTGTTAGTTCCTTTTACTTTATTGGTACCATTCTATAAGGTACATTCAAAAAATGGGGTAGTGCCTGATATTAGTTACATGATGAATTCCACTTCTTTTTTAGCAATGGCCCCCTAAGTCATCTAGAAACACAACTCATTCACCATTAGTTTTTGTTCTAGCTACAAGGAATTTTGATACTTTCAAAGCCATCTAAAAGCTAACAACCCATTTTGTTTAACACTACTATTCATATATTACAATGAGAACTACCTTTACACATCATCAACATAGTTGTTAAACTACTCTTCTACGGGTACGTTTAAGTACGTGCATCTATATATGGAGGCAATATATATTCACATGGTATTTTAAAAGTCAATCATGCCTAATATGATGCTAATTTATTGCATTACCATATGAAATCCATAGATACCATTCTTCCTTCCACTATAATATTTATATCCTCACACACATACACATACATACATATATAGATGTATTTGGTTTAGAGGGAGAGGAGAATAAATCATCATCACTAATCAACATATAGGTTTAACTTATGAAACTTCAAAGAAAACAAATACACCATACAACATTTATAATCGATTCTTGTATCCTATAAACAACTTAGCTCATTCTTCAAGCTCCTTTCATTTTCACCTTAAAATCATATCTTAAGTTTTCTAATGATCTTGATGTCACACTCTGAAGTGGTAGAGTCATAATAGTTTCACCATATAAATCATTTTAGAATAAAAACTGATCGTACAGCCACTATCTTAAACCTAATTTACACAAAATATTAACGACTAACCCGCTTTGAAATAAATAGTTCACAAGTTAAATATGTTATTTGCCTATAAAAGTATGAAAAATATATATTATGATTCAAAAATCCAAGTAATGTTCATATAATTTAATAACACAATCTTATTTAAGTAATACATAGTTGAATATTAGAAGATTCAAAAGTAAGGACTAAAATTTTCAAAAATGTAACTAATCAGTTTTATATTCTCACTCTTCAAGATCCAACAGTAGCTAGCTTCAGGATAGTTATAATGACACTTCCTAGCTAGCACCTACAATAACATCTATAGGGACCTGAGCAACCAACTACTCAATAAGTGGAGACGGAAACAAAAGACTATATATCAAGCAAAAGTAAGGTAATTAGCCAGCTATTTAAATGCAACGCAACAAGCAAATGCCATAATACAACATTATTTGATTCATCATGAGATTAGAGAAATTAGATCTATTGTAATATGGGTGAAAGAGTTTAGTGCACATTCAATAACTCACAACTAAACTCAAGCTTATGCAATTAAAACACCCCTCCTCACATGACTACCTCCATCCTTATTGTGGCCTCCTTTCCTATCGTCTAATTTGACTATGGACAAAGATGGAACTAATATGCTATAGCATTATCCCCCTAAAAGATGTCAATATTTGATCAAAGAATCTTAAATGTTTCCCCTAATGGGTTGCAATACATGATTGGTTAAGTTTATAAGTCGTATATCATTAAGCCTAGCTTAAGGCAATCAATTAATATCAAGCAATTCTACTAATTGCAAACCTAAACAGCAAACCAGTAATATGTAATTGAGTTCAGAAACATACACATACAAGCATACGCACAAATAAGCTACTTATAAGCATAGCTAAATATATTCTTAAGCCTTCAAGTACTATGAAACAATACTCCAAAATACAGTTATGTATTAATCACAAACTTACATGGATGTCTCACTTGCTTACTTAAGGTATAACTCACAACAAGCTTTTATCGATAGTCCCTATGATATGGAGGTCATTTTAGTATTCATACAACTACTATATATAAGTTTTTTTTTCTATAACTCTTATTATTAACTTTAGTTTAGGGTTTCATTATGTCTAATTATTCAAGTTTTAAATCTCTTCTAATTATTTTCGTTTTAAGCTGGGTTCGAATTCAACTTCTAATGTTGTTTCTGATCCAATCTCTAAATCAAGTTCTAATTCAACTCCCGATTTCTTTATTCATAAATCTCATAAATTCTTTCTAACCTATTTCCTACAGTTTATTTAGATGAATGTAACCTTTGGTTTAGATTCTAACTAACTCCCTTATATACTTCTATTATTCCTAATTATGATTTTGTTTCTACCAAGCCCGATATTTCCCCGGTTTTGTAAATTAGTCTTGTTTAAATTGATCAATATTAAACCCTACCCATTTAATATTGATCATCAACTAAGGTTTAAATAAAATTGGTTCTTTTATCATTGAAAACATTTCGGAGTCACTATCCGACTGAAGTCGAGAAAAAGAATTAAATTACAACCAATCGAGTGAATTGATTATAATTTAGCTACCAATCTTTTAATAAAACCAATTTTATTAAATGATTTTGAAAGAAGGTCAACTACGGGGTTTAGGTTTTTTTTAAACCCTTACGGGCACCACAACTTTCCAAATTTTAACATAAATTCCTAAAATCACCTTTTTTGAATAATAGCTTTAGAAACTACTTTTAATTGAATAATTTTAAACCTAAAGAAAGGAAAAAATAATTTTTTCATTTTTTTACATAGCCTTCAATGTATCTATGTACTCGCTATTCGGGATTAGATATATGTAATTTTTTCGATAAAATTTTAGTGTATTGGATTTGTTTTAATTTAGAAAACACGTCGATTTTACATTTTAAGTAGGTTCGATTTTATTAAGAAAGACCTAAATAATCTTAAATTGGGATTTTATTTTTAGAGAGTTCTAAAAAATGTCCTAATTTTTGAAAGAGGGTTGATTTATTTTTATCTTAGAAAAAGGGTTTTCTAGGTCATTAAAATATTTTCTTGTTTTTTTTCTTTATTTTTTTTTATTTTATCTCTTTTTTTTTTTTAGTTGAGAAAGTAAATAAATAAAAATTTAAAACTACTTTACTTTTTGTTTTTCCTCTCCTTTTTCTATTTTTTTTGTTTTTCCTTCTCTCTCTCTCTCTCTCTCTCTCTTACATTTACATTTATAAAAATAATAATAATATTAAAAAAAAAAAAGAATGAAGGCTAGACTTTAGAGCTTTGGGTGCGGGTCGGAGCATCAAATTTGATTTGAGTCGACTTGAGTGGGTTGAATCAGGTTAGAGTCCTAACTTGAAGAAGGTGACCAATAGCTCCAAATGACAACCTACTGCGACTTTAGGTGATTATTTCAAGTGAGTAAGGATAGTTTTACGTGTTTTTTATTGGGTTTAGTAGGTCTAAGATTGGTGCCATAGGCTACAACGGTAGTTTAGTGGTTGTTTGAACTCGATCGCCAGCGATGGTAGTTTCCTCATTTGAATGGTGGTTATTAAAGACAAAAGGGTAGTGTGTCTAGAGGTTTTAAAGGGTGGCGAACATGATGGAGTGGATGGATTGCTTCGAAACTAGCCTAATTGATAAGAATTTTAAAGAGAGAAATGGTTGGTGTTAGAGAGAGAAACATGAGATTAAGCTTGGAAGGGAGGTTGTAGTCTGTCCTTATGTGTTCCCCGATTCCTACTTTATATTAAATGAAGCTTGAACATGTATAGAAAGTCAAGGAATCCATTAATTAGAAAATTCAAATCAATGGCATTTTGACCCTCAATGAATTTTTTTAAAACTTAGAGATTGATTTTAGCTGTATAAAAAACTAAATTTGGACAGTACAATGGGTGGATTCAAAACAAGGGCGTATCTAGTATGTGATTCCACCAAGAAATCATGTGGAATCGTATAAAAAAATTATGCAAGATAGTGTAAAATACGAGCGAATGAACTATTTGCAAGAGAGAGAAACTAGAAAATAAAAGAAAGAAGACGAAGGAAAAGGCTGAAAGATGGGCGTAGTTACGTGTAGGGCATGTCATCATGCACCCAACCTACGCATATAATACACACACACGGGCGAAAATTAAAAGCAAGTGCATTCGCACCTACATACGTATGCCAAGGCTCACATTCAAGGCCATTAGCCCTGTAAGTTTCATAAATAGGCTAGGTTTTACACCTGGTCTAGTCTTCCCTTTTTTTTTTAAGTAAAAAGCAAATAAACTAAATAACTAAATCTAGTTCTAAGCTTAAAACTAAATCAAAATTAACCAAGTCGCATACATACGGGTATTTAAAATAAAAATTTCAAATGAAACCTAATCTAAATGTTATTCGACCCTGAAACTACTCAATCTATGTCACCCAACGGTACTCAAAACATTCTAAGACCTAAAAATCTAAATTCTTCTAAGATTTTTTTTTATTTTTCCATTTTTTTGTAATTTTCTAAATTTTCTTTCTTTTTTTTATATTTTTTTCTAAATTTTCTATTTTTTGTGATTTTCCTAAATTTGGACCATTTTTCCTATTTTAATAAACAAAATTATTAAGGGGCAAAAAGAAGATGTCTATAGCTGCTCCTTTTTGTAGTAAAGTTTAAATAAAACTTTGTCATAAAGATAAAAAAACAGACTATTTTTGCCCCGATGATGACATTGACATAAGAAGTGTAACAAGCAGCTACTTATCCTAAGCTTAATTCATTGGGGATTTGGTGAAAAGTGAAAGGGAGAGAAGGTGCTCTAATAGCTAGTTGAGTGAGTTTAGAAAGGTCTAGCATTGTAAGAGCTGGCTAAAAAGATTTGATTAAAACTTGGTCGTACCCTTCTAAGATGACTAATTTAGGTGAGAGTGTCTCTAACAGATTAGTAACCCTAAATTGGAATTGATTTGGAAAAACCTAATTATGCTCTTCTAAGCTCACTAACTTAAAAAGGAGCGTCTCTAGGGGACTAACAACCCTAAATTAAAATTGACTTAAAAAATCAAGTAACGCTCTTTTGAGCTCACTAACCTAGGTGGGAGCTATAAATCTTATACAATTAGTGATTTAAACCCTAAATTAAACCTTGAGTGCTCTAGATAATGTCACGAGTCAATAAGGCAAAATAAGACAACAACTTTATTTAATTATGGATTTGAATATATTATAAGTAATAAAAACCTTATAATTGAATTAAAACCTTAATTGTATATGAAAACCCTAAATTTCATGTACATATAAATACTCGAAATTGAACTCGAACTTAACAAAAATGTTAAAACTATAACTTTAAGCTTATAAAATGAATAAATATAACCTAATAGTAATAAAAACCCTCAACGAATATAATTATCGATTCATACATGTAATCGCATAAAATTGTTAATGAATACGTTGAGATAATTCGTAAATATTATAAACGTAAATGGTAACAATTAAACTAATAAATTTTTATAAAATTTCAATATTATTTTATAAATACTAAATTTATAATTTTTGTATTTAGAAAAATCTAATATTTTTATTTTATTTTTCCTTTTTCTTTCTTTTTCCTTTTTTTTATTTTCTTTTTCTTGGTCCTTTTTCTTTCCCTATTTCTTATCCTTTAGACACGTCCAGCTTCTGAAATTCTTTTTGCTACCACTTGTGTAATTAAATTATTTTAACATGTGTTACTAATGAGTATAAAACAAAGCATTGGATAAGATTAGGTCACATCACTTAAATTCTCACTTGATCTTTCTTCCTTTTTCTCTTTGAGTTACAGTAATTTTTCCCTTCCCCATCTAGTCTCACACAGCTGAAAAGAAAAGAAAAGAAGCATACACTTTTGTTTCAAGCACAAAAATGAAACATATACACATCTATATCTTTTTCCAACCATGGACATCTAATTTTTTTTTTTAATTCCTTTTGATTCTCCAATTCAATAAGGAAACTAAAAAGAAGAAGAAAAGTTTAGGGATTACTAATTCAAGATACTTCAAAGAAGAGTATTTAAGATGTATATTATGTTTATTTTGTATTAATTATTTTTATATGTCCTTATACATACATATAATTGGTAGAACTATATGTAATATAGGGTAATGTATTATAAATATATGTAAGATTTGTATTTCTTTATGTGTAAATATTCATAAATGTATAAATACTAAAGTATGCTCATGTATACATACTTGATATATTTAATATGTGGTATAAAAGACTAGGTATATGTATATATATCTACATGTATGCGTGCCTAGTATATGTATATTTGGTATTTTTATTTTATAGGTATATGTACATATATATATATATATGTTGGCGTAAATAGTAATATGTACATAAGGTATTTTTACTATGTATGTATATATATAAATATGGGCTGAATATATATATATATATCTATATGTACATATAAAATACAAAAATATAATTACGTATATATATACGCATGCGTATAACATATGTAGTATATTTATAATTATATTATCACAATACATAAGTATACATATACGTATAAGATACGTATATTAATAGTGTAGTATAAATAGAAATACAGGTATACATAAATATTACATATATAATATATTATGATATTAATTTAATAAATAAAGTAAAGTAGTATATATGAGTATATATACCGTAACCCTTAAAGAAATATAAAATAGCTAATTTGCAAAATTTAGTAAAATATAATAATAAATATTATTATGCACATATTACGTAAAAATACAAAATAAGAAAAAGATTGAAAATGTACAAAAAATTCTAAAACAACACGTAGCATCTACCTATGCTGCTACGTCAGCGTTTAATGTAATTAAATTTGCAATTAAAAATAATAATAAAATAATTAATTAATTAGAAAATTAATAAAGTAGTAAAAAAAAATTAAATAAGTCTTAAACATATAAATTAGTAAAAATAAGAAATTATGGTAAAATAGACTTAAAAGAAAGAAAATTAAAAAAATATAAAGTTTAGATATTTATTAAACCATAAATATGCAAAGAAAAGCTTAAAATAATATTTTATAATTACTTACATTGAAATAATAAAATTTATAATATTTTTACAACATAATAGAAAATATAGGTTATAACATCCAAAACGGATCCTGCTACGAGAAAGTATATCCAAAAACAATAAAAATGAACTATAAGTTCACAAAAATCAGAACTAAATTAAAAAAGTTATACGCGATTAACGAAAAAGCTCGACTCAAGGATTTCATATAAACAAATAACTAATTTAGATGGATAGTACTAAATATAATAATAGTTTAATTATTTAATTCAAACACTTATTATATTTCATATTCCCTTAATGTTAGGCAATCACGAGATTAATACTGATCTGCCAACAAATAACTACGATCCCTGACCTTGAGAATGACAAAGTGAGTATTCTTAATGATTCCATATATGCTTATATATGTAAATAGTGATTATTAACTGTTATTAATAATTAAATATTATGTGAGGCTGAGTTTTGCATGTGTATGGTATTACTCGTCAATTGTAAAATTACTTTAAAGTATGATAATGTACTGATTACCGCATAGTAAATCCAATAAGAATTAATCCGTTTATAACCTTGTTTGATTACATAATAAATGGACTTAACATTATCAAACTTAAACTAACTAAATTTAATCATACACTACATAACTAATTCTGGTTGTCACATCACATTGAAGTAGTCAAAGATCATACGGGGTTGATTAATTATGATTATAGTGTTTTAATATGGTGTACACGTATGATTTGACCTTACCTTGGCCCACAAGAACACTGGGCTTTGGAAGCGCCAATCATCTAGTTAAAGATCGAGTCCAAAGGCCTCCGTTTAAGGATAAGTATAGGCTGCAAAAATCCACTCACAATCATATTTAGAACTGAGTTTTTACTAAAATTAAAAATAGATATACTATTGTGTTTTTTAATACAAAACGTGGAGTTTTGTTGTTATTTAAGTTTAAGTATGATATCCGAATCTGATTGGTGCCTTGTATACTCTAATCCTGACTTCGAAAGGCATTAAATCTAAGTTACATGCAGTACCTAGTCAACTGCATATATTTATATGGCATTCTAATTGTTGATATATTCATACATTTGAAATTAATTGTTGTATAACTTGTTTGTTATATGGTTAAGGGAAAATCTCACTAAGCTATTTATCTTATACCTCTTTAGATTACTTATGCAGGAGGATTTCTTCGTGGTTCCGAGCTGTGGGATGCTTAAGGTTAGTGAATCATCTATTGGTTGGTAGGAAAGTGAGATTAAAGTTAGGAGTGTACTTCTATTACTGTAACTAGACTTTGAAAACTTATTAAATGGCTCTATGTATTATCAGCTTCTTGAGAGACTTAATATCTGTATTATATAAATTTAATAGTTATAGTTTGATATTTATGTGATTATAATTATGTTGTGATATTACTTGCACCTATATAACTCTTAGGTTGTTAGTTATAGTAGTAGCTTTTTATGTCACATAAAAGGTTGTCGATTGAAAGGAAAATCAATCTACAATCCTTTGTACGATATGTGATGCCTGCTGTGACGTCTGCTATGACTAGCCTCCCCTTGGGTCGTAACAGGAGCGTCTTTAGGAGACTAGCAACTTTAAATTGAAATCAATTTACAAAACTTGGTCATGCTTTTTTGAGCTCACTAACCTAGGCAGAAGCATCTCTTAGGAACTATTAACCCTAAATTGGAATTGATTTGAGAAAACTTGGTTGTGCTCATCTGAGCTCACTAACCTAAGTGGGAGCGTCACTAAGGAACTAACAACCTTAAATTGAAATCGATTTAGAAATCCCTAATTGTCCTCTTCGAAGCTGATTAACCTAAGTGGAAACATCTTTAGGGGACTAGTAACCCTGAATTAGAAATCAATTTGGAAAAACCTAGGTATGCTCTTCTAAGCTTACTAACCTAGGCAGAAGCATCTTTAGAGGATTAGCAATCCTAAATTGGAATCAATATAGAAAAACTAGATCATGCTCTTGTAAGCCTACTAACTTAACCAAAAGCGTCTCTATTAGACTAACAACCCTAAATTGGAATTGACTTGGAAAAACTTAATCGTACTCTTCTGAGCTTACTAAACTAGGCAAAAGCGTCTCTAGGAGACTAATAACCCTAAATGGTCTTAGAAGAAGCACCTTATGGGCTTGCTAAAAGGAATTGATGATAAAGGAAGTGCCTTATGGGCTCGCTTGAAAGAAATTGGTAAAGGAAAGTGCCCTACGGGCTTACTGAAAGAAATTGACGAAGAAAAGTGCCTTATGCACTTGCTAAAACAAATTAGTGAAGAGAAGTAACCTATGGTCTCGTTAAAAGAAATTAGTGAAGAAAAGCACCTTACGTGCTTGCTACGATAAATTGGTGAAGGGAAAAGCACCCTATGGGCTTGTTACAATAAATTGGTGAAAAGAAGCGCCATATGGGCTCACTAAAAGAAATTGGTGAAAAAAAGCGCCCTGTAGGCTCACTAGAACAAATTGGTGAAGAGAAGTACCCTATGGGCTTGTTAAGACCCTAAAGAGAGATTGATGAAGGAAAACACCCTTTGAAAAGTAATATTAATGAATAAGGATGCGCCTTATGGTCTCACCATGACCCTAAAGAGAGATTAATAAAGGGAAGCATCCTCTAGGCTCACTGAGAAGCAGAAGTAAGATTAATGAATAGGGAAGTGCCATATGGGCTCACCAAGACCCTAAATAAAGATTGATGAAAGGAAGTGCCTTATGAGCTCACTAAAACACTAGAGAAGGATTGAATGAAGGGAAGTTCCCTATCGTCTTGCTAAGATCCTTAAGAGAAAAACATGAAGGGAAGTACCCTATAGACTGGCTAAGACCCTAAAGGAGTACATGAGTTGGGACAGTGCTTTAAAAATGGATTGAAAAGATGGTACATCGCTTTAGAACCCTAAAAAGGGAGAATTAAAGATAAGACAATGCTCTAAAAGCTAATTAGAATCCAAAAAATAGTGAAAGATGTAAAACGAAGCAATGGAATTCGTTTGAAAAACTTCTTGATTGAAAAATCTTTACAGACCATTTATGACCAAAAAGACATTAGAGATAGGCCCCTTGATTTGAAAAAAGTTAATGGACATAAAAAAGAAAAAAGAAGAAGAACTTCATCAATGAGAATGACCCAGACTACTGTGGTAACTTAAAAGATTTGACCATATTATAAACATGTAGGTGACATGAATTGAAAACTTGGCCGCTTGGGTTAACATGAACTTGGAATAAAGATTAGTAACAAGCCTTTACTTTCTCTCTTTTTCTTTTTTCTCTTTCATTTTAAAATTTTCTCCTTCTTTTTTTTTTTTTTTGAAAGTTTGCTAATGGGTATAAATTCTTATTAAGGAGCAAATGTTATAGCCATCCCCTTCTTTGATAACCATATGGGGCATCCCAATGCCCCTGACCTTAATGTTGGGTACCCTCGTAGAGCTTTGTGATTTCAAACATTCATTTCATAAGGAAAAAGGTTAACTCATAATTAGTTTAATCAAAGAAAACTTCTTTGCTAACTCTCAATCCAGATTTCACTCTTAACTACGGTTCCAAAAATTATAGTCCATTTTACAAATGATACACCTTGATCAATCAATTAGGTCTTTCTCGATTCAATATTGTGAATTTAGAATTTTGGTCAATGGGTTTTAAAAGGACTTATGAAAAGGCCTGTTTTGAAAGAAATACTTTTATTTAATTCAAGTGTATAAGTGAAAAACCTTTTAGGAAAAATAAAAAGTATGCTTACCCTAGTTTTAAAAATAATTTTTATTAAAGATAAATTAACCTTTAAGATCGAAATAGCTTTATTATTAGTGGTATTATTAGTGGGAAGGTTTTATGTTTGTGATTAAGGATGTGTAAAGGAGCTTTGTGTTTTGTGTTTTATGTTTCGAGATGGATGTGTATGGTTTGTATTTTTAGGCTAAGCTTATAGTTCAAAATGGACATAAAGGGCTTTATGTGTTTTGGGAAAGTTTAGGCTTTAATTGTAGGCCTTACATCTTGTAGGCTTTCTTCAATTAAGGGCTTTTCTCTTACACAAGTCTAATTTTCAAGCCTTTTTCTCTTTTTTTCCTTTTCTTTTTATTTTTAAATTTTTTCTTTTAACCGTTGCCCCATTCTTTCCTAATTTATTATGCAGCCTTATTATTTCTTATTCTTCTCTTTTCCTTTAGCCCAAAAAGCGATTATCTCTATTGTCGAGTTTTTGTCTTTTAGAGATTTAAAACCCATAATACATGAATTCCAAGTGTATAGGCTTGAGCAAGGTATGTGTAGGCTTGAGGTGTTTGAAAAAGAAACTGGTTCTTCTTCATTTCAAAGAAAAATAACTTATCAAAAATAAAAGTTGTTTTTGAATTTGAAGTAAGCATAAACCAATGTTATCCTTCTCTCTTCATTAATGACCCTAAACTCCAAATTGCCCCATTGTGAGACGGTTCTTGACAAGGCTTAAATTTAAAAATTCTCAAAATAGGTCCAATGAGGTTAATAAGAGATAATCATGTTTAAGATTTGAAAATAAATGTCTAACTTCATTTTAATCTATATATCACTTTCAAAATATACCTCATTTAAAGAACGAATCCAAAATGTCCTCACTATTATGTTACTTAACTATCGAAGTGTTTAGGGATAGTGTGAGGGATGTAGTTTTCCCCTTTTCATCTTAAAACTTTTTCAAAAGTGAGTTACCAATTTCTTAAGGAGGAATCTATATTTATTTGCATAGGGTAAAGATTAGCTTTGCCCCGCAGTTTCTCAAAACATACCCTAGTTTTAATACTTTTCACTTGTTCTGAGTTCAAGACTTGAGTTGTGTTTTGACTTGGTTTATGATTAGGCTTGGTTTCCTAAAGGAATTAGAGGTTTTAGCTTGGCTTGGTTACCATGATAGGCCGAGGATTGTATTTAGGTTAGCTACTTTAATAGGCTTAGTAGCTAAGGGTTTGTGTTTAGATTGGCTGCTAGAATTAGCCAAGGGTTAATGTTTAGATTGAATGGGCCAAGGGGCTAGTGTTTGGGTTAGCTTCCTTAATGGGCTAAGGATTATGTTTAGGTCAACTGCCTTGATGGGTCATGGTTTGTGTTTGTTAGATGTCTTAACGAGCTAAGTGTTTAGGCCAGTTGCCTTAATAGGTTAAAAGGCTTTATGTGGGTTGGATGCATTAACAAGCTAAGTGTTTGGGCTGGCTGCCTAAGTGGGCTAAAGATTTGGGCTTGGGTTTAGGTTTGGGTTAACTCCTTTGTATTTAAGTTGAGCCAATAAAGATTTATAATCGTCAACAACTTTTCTTTTAATTTTCGTTTCTTTTTTTTCCTTTATTTTTTAGATCAAGAAAGGCAAAGTTTTATTTTACAAAAATCGAGAAATCAAATTATGAATAAGGATGGTGATTTTAGCATTCTATTTACAAGTTTATGAGACTTATTTTCATTTCCCTAAGGGAGAGAGGATATTGGTTAGATGAGTTCTATCAAAGCATTTATTTACAAAAATGGAGATGCTGGAGAATGAAGAACGTTAAATTAAAAGAGAACCTTTTATTATTTCAAAAAATTAGAGTATAGAAAACAAAGGAAGAAGCCTTAACACTTATTTTCAACACTTGACATTTATTCTAGGCTATCTAGTTATAAATTGGAAAAACCCTAATCTAAGTCTTACAGAGCCTTAGGGTCTTCTAACATTTCATAAGTTTCCCTAATGACTTGTCCTAAAAGGGCTCTTAAGGCTTGGTTATGAACTTCAAAGAATTTGAGTTTCTCTTTTAAATAGGCAATTTCATCTTTCAGCAGTTATCATAAATTCTAAGGAGGTCTGGTAACTTATCACTTCTCTGACTATTTGCTTGGTTATCTACCATTTTATGCCTAAACGTTTCATAAACAAGAATCAGTTACTAATAAAATCAAATAATGTATGTGAAAATATGCATATGATTAGAACCGTTTGAGTTAGTACATTACTCTTTAAGTTAAAACCTTACTATTTGATTTGATGTTTAACTTTTTTTTTTTTTTTAAATTTAAAATTTTTGTAGGGTTGCAATTCTTAAGAGTAGTGTATTAACTTAAGGTTTTAGGGTTGGGTTCTAAAAAAATCCTTAATCTTTATGACCTCACTTGTTTTTAGAAAATACTTTCATTAGTCACATGAAGTTTAAGTGGAGGTGGCCTAGCTAACGCTTAGCGATAATTACACTACAATACTTAAAGCTTACATAATGGCCCTCCTATCCTAAGGTCGTAATACGGTTTGAATTTGACCGTTTCTACTATACAAATATGATACAAAAAGTAAATGAGTTAGTACAACCATATATAAATGTAGAAAATAATGAGTAAATAAATAAATAAACTACAACAATAAGGTGATTTCAAAGAATTAATTCTAAATTTGAAAAGTTAAATAGCTAACCCTTTTTTCTCAAATCCTTAGTGAAGTCGCCATTTTGTCAAGCTTAATATTTTATTGGTTTTGTAAATTAGTCTTTTTTAAACCAATCAATATTAAACCCTACCCTTTTAATACTAATCATTAATTATGGTTTAAAGAAAATCAGTTGTTTCATTTTTTAAAACATTTTGGAGTCATCACTCTACTGGAATCGAAAAAAAAAACTAAATTATAAATAATTAGGTAAATTAATTATAATTTAGTTACTAATCTTTTGATAAAATCAATTTTATTAAAGGATTTTAAAAACTAGAAGATCGAGTTCATGAGTTAAATTTTTTTTTTAACCCTTATGGGTACCACAACTTTCCAAATTTAAAATTGAATTTCTAAAATCACCTTTTTTGAATAACAACTTTAAAAACTACTTTTAATCGAATAATTTTAAACCTAAAGAAAGAAAAAAACTAATTTTTCATTTTTTTTTATATCACCCCGGAGGTACTTATGTACCTGTTATTCAAGATCAAACGTACCTAATTTTTTTGGTAAAATTTTAGTATGTTAGATTTGTTTTTATTTAGAAAACATGTTGATTTTACATTTTAAGTAGGTTCAATTTTATTAAGAAAGATCTAAAGGATTCTAAATCAGGGTTTTATTTTTGCAAAGTTCTAAAAAATGTCTTGATTTTTTATAGAGGATTGATTTACTTTTATCCTAGAAAAAGGGTTTTCTAAGTCATCAAAATATTTTCTTGTTTTTTTTCTTTATTTTAATTTTATTTTATCTCTTTCTTTTTTTAGTTGAGAAAGTAAGTAAATAAAATTTTAAAACTACTCTACATTTTTTTTTCTTCTCCTTTTTCTTTTTCTTTTAGGTTTTCCTTTTCTCTCTCTCTCTCTCTCTCTCTCTCTCTCTCTCTTTACATTTACATTTATAATAAAAGAAATAATAATAATATTAAAAAAAAAAAGAACGAAGGCCAAACTTTAGAGCTTTAGGCACAGGTTAAAGCATTGAATTTTGTTTGGGTCGGCTTGAGCAAGTCAGATTGACCAGGTTAGGTTAGAGTCCTAACTTGAAGAAAGTGACCAGCAACTTCAAATGACAACCTACAGTGACTTTGATGACTATTTCAAGTAGGTATGGGTACTTTTATGCATTTTTTATTGGGTTTGGGATTGGTGCCACAGGGTATGGTAGTGGTTTGGTAGTTATTTAAACTCGACTGCTAGCGGTGGTGGTTACCTCCTTTGAATGGTGGTTGCTGGAGACAAGAGGGTCGTGTCTGGAGGCTTTAAAGGGTGGCGAACATGATAGAGTAGATGAATTGCTTCGAAACTAGCTTAATCGATACAAATTTTAGAGAGAGAAATGGTTTGGGTTAGAGAGAGAAACTCAAGATTAAGCTTGAATGGGAAGTTATAGTCTGTCCCTGTGTGTTCCTCGACTCCTACTTTATACTAAACGAAGCTTGAATACTTATAGAAAGTAAAGGAATCAATTAATTAGAAAATCCAAATCAGTAGCATTTTGATCCGTGATCAATATTTTTTTCAAACTTGGAGCTCAATTTTAGTTGCATAAAAAACTAAAATTGGACAGTAAAATGGGTAGATTCAAAAATAGGCCATGTCTGATACATGATTCCACCAAGAAATTAGGTGGAATTGTATGAAAAAATTATGCAAAATGGCCTAGAATATGGGTTAATGAGTTGTTTACGAGAGAAGGAAACTGGAAAACAAAAGAAAGAAGGTGAAGGAAGTGGTTGAAAAGATGGGTGCAATTACGTGTAGAGCATGTGATCACGCGCCTAACCCACACATGCACTGCATGTACGAGGGCAAAAATTAAGGCCACTGGCCCTGTTAGTTTCATAAATAGACTAGGTTTTACGCTTAGTCCATTCTCCCCATTTTTTTTTTTAAGAAAAAAAGAAATAAACTAAATAACTAAATCTAGTTCTAAGCTTAAAACTAAGTCAAAATTAACCAAGTCATGTACACATAGGCATTTATAATAAAAAATTCAAATGAAACCCAATCAAAATGTTATTCAACCCTAAAAATACTCAATCAATGTCACCTGACGACATTCAAAACATCCTAAGACCTAAAAATCTAAATTCTTCCTAAATTTTTGTGTTTTTCCATTTTTTTTTTGTAATTTTCTAAATTTTCTTTCTTTTTTTAAATTTTTCTAAATTTTCTATTTTTTGTGATTTTCTTAAATTTGAACCATTTTTTCCTATTCTAAAAAACAAAATTACAGGGGAGCAAAGATGGATTATCTACAGTTTCTAAATCAGGTTCTGATCCAAGAATTTTCTATATCTTGGCATAACCTCTCCTAAGTTTAGTCCACAACTAGATTTAAAACTCCTCATATAGCTTAGTTTTACTTCAATTTGAATCAACTTCCACTTGACTTCTTCATTTAGCTACTTTACACATATAACACATATACTCCCTAAATCCATAATTATACCAATCTAATGCTCTACTCTCCACAAAATTCATCACCTAATATTATTCGACATTAATTAACATTAGAACTCATCCCATATCAAAATCCAAGTTAATAACTTGAAAAATTACAAAATATATATTGATAAATAGCCATTTTAATAGGATTTTAAGGCCAAAAATTCAAATAAAATTATGCAAAATAGTTTTTACAAAAAAAATTTCGTAGCAATTTAATATACATAATAGATATTTTATAGAAAAATTTTAGAGCCAAAACAACGTCAATAGGGCTTTTGAAAATGAAAGTGAAATCAGTTCGGGTTTTAGTGATTAGTTAAGGGAGATATATTTTAGAACCTAATTTAAATAAAATAACATTTTTCCTATAAACTATATACAAAAATATGACAAAATATAAATTTTCATAATTTTTAGACAAGATCTGCTATTTTTAATAATTTTATGAAAATCAGACGGAAAAAAAACACTCACCAACATCCAATGCTTTGAACACCACTGGTGGTAGAGAGTGTATCGAAACAGCATTTTAGATGACTCTCCTTCAAGTTCCAGTTGGCTCTCCTTCAAGTTCCAGTAGTGATTGACTCTTTAGTAGTGCTTATACCTTTAATCCTTCCAATACTCATATTTGCACCTATTTTTTGTATAATTTGCTATAAATAATCTCTTAACTCTCCCATGCTCTCAAAGTTTTTTCTAGATTCTAAGGTGTTCAAATAAGTTCTTAGAGTGAGGGTTTGAATTTATATAGAGGGTAGAAGTTGGTAGAAATTTCCTTTCCATGCCATATGTAAAGTTTCATTCTTATCCAGATACTTAGGTGTCCTTATCTTATTTTTTTTCTTTTTGCCACAACACATCCCAACATTCTACGTCTATTTCCAGCATCTTCTAGCATTTTGTCTATTTTTTCTAAATTTTTACTAATTTTGCTATATTTATTTAGTATTAATTAGCTATTTTAAGTACTTCCAAGTATCTTCACCTACATGTAAATACTTATATAATACAAATAAATACTTTTAAATATTATTTAAGTTATTTTATAACTTTTGGTGTACAAATAAATACTCTTAAATAATGGGTAAATTGCATTTTTTATATAAATATAATAGTTAATTATTTTATTTTCTTAAATCCAAACTTACAAGGTCATTTTTACTAATATTTCTAACTTTATCGTAAAATAGATCAGACAATTTATGTGATCGCCTTAAATTTTATGAACCACTTCCGAACTAACCAATTATGAGTTGATCTCCAATTTTTGTAAGACCTCACACTTAAACCCATACTCTAATACCATCTAAGTCAGAGTGCCTTAGAACAATTAGAACATGCCAACTTACCATATACCCACATCAGTAAGTCAAGGTATATAAGGTTCTAACAACATAAGTTCTATTGTGTTCTACAACAACTAAACAAAATTTTAATGTTTCATTAATTTATGTTCACAAAGACCAATAGTCCTAATTTCTTCAATTGCGTTAAAACACTTAATTGAAATAATTAAGTGATTCCAGTCCTCATAGTATCAATTAAATATTTTTGAAACATAACTTAAACTAAGGCTAAGCCCTAAGCAATTAGAGCCCTTGAAAATGCTAATGCTACTCTCGCTCCAAACTGTAGATCATATCCTATTGTAGCATATCAATTAAGATATTCTTGAGTAATCATCACAAATATTGTTAAAATGATGCCTCTAAATGGCAACTACAATGCTTGATGAGAGAAATAGCTACGATAAGGACACACATATTGCTTATGATGTATATGACTTAAAAGAACACTCATACAAAATTATAAACAGTTGACAAGTCCCATTATAAATATGATTGAATTTGTCAAATCAACATTAAAGGTCAATTTATCCCAATTTCTCAACCTAAATCTAGCCCTAATAGCTAGTCCTCAACTTGTTTATTTTATACAATGATGAACCTTATTGCATGGCAACCAAAAGTAATTGTCCATCTAGCTAAATGGAATCACCATTGACTAAGTGTTGGAAAACAAAAATGTTGGACCAATTGGGAGAGTTGATTTTGACAAGGAGATATTGGTGTTTGAAAAACTAACGACACGTTTAACTTATGGAATAGAATAAGAGGAGAATTAAATTTTAATTACTAAGGAATTAAATAAACTTATTATGATGTTCACTTAAGAGTAACAGAATTAGCATTATATCGTTTACTTAGAATAATATAATGAGGAATACGTATTGAATAGAAATTAAAATGCCTAAACTACCCCTCACAAAATCAAACAAACATAATTAAAATGTAAAAAACAAAAGCTCCAAATCAATGTATCATTATTGTCTCTCCCCCCTTTCGACCATGGAAGCCCCATTCATATAGCAACTGGTGTCACCATCCAACATTTCCATCATCACTTAACCCAATAGATCCATCTTCATCAGTGTGAGTCGTCCTCCATCACCAAACCAATGCCCCTACCCATAGACTTTTAAAAAACAAAGCCTAACCGAAGTTGGTAAGCCATTCTCCATAATAGAACCAACAGTTGCATGTTGTTGAACCCTACCATGATAGGGGTAATGGAGGAGAGAGAGACGAAGGTCTTTCCAAGGTTATAGATGAGCGATTGGATTTTTTCAGAGGGTAGATGATTTTTTCAGATGAGAGATTGGATTTTTTCAAATTGATGGAATGATAGCTGCAGTAGTAAATCAAGTCGTAGGAGAAAGTAAAGAGTGTCCTATTGTGTTAGATGATTTTTTCAAAGGGTAGATGATGTCAATTATTTTTTTCAACAAGGGTAATGTTGGAATTAATGAGGGAGAAAAGATTAGGAATTCACATTTAGGGCCACACATCAAGAATTTCAATTCCTCATCATTACAGAAATGGGATTCCTTAGGAAATCATTCACCTAAAGTCTAAAAGCAACTAAATAAGGGAATTGGAAGTACCCTAGGGAATAAGAGTGGAATGGAATTGCCTTTTTCCCCTTAGTGAACGTGCCATAAAAGAAAGGGTTTAAGGGCATCAAGATTTTAAACGGGATTTCTATCACATAGAGTTGTTGTTTTAGAGGAGTTTTATTTTTATTACAAAAAAAAAGAAGAAGAAGAAGAAGAAAGATCGATTGTAAATTTCAATTTTATTTATTTATAATTACATGAGAAAAAAAATTATAAAGGGCTGAGTGGCCCAGTTGCTCACATATATCCTAAAGATATATAAAAATAATAATTTGAAGCAAATTGGGAGTGAAATAACTATACAAGTATCAAATGTACATGGATATCCCAAAACTAAGAAATAATATATCTAAATACATATATGTGTAAATGGTATCAATTAAAATAAATAAAATAAGTGATAAACTAGCAAGGATACTTGGAGATCTTATTTTATGGAGCTAGGGACATGGCATTACATTGGAATTACCTAAGGATTACGTGTCTTGCAAATAAACAAAGTTTCAGCATGCAAAAATATGGGATAAACAAGTGTAATCCGCTTAGACAATTCCATAAAACTATAAAAGCCTTTTATGGCAACATTTTGGGACTATTACCCATTTGAAGAGAGAGAAAATGCTCTAGAAAAATTTAGGAAGGCTTAGAAATTTAAAGTATCGATGAAAAAAAATTATAGGAAAATATGTTATAAATTTGAGTGTATGTAAGTTCAAAGGTATAAGAGTGATTTGACATGCAACCGCTACCACAAGCTAAAGGAGGACCCCATGCCTAACACTTCTAACACAAATACCACCCTCGATAGTGACCTAAGATATTAGTGCCAGTGAGTGTTTGATTTTTCCTAAATTTTCACTAAATTTATAAAATTAACAAATTAGGTCAAAAACTTATGAAATTGGGTTTCTTTAGGTAAGTTTTTATGTAGAATCCAAAAAATGAAACCAAAATTTTTAAATCCAAAGCAGTTACATGAGTTTCTTAAGATTTCCTATTTAAAAATAAATTTTCTATCTCTTTTTCAAGGGATTAAATGATGTTGCTTTGACTCCAACTTTTTGTACAAGTTCTTAAGAGTGTCTATTTTGATGCAATTTAAAGAGATTTGGAAAATTGACAAGTTATAATTTGAGTAATTTTAATTTTCCATAAAACAACAAGTTTAAAGTACTTGGAAGAGTTCTTTTCTTAAGGAAATCTACATTGATCGATTATATCATGGCTAAAATTGGGTTCTAAAGTGATGAACTAAGCTATTTTGGTGTGGAAACAACAGAGTTGGTGTCGAAGTGAAGTAATTTGGTGAATTATGAAGTGTAATAAGCGAGTCTAAAAGTTAAGTCAAAACCCTCACTAGTTGGAAATCTTTACTCAAAAGCTTAGTTTGAAGGTGGCATAGAGGTTTAGGCTATTTATGTACCCAAAAATGATTTTCTATAATTTATTTAGATTGTAAACTATAGGTTAATTAGGGGTGTATATTAGCAACAATATTATAAGATGGACATTAAACAAGTATCTTACTAAAGTCTTTCATCTTTAAATTAAGAGAACTTTAGAAGAGGGACCAATCCTAAAAGAGCTTAATAAAACTCTTATAGTCCTAATTCTTAAGCTTATAGGAGCAAACAAAATAAAGAATTATAGACCCATTAGCCTCTATAGCACCCTCTACAAGATCATCAATAAAACCTTTGTGAATAGACTAACACCTTTCTTGGATGACTTGATTAGCCTGGAACAGGATGGTTTCATTCCAAGTAAGGCAACAAAAGATAATGTTATAATGTTCAAAGAATTGCTTTACCCAATAGAATGAAGAAAGGGAATAAATATGGATGATCTTGAAACTAGACCTAGAGAAGGCATATAATAGAATAGAGTAGGACTTCATTGACCACGTTTTACAAAGCTTTAGGTTTCCTCTAAAATGGATGAAACTAATTGGCTCCTACTTGGCAACAGTAAATTATAAAGTGCTCCTTAATGGAGCAGCGCTGCAACCATTTACTTTGAGCAGAGGTCTAAGACAAGGAGACCTAACGTCCCCCTACCTATATACTAGCAATGGATATCTTGAGTAGAAATATACATCGACTAATAGAACAAAGGAGGTGGAAACCTATTAGGTTAAGTGGCATAGACCTTAACTTCTCCCATCTATTCTTTGCAAATGAGCTACTACTGATGGGAGAAGCGACCATAGAAAATGGAAAAACCATCAAAGAGGCCATGAGAACCTTTGAAGAGACATCAAGACAAAAAGTAAACTATGAGAAGTCATGTATTTTACTCTCTAGAAACACAAACAGGGAGCTAAAAGGGGAAATATACAGGGAGTTCCGAATAAACCAAATGCAAGCATGGGGAAATATTTAAGAATCCCTATCAAAGAGGGATGAAGACTGAAAAATGAAGGTATGAGCTTTATCTCAGAGAAAATCAAGAGGAAGTTAGTAGGATGGAAAGTAAACTTATTGGGGATGGTAAGAAGAAAAATCTTGGTAATCTCCACATTTAAAAGCATCACAAACTATTATTCCCAAATAACCCAATTCTCTCAAAACCGTGACCAATGTAGAGAAAATAAACAAGGACTTCATTTAGGGGGACTCAGAAAAGAACAAGAAAATACATTAGATATCCTGGGAAAGGATTAAAAAGCTAAAAGAAGCATGAGGATTAGGATTTCTCGACCTTCAAGCTAGAATAATGCCAACTTTATTAAATTAGCTTGGCAAGTGAGAAAGAAAGATCTTCGATTGAATAAATTCATAAAAAGGAAATACAACTCCTAGAGAAGGATGAGCAAATGAAATAAGGAATTAGATTCGACAAGAAAATAAGCCTTATGATCAGTTGGTTGGAGAAGAGGTTGGTTGTCAGATCTTATATGGAAAAGACACTTTCTTTTTGAATGACAGATGGACTATAGTAAGAAAAGTTAGTAGCTATTTAAAGGGGCCTCTAATAAGGGATATGGAAGTAGTAATACTAGCTAAGGTGTAGAACGGAGAAGGAAACTAGAAAGAAGTTAGAATAGCTTACCCAATTAGTGAGGAAATTGCAAGAAGGCTAAGAAACATTTGGTTAAATCAAAGGGATAGCGGGATTAGAGAATTAGTGTGAATGCATGATGTTAATGGGGAAGTCAAAAGTAAGACAGTATATAGCATATTAACCAGTAGTATAAACAAGGAAGCATTAGGAGAGGAAAATCTATGAAAGTGGGCATAGGAGATACCTATCATACCAAAAATAAAATTCCTCATTTAGAGAATCTTAAATAATCGCTTATCAACAAAAGATAACTTAAGGAAAAGATGGATTGAAGTAGATAGATTATGTGTATTTTAAGGTAAGGAATAGGAGCTATACAACACATCTATTTTGGGTGTGAATGAATAAAAAGATTTTGGAGATAAAAAAGAGTAACAAGCACAGTAGAAGAAGGATAAGATATCAAGAGCCTTACTAGATGGATCAAGATGAATGCGATCACAAATGAATTCAAATGAAAGAGAACACAAACACCCCAAACAATATTGTTTCTATTTTACTTGAGAGGAATATAAGGGGAAAAGAGCGTACTCATTTTTAGGAACAACTAGAGTAAGGCCTAAGAAAATGAATGGTGGATAATCATGAGACCAAAAAAAAAAAAAGTTACAAAAATGAAGAAATATAAATGAAGCAAGATGGAGGAAACCTAAAGCGGGATGGGTAAAAATCAATTGTGATGGGACAATAACTAAAGATGGTAGGAAAGGAAACATAGGGAGAATGATGAGAGATCATGAACGGAGGATTCAATAAGAAAATTGTAGTGGCATTACCATTGGAAACAGGACTATGGGTAACCGTTCATGGCTTATAGTTTGCAAAAGAAGAGCTTCTTAATCATCTGGAAGTGGAAGCGAATTCAATGCTAGCAATGGAATGGATAACTAAAGAACAAGTTGATGATAATAATTGCTCTATAGCTCTTGCTTCTTCTCAACAATTAGCAAGGGAATTCAACAATGCTTTATTTTGCAGAGTTCCTAAGGATGAGAATGGGGTTGTAGATTAATTAGCAAATAAAGGACTCACAAAGATAGATGACCTTGTTTTTTGGGGAGATATCCCAAGCAATGTAGATAATAATCCAGTAAATATTATTATGGAGGATTGTAATCTTGTTCTAAACTTAGAAGATTGAAACTATGCATAAGAAATTTAGCCCAAGTGCTAGAAAGACTCGTTCTTTTGTTGCTATTTAGTTAATGGAATGAACTTTATTCACAAAAAAAGAAGAAGAGATAATTGAATTTAGTAATACTTATTAAGTAAATAAGTTGGTCAAAGGTTATGGCAAAAGGTGCGCTAAGAGAATTCTATATAGAGGGTGTAAGTCAGAGACCAAGTTGGAAATTAACTAACATAAAGGCTATCATAAAGAATGACTTTAAAACCTAAACCTTAAATGTAAGTAACTTATTAGCTAGGTTTGTACTCAACATATAAGTGGCTTGGATGCTATGTGCATCTTGTTTAGGTGAAGTAAATAAGGAAGAGCCATGGGAAGAAGCATAGAGTTGACTAAATTAGCCTAAGTAAGTGGATACTTATGTATTAGCGTTAATTATATCTACTCATGTGACCTTCTAACTACTTGACTACGATTGTATTGGTTGAACTCATGTGAGCGTGACAATGTTGACTAATAAGCCATGAGATGATTCTTGATCTCCTTTGTTTATGAGTTATCAAATGAATCATGCTCTATTATTGACTTTGATAATTGCAGTCATGTTGCTGATTTGTTATGGTTTATCAATAAGATTTGTGCTAACTTGAATAAAAAACTAAGAACTAACCATACCTCCTAAGGTATTCACTTAAGTGAACCCAATACCGAGATTTTACAAATGAAAGTAAATATGAGAGAAAGTAAAGGCTAAGCTAATAAGCAAATGAGAAGCTTACTTAGTATCACTTAACATTAGGTTAATGCATTAATGGCATGGCATGGCATAGCACGAAAGGACCTTTGAGTCAAATGTTTTAAAAACTGAAATTTACTAGGTAGAGTTTTGTTTGAAAAGCTGGGTTTTACTAAATGACTTGATTCTTGAAAGCTTGGTTTAATTAAGCCAGCAACTTAGTTATGAAAGCCAGATTCTCGAGTATATAGAAATTGTATTGTTTTCCACTAGGTTAGATTCTTGCTAGGTTTTTAGATAAGTTATTTGGATGCTCAAGAGTGTTGACCAACCAAATGAGTGTTGAGGCGAAGGCAGGGTTAGGATATTAGTGCCAATAATTGTCATGTGCATAAACATGGTATATATTTATTACATTTACTTACTTGGTTGGATTATATAGTAATGTAACTAAAGTGGTAGCTTTATTGTGATTATGATATGTTATCACTTATACTGTTATTTATTATTCACTCTCGCTACATTTAGTTGTGGAGATAAGTTGTCTTATCCTTAGGTTATGAAGAAGATTTAGAAAGGACATCACATCAATGGGGTGAGAAGACATTAGAGTACTAAGTGGAGTTAGTTTCTCTTAAGAAGGAATTAGTAATACAAGATTTGATTCAATGTTTAGAAGCAGTACTTTAAGAGAAATCGACATGTTATATATAGGCTTCAATATAAAGTTCATAAATGTAATATGCAGATTTGCTAATGGCACCATGATACAGGAGTTATGTAGTACTTTAAGTTTGGCTCACACGTGTAAAGTCTTTTGTTGTAATATTGTTATATGAATAAGAAGAGATTTGAGATAAAGTGTTTTAAGAAGTTGAATGAAAGGTTGGTTGTAGGTTTTGCTTTATCCTTGACTTTGGGATGGCATAATGAATCATCTTTTTGCACCATAATCTAAGAAAAATGGTTTTATGTAAACACTTAGAAGACGGGACATTGCATTCATACCTTGCACATCCTATACTCAATCACTGTAGTTGAAACATTACCTTTTTCATTGAAAATTCGCAACTCCGTGCCAAAATTTATAAATTTGCATCACAAATTAGTACGTCAATTTAATTTTCGTAACCTTATCCCATAAATCCTGCTTTTCGTTTCTAAATTCACTTCCACAACAAGCCTTTACATCCCGTTGTTTTGTCTTAGGTTTCATAAAATTGCTCCCCGTTTATACCACTCATTTTTGTTCCATCCCAAAATATTAATACACCCCCTGTAGTTATAGCATTGCATAATATTTCATAAATCGCCTTAAATTTTATAGCATTCTTATGATTTGTCTAACTTGCAAGTTTTTGTAACTTTCATTCGATATAATATATATATATACATATATATATAAAAGATTGTCAATTAATGCATTCCTCTTTACTTTTCCTATAATTTGATTGTATCTCGTAACATTCCTTTGAGATACATAACTTATGCTAAAGTTCGTAACAATCTTTTGATTTTTCCAACTTACCAATTTTTATAATTTCCCTTCAAAAAATGCAAGACTAATCACTTACATATTTCTCCTCATTTTTCCCATAACTTTGTTGGTCTTGTAAAGCTCCTTCAATTCATAAAAGTGCTTAAATTATTCTAACATTATTTTTCTTTTGTATAGTTCCACCTTATTTTTGTAATTCCCCTTTAAAATTTCATTCGTGTGCTTATTTTTCATTATGTTATCATGTTATAAGTTTAAATATAATACAATAAGAAATGTGCTTCTTTTTTTTTTTTTTTTTTTGGACATGTGCTTTGTTTCTTTAGTTTTCAAATTTTAGACTATTTGTAGCCAAACATGTTTGGATCATATTCACAATTTTCATTTAAAAATTGAAAATTTTCATTTGAAAAAAAATTTAGATGTTGCGAATTCTGAGGAAAGATACAAAGGATTTTTTATTCGTAAATCCCTTTGCATTTCATATCTTTCTATTTTTAACTTCCCTTATTTATTAATTTTAGCTAAAAGAAAATAAATAAGGATAAAAAAAGTTAGTGGCACTAGTAAGTCCCATACTATTTAAATTGCACTTTGGGGGTGCTTGATTTTCAATAAGTACAAGACGAGAAGCATGGTACAGCACAACATAAAAGCAATAGCACAGCATTAGTTTCTTGTACTATGTTTATGTTCTAAATACAACACAAGATTTTTTTACTTTCTTTCTTCTTCTTTTTTTCGTATTGTATGTTATTTGTTATAAGTATTGCAATAGCATTGTAGTATTGACAATTACACCATCTATGTATGTCGTCTTATCACCACCATTATGGTAGGTATAGAGAGGGGTTGGAAAGGGTCTGAACTCTAAGTTTGGTAAAAATAATCATAATAATAATAATAATAATAATAATAATAATAATAATGTTGTATTTATTTGAAAATAAGATAAAAAAGATCTATTACACTTATATTTTCGAGTAAGTGATATAAAGTGAGATATGCCAAATGGTAAAGCCTCGGGGGGCGAGGAAGCGAGGGCAGAGGTGGGGGTGGCTATGTGAGTAAAGGGTTAGATTGTTACTAATTGTCTAATATAGACTTGTGTAACGGTCGATTTTGAACTGTGAATCAGCTCGACGGGCCGATGAACTAGCTCGACACATTGGAAGCTGAGTTGAGTTACCTCTCTGAATCACTAGACCCTAAAGGTCTAGGCGATTTAAGAAGGCGAAATTAGGACGGTATCACTCGAACTGGCCAATTTATCTTCTAAAAGAGAGAGAGAGAGAGAGACCATTAAATTGAAAAAAAAAATAATTGGATAATATTCATTAGGTCATAATATGTCAAAACTATTTAAAAATAATATCATCAAACTAATGATAGATAATTAATTATAAATTAATTATGTGTTAATGATAGATTGAAAATTCAATTTAAGTTAATTTAAGTTCTTTTTATAAAATTTGTCAAATGTTAAGAATTTGAATATGAGAAAAAGATAAAATTTGAAGAGAAAATAATAAAAAAGTTAGAATTGCATTAAGTTGAAAATTAATAAAAAATAAAAATTATTAATGAATTAATATACTTAAAAAAAAGAGAGAGAGAAAGAAAGTCACGTTATTAAAATTTATTAATGTATTTTAAAAAGAAAATTAATAAAAAATTAAATATTAAAAAAAATTCAAAAATCGACAAACTGATCACAATTCAACTATGGCTAAGCCCGTGAACTTAGCCCGATGTGCAAGTCTAATCTCAAGTCTATTTTTTATGACTTTTTACACTTTGTTACATTCTTCGTTCTTTCTATATTCTCCTTGTCCTTTATTTTACAATATTCTCAATAATATGTTTTATTCTTCTTTTATTTTCATGATTGTACTATTCTTAAGTTATAACCAATTTGTATGCTTTCCGTACATTTTTTAAAAACAATTTTAGTAATAGAACTATTTAAACAACATATACAATAAGCTTTCGGACACATGTTTTATTAGAAAGTGTAAGATAACTAAATAAAATTCTCTTAACATGCTATTTATTAATCAATAGCTATAACATAAACTATAATATAAATATTTAAATTACTTATTATCATTTTCCCAAAAATTTTAGCACTTTCATTTTTTAAAATTTTTTAATAATTATATTATTCTTATGTCATAATCAAGTAATTTATATCATTCTTAAGTTAAAAATTACATTATTCTAATATTCAAACTCATTTCATGCATCTTTTAAACAATTTTAGTAAAAGAACTCTTTAAACAATATATACAATGAGCTTTCATGCAAATGTTTCATTAGAAAGTGTTAGTTAACTCAAAAATCCTCTCCGTATATATCCCGGAATGCATATCCCGTAGGTTAGACTAAATATAGCTATAAATTTACCAGCCTGCTGTGCACATGATGCATTCGTGATGGATCATTAACAAAGCAATCTTATAATTAAGTCGTTTCTTATAATACAAATTGTAAAAAGAAAATGTTAATCGTATCCATGAATCATTTCATAAAAATAAAAACAGCATAACAATCATTTTATATTTTTATACAATTACAAAAAATTTTGCCCTATTTTCATTTATAAAATACAATTACCAAAGAAATAGAACCTGCTCCCAGTTTTCGAACAAGAATATGGAGGACAGAGAAATTTCTGAATGCCAGTGGCTGGTGAACCCCTAAAAAGCGTAGGCTTTGTATCCCCATGCAGTTCGCTGTTTTTCTGGGACTTATATCGATAGTGCAGCTGGCGAACTTTGGAAATAGCAAAAGGAAACGTGTTGGCCAATGCCAGTGGCGTGCATGATCTAGTTCCTATCTCTTTTCGATATGGTTAACATATTGCATTTAGTTTGGAGAAGAGGAAAGCGGACAATTGCTGATAAGGAATAATAACACGAGGGATGATGGGGTACGATTTAGGGAGAAAAATATTACATACGACACAACGTATAAAATGAAGATACAATCATTATATAATAAATAAATATGATTATATTGTAATTTAATTATTTGTGATTTCTATTTTCATTTATTTTTTATGACATAAACATGAATTTGACACAAAAAGAGGCAAAAAAAAAAAAAAAAAAACAAACAAACAAATACAACCGAATTGCCACCCCTAGCCAAAAGAATATCATATATTTAGTAATCTTTGGGTTCACTCCTAATCTATTCCTATTTCTAAGTCCAGATTTTAGATAAATTATATGACAAGTCGCTGGTTTGGTTAGACTGTATATAATTAATTATAATCTATACGTCAATTTATTAATAGAAAGGCCATAAAAACAATTTATTATAGCGGAAACATAAGTGGGTTTCTAAGGCACTTCTATAATACAAAACGAATAAATTTTTTCAATTGTCATGAATTCATTCTTTTGCAAAATGTATAACTAACAGTGAAAAGCGTGAAAAATTCTTTTCAAATTATTGATGTATAACCATAAAACTGAAGGGAAAGTAATGTTCGCAATGTGAACCCTAGACACAGCTTTTGGGGAAATTTTACATAGAAGGTGATTTGACACCACCCTATAATAATCCCATTGGAACACTTTCCATTAGGTTAATTGTCAATTTTTCCATGTTATATGGTTTTGTTTTCTAGTGTAATTATTTTTCAATAATTTATTTTTACTAAACATAGGAGTTTTAATGAATTCCAAGCTATTATATTAAAAAGTGTCTCGAAGATTAAAGTTTCATCACGAACTTCTACTTATGGGATATTACAATTGACCTCTTTATAGAATTAATATTGTGAGATCTTATAATTAAGTGTCTCATATGAATTATGAAATGTTAAGGTATTAATTTATAAGATTATGAATGTGAACACTTTATCAATATAAGTCTACAACTTTTGAATCAAGTAATTAAAATGAATTCATTAATATTTATTGACTTAACTATTCACGATTTTTTACTAAATCATTACAGACGTCTTAATTAATTTTGTTAAACATATCCAAGAATATCACTAGGCAAGATGGACTAGAGATGCTCCTTTATAACCTCAAATGGTGGTCCCATCCTGTGTTACTTTACCCTGTGTTGGCACTTAACTCCCTTGCTTCCATCTAGTAGGCTACTCTAATATCACCCTATAGCAACCCTTGCTTGCTATTGAACATTGAATACTTTGTATCTTATTTGTTGAGTTTTAGTAATAATTAAGAGAGTATTTTAGGTATTGTTAGGATAAGTTTAAATGAAATATTAATATTTTAAAAAATTTAAAGTGATGGGCTAAAATAAAAAAAAAAAGAAAAATAGAAGTGGAAGTACCACAAAAGCAAAAAGGAAAAGTTGTATTTAGGTCATTCTCTCTATTAGTAATGTCAAAGTCACCAAGGAATGATCAAGTGTGATATATAATAGATTCCATGGTTTGCATCTGATAAGAAAGAAACAAAAAGGAAAAGTTGTATTCTATTGATACTTTTTGAGAAATTCTTATAGTGATATGTGAGACTCTATTTATATTGGGTATTACATTTTTTATTTATTATTTTCCTTTGGTTTATTCTTATACTTTTCTTTTTCTTTTTCTTTTTTTAGATATTGTCTTCAATGAGATGACCATTGCTTCGGTTTCTTGATAGAACCTTTTTATTTAAGAGCTGTTAACACCCATTTTCAGTTTAAGAGAAATAATTTTTTTAGTTTACGTCAATAGTCTTGATCTCTTTAGTTTTTTTTTTTTTCTTTTTTAAATTCCTAAAACGTTGTCTAATTATCGTATTCTCTAAATGAGTTTCTGTCCTTCGGTATAAAAAAAAAAAAAAGGAAAAAGAAAAGGAAAAGGAAAAAATCTGTCGTGCGTCACTCAAAGTCTTGTTATGGAGTAGCCGTCGGTCTCTACATCACATTTGTCTTTTGTTCTTGTACTCTTTACCTCAAGTTAGATGACATGTTCCACTTGATTGATTTTTCCCCTCTTTTAACATGCTGCCGTTCTTGTTTATGCAAATGTGAATTAGTGAAAAAAGCACTTTAATTCTTTGAAGAATTATCAAAAAGTGGCGACATCTTTCACACTCTTTTTCCGACAAAAGAAGATATCTAGGAAAAGAATATCGTGGATTCGATATTTGCACAATGCCCAAGGTGGAGTTTACAGCAATTCTTTACCGTGGACAGCCGACAATAATTGAAAGCAACAGCCAGCCATCTTTGTGATTATTAACTAGTCAACCATCGTACATATTTTAGCTGTGTGAAGTTGAAATGGACCATTTCGTTAATGCTTTGTTGCTTGACCTATAAATTAGGACACTATGGTAAATATTCCTCTCCACTTATTAGTATTCAGGTTCTGCACTTCGTTTTAAGAAAAATCTTGCTCCCCATAATGACAATCCTTTTCAGCAACACTGGTGCTATGGGAATAAAAGAGAGGAATCTAGTATATTCATCCCAATAGAAGAATATTAACTTTCACCATAAAAAAATTTTAAGAAAAAAAATATAGAAGCATGATCTATAATATTAAAATATAAGAGACTAATTTTATGAAAACATGGCTCCTTCCCAGATAGATTTGAGTCACATGATTATGGATGCAAATTGAGAAGCAAATTAAGTCCTTCAAAGAATACACCCAAGGTGGATATTGTTGTAGCTTGGGTCTTAATATACTTGCCTTAAAAAGGAGTTGACCAACATGTTCATTCACACATTTGGTGGACCTTGCTTTAGTCCTTGCTGAGGCATATGATAGATGACTCTCAAAATACGGTCACAGTTGGAAGTAAAGTGGAAGACACGTAAGAACTGCAAGGTTCACAAGGATGAGACTAACAATCCCACCAGGTTCAAGAGCAACTACCAACATAAACTCCTCTGCCAAATTACAAGCCACAAAAGTATATCCCAACTACAAATAATAGATTTCTTATGGGCCACAAAGAAGATGTGATGCGACCGCGGAGCAGCGCAGCCACAAGTCCTAGATGCTTCAACCCAACCAAGGATATGGGTTCAGGTTGAAACAAATATTCCTCAGTGAAAGAGTTTTCTCAATTAATTAACAGATAAAAGAGTAATTATAGCACGAATGTCGGAAATATCGGCAAGATCGGATTGATATGATATGTAATCCGCAAATAAAGATTATTAAAAATTCTGATATGATGCATAAAGTTTAATAATCTAAAATGCAAGTCACCACAATGATAATGTAAAACCTTACAAAAAGGAAAAATAAAGAGTAATAATAAAAGAAAATAAGTAAATAAATATTGATTTTTAATAAGGGTGTGAGTTGGTATTATATAAATATGGTAGGGACAATATAAACAGTTTAAACATGATAAAGTTTTTAAAACCTTAAGTATAAAGACCTATTATTACCTTTAAAAACTCATTTTTTTTTTCACACCTTCTCTTAATGTGTAGCTCTTGTGACCTAAAGTTTCCAAGCGAGATGTTTGAACCAAGAGAAGAAATCTAACCTGATTTAACAAGATCAAGTGGGAAGAATCTAAGATGAGTGTTGGGATTGTTTATATGTTGAAGTTTACACTAGGTCTTATTGAAATTTGTTTTTTTGTCTAAGGCGGTGAGAAAAACGAATTTTTGGCCATGTTTTGGATGTATCACAGTGTGGAAGTGTGTAACTTAGATCCTAAAGGTAAGAATCTAACAACTATTTGTTGTACACGTTGTTCTATGATTTTGTAGTTTAAATCCAAGAGAATTGGGTTGACTTTTTATTGTAGTTTGGTTTTCGATCGGTATTTTGAAGGTTGTAGAGTTATATTGTTGAGGGAAAACATTTTGGAAGTCGTGGTTTTCAAAAATTGCCGGGGATGGGGTTGTTTTGCAAGGGGTATATGCAGTTACAATCTGCAGAAAATTATAGATTATAAGCTAGCATCCAAACGCTAGGGAAAAATTCTCCAAATTATTGGCATCTAGATGCCATGTAAAGTAACATTTGGATGCCGAGTTTTCTAATATGTACAGTGACATTCTTTATTATTGTTTGATGTCTTTCAAGTGTTTCTTTTGTTTCTAAACCTTTCTAAATGTTTTCTAAACTTGTTTTAACAATTAAACAACTCTCAAAACAATTTTTTTATCCTCTTATTCTAGCATCTCTTAATGATTTAAGTTGAAGAGAGGGAAGTTGGGAGGCTAAGTGTAGGGAACGACATTAGAGTGAGTGTTTTGAGACTGAGACTGAGTTGAGTTACTTGTCATGCTTATAGTGGTCTATAAGGAGTTCGCAATTAGCTTTTCCTTGGTTTCTAAAACTTGTTTCCAATTCTTAATTTTGTATTACATATTTCTATATTAATTTTATCCAACATAAATGGTTGTAAACATCTTTCCACAAGAATAAATCATTATTTTCCTTAACGACCTAAGTTGAAAGAGGGATAGCTTAAGGGTGTTATGAGTAAGTGAAGATGTAGTATAGGAAAGATGGGGACCAAGTTTGATGTCTATCATGAATGTTAGGTTCTAGAAGTGTAATAAAGTTGGATTCCAAAGTTACAGCTAAACTAGGTATGAGATATTTACTTCTTTGTTGTGGTTGCTAAGCTAAATGACAAAATCGAATTAAATAATTATTTGACCTTAATTATATTGTGTTGTTTATGCCTGGTTAGGCCTAAGGGACTAGGAAGACCAGATCTTAGGGTAGTACCCCAATGATTTTTATACAATGTTGTCCCGAGTGAAGACTTTCTTAGAAATGATCAGGGTAGATTTAAGTTTTTCCTTAGTTACTAGGGTATTGGGGATTACCCAACACCGATACTATATGATATTAGTATATTATGTGTATCGAGGTTGTAAGTACCTCTATGTTGCTTGTTGAATTAAAATAAAAATAATTAAATGGTTGTTTGTTGGATTTTGCATTTCATACTCATATGTGATTGGGAATTGTATATACACGCTCATGTATTTGTCATGTTCCATACTAAACTTAGGCACAATCTTTGATTTATAGGTGCAGGTATAAGTTATGGCAATTATGAGGATTATTACTGTGACATTTGTTATTGTGATAAGTTGGCAAATTACTATGAATACTACTATGATTTTGGGAATGGCTCCATGAAGTTTGAGTAAGATTGTAGAATTAGCTGTATTTGTTATCAAACTTCAGTTGTTTATTTCTATTTTGTTCATGAGAAGTTACCTAAGACTTCTTTTATCAGAGTATGTCAGTTATTGATACCTATTAGCTATAGTGAGTAAAAGAATCTGGAACTTTGGTATTTAGTTTCCTTGCGATGGATCTATGGAATGAGAAATTATTACTATTTTATATCAAATAAAATTATTCAAGGGTTAATCTTGAAGTGAATTTCTTGGTGGATTATGGATATTGAGAACATCCATGAAAATTTATTGGGGTTATTGCAGATTATTGATAGTTTATATTTATGTAGAGAAGTTAATAGGTTGTTTAAAACGTTTGACGTATCTATAAAGGCTAGGGACAGGCAAGCTATAGCATTCTAGGTTCTAGGCTGTTAAAAATAACAAGAGAATTCTTTCTTGAAAAAACTCTTAAAAAGTCACTCAAATGATAACGTGCCAAGACTGATTGATAGTGAAATTAGGAAATATGTACATATATAACTATAGCCCAAACTCATAAAAGAAATAATAACAAAAAATATAATCAAAATATATATAATTATAGCCTAAACTCATAAAAGAAATAATAATAAAGGAAACAATCAAGCTGTGAAATATAACAAAGGGTACATGACGGCTAATTAAAAGTATACACGGTATGTACCTACACAATGAGGCCATGTAATGATGCATGGCATAGGAGCATTAGTATGCTAAATGGATACACGGGTGTATATCTCTTGATCATGCCTCCTTCGAAGTTTGCTTGCAATGTAAAGAAGCACATGGTCGTATACTGGGATACATAGGTGTGCATCTCCCAAATCATTTAATTCCTTAATGCCTTAGCTTCCATTCTCAATTCTCTAGCCTCTTGAGTTTCCATCCATGTTTCCTTGGTCTTCTAAAATCCTAATATTGTCGGATTAGACACCAAGTCATCAAGAAGGCAATAGGAAACCCTTATTAGTTAATTAGAAGGCGCATGTCGTGACAAGAGCCTAGAAGAAAGGATTGCAACTGTAAATATAACCTTAATTTTATACTTAAGAATACTCATGGTCCCCATCACCAAAAAGACATGCATCTTAAGTTTCAAAGGGACTTATAAGGGTCCAATAGTGAAAACAAGCTAGAAAACAAGGAGTTGAAGGCAAACATATTGAGCTTGAATGCATGAAGCCAAGATAAACCCACTTACCGAACCTAAAGAAGACAAATTTACCCAGTTTAAGATTCTAATGTCCTAAGTTTTGAACTAGCTAAAAAAAGCAAATATGTTAACCACTGAGGTCCTTATGAAAGATATAGACCAAAAGGCTACAACCCTAACTTATAATGTAAGTATCATATTGGTCATATCAACCATTTTATAGAAAATTATTGCAGGTTAAAAAAAAAAGTACAAGACATGGTTGATGCTAAGTTTATTTTACTAAGTCTCTTAAACGTAATATGCTCATTGGTAGCAACGAACTTGATAAGAATCAACTCCCTAAACTGATCACGCGCGGCAAAGCTAAAGGACTCCAGAGACTTATGCAAAGAATATTAGCTCGAAGCCCCATCTAAGATAAGGATCCCTACTATAACCTCCATGTTTTGCTCTACTACCAACTTGAGTACTGAACTCTCACGTGTACTGACATGGTTCTTAAAGCTGTTGAGTAAACATGCCAACATGCTAAGCATACTAACTAACCTGTCGAACAGCCATACCAATTACTGTGCTCTTTCCAGGACCCAAGCAGCATTCAAGCAGACTAACCTCAAACTTCTATTTGAGCCGAGATCCTGAGCTGACTAGCATCCAACCCCAGTTTAAGCCAAATTGCGAAATACCTAACTTGAAGGGCATTTGGACATCTTTGATTGATTAAGCTTTGACCTGAATCAAATCGTATCGGCTTTGACTACAGACTCTTTTTCTTCACCTTTATCTAAATTGTATCATAGTCCAAACTACCAACCACCATACGATACATATCTTCTAACATAACATTCTAGAAGGATTCTTTGCTTTTTCATACAGAATATTCTTTGTCTCTTTTAACCTCTTTTAGTATCATTCATGTATTCTAATTACAAATTACCCTTTTGTATTTTCCATATATGCTTGTAACCCCAATTGGATTAGTATATATACCTCATTTGTTTGTATGAAAATATCATCCTTCACATTATCAAATTATTACAAGTTTTCTTTATATGCAACCTTAGTGTTCTCATTTATTCTTTTTACTCTTATCTATTTCCTTTAGTAAGGAGTAGTGGCGAGTAACCCAATAGTTCGAACTGGTAAGTCATATCTAGTGGATTGTAAACTAAGTATGATCAATTGGTGTGTCATATCTAGTTGGTAGCACAGCCTGAACTTTGCTAACCTTCTTTTAGTTTCTTTTGGTTCATTACGTTATGGCTCTTTCTCCATGCGTTCGATTCTCAAAGACACATCAAATCCCCTTCTTGCCACGATGGCACTTTGAATAGGCCACTTACCATATCAAATATTGAAAAGCTAACATATTGAATAAGAAAGTAGCTCATCATTTGATTAAATCAAAGTTATCTCTAAGGAATCAATCTAGTTGAATTAGAACAACACAAGCCGTATGGAGCTTAGCTTTACCATTTTTTAAGATAATACTTTTCTTTTTGTTATGGTGTTACTTTTATTTGAATAAATTTTCCTTTTTCATTTACTTTTTCTTTCCACTTTTGATCCAAATGAGCAATCTTCTTTAATTATTAGCAGGCCAATATTGAACATAGATCAAATTTCTTCAACATGGTTGAAAATAAGACAGGCATACAATTAAGAAAGATATCATCTTGTATAGCTTTTGATCTTTCTACCTAAGAAAAGTATCTCATGATTGAAAATTTTCAAATAAAAAGAGACGATCCCACTCCTAAACACAAGCAAAAAAAATAACATTGAAGTGAGGAAATAGGATCAATTCTTAAAGGTTCATTTTGAACTTAATACATAAGTCAAAGTAATGCTAGGTGTTAAGCCACGAAGCGACAGAGTTATAACAGTTTCGTCGTGTAAACTATTCTAGGATAAAATCTGACTGTACAGCCATTATCTTAGACCTAATTTACACAAAGTGTCCACGCCTAACTCACTTTGAAGAAAATGGTTTACAAATTAAATATTTTATTCACATGTACAAGCATGAAAAACATATACTAGGTTTCCAATATTCCAAGTAATATTACATGATTTATTAACCTAACCTTACTTAAGTAATACATAATTTAATATTAAAAGAGTCAAAAATAAGAGTTAGAACCTTAAAAATGTAATTAATCATCAATTTTATATCCTCACTCTTTAAAATCCAGTAGTAGATAACTTCATGATAGTTATACTGTCACTTCTTAACTAGCACTTACAATAACATCTATAGGAATGTGAACAACCAATCGCTTAGTAAGTTGGGACGGAGACATAAGACTATACATTAAGCACAAGCAGATTCATTAGCCAGTTATTTGAATGCAATGCAACAAACAAATGCTATCATATGATGTTATCCAGTCCGTAGTAAGATTAGAGAAATTTCATCTACTATAATCAGAGTTGATGAGTTTAGCGTGCATTCAACTACTCATGACCAAACCTAGGTTTATGCAATGGAGATATCCCTCATCTTGTGACTACCTTCGAACCATTACTTTCACCTTTTCCATAACCTCCTCTCATATCACTTAGTTCGACTAATGATGAAGAAGAGACCACTATGCTCCAGCATTATCTCTTTTGAAGGCATTAGTATTTGGTTGCATCTTAAGTGTTTCCCCTAAGGGATTGCTATGCATAACCAGTTAAGTTTGTAGGTCATATAACATTAAGTCCAACTTAAGATAATCAGTCAATATCAAATAATTCAATCAATTGCAAACCAAAATAGTAAGATAGTAGTATACAATTAAGTTTAAAACCACATACATGCAAGTATGCATACAAATAAAATACCTACAAGTACAACCGAATATAATCTTAAGTCTCTGAATACTCTAAAATAGTGCTTCAAAATACATTTACGTATTGATCCTAAACTTAGTTGGACTTCTCACTTATTTACTTAAAGTGTGATCCATGATAAGCTTTTACCGATAATTCCTATAATACAGAGGCCTTTTTAGTACTTATATAACTACTATATATACAAGCTTTATTCTATAACTTAAATTACTATCTTTTGTTTTGATTTTTATTATACCTATTTATTTGAGTTTTAAGTCTCCTGTAGTTAGTTTCGTATTTTACTAGTTTTTTATTCATCGTCTGATTTAGTCTCTAACTTGTCATTTGAATCAGGTTCTAATTTAGCTTTTGATTTCATTTTGTTTGTAAATCTTAGAAATTCTTACTAACCTATTTCATAAAGTTTATCTAACGTTAATTCAAGTGAAAAGGTTATTTGATTTAGTTTCTGATCAATTCTCCAATATATTAATATACAGAGTACACCCTTCGGTTCTAATTTTTACTTTTGATTAGCTTCTAATTCAACTTCAAGTTATAATTTTCATACGTAAACCCTAAGAATCCTCCTTAATTTATTATGTGAAATTCATATAACTATATTTTAGTAACATTAGTTTCTTATTTAGACTCTAATCAACATTCTAATCTATATTGTACACCCTATTTCTAATTTGACTTTTGAATTTGCTCTCAATGTAAGTATAACCTACATTTTTTTACAAAATTTTCTAAATTCACATTCCAAATAAGATTTATATTATGTTTCTAATATTATAATATTATCAATTTAACCTAATATATTCTACTCATTTAATTTCTTATATTCACATATTATCCCTTATTACATAAACTACACATAAAGCACATATCCAACATCCCAACACTGCAAATAGTGTCTCTCATCAACAACTAACATTTCAAGATATCTAAATATATCCTAAATCAAAATTTTTCATCAATTTATCATTAAATCACAAAATAAGCCTAAAAAATTGCCTTTTATTTATGATTTTAAGGCCTAAAATTAAGTAAAATTTTGGAAAATTAATTTTTAGAAAAACTCTTCATAGCAATATGATATATATACCCTGGAAAGTTCATACAAAAATTTTGGGTTCAAAACTACATTATTAATGCTATTTAAAACAAAAGTAAAAATTAATTAGGGTTTAGTAATTTCTTAAGAGTAGTATATCTTGAGATTTAATTTTATCGAATTGATATTTTTTGCTAAATATATATAAAAATATCCTACAATACCAATTTTCATAATTTTCTACATTAATTTGATATTTTTAATAAATTAGCCAAAATCGAGTAGGAAATTATACTTGCCTGATCGAATGACTTCGAGACAGTAGCGGTAGCTCCTCCTTTATTAGTAGTCCTTGGTAGTGGTCCCACAGTTAAGTGGTGGTGGCTGTTTCTTTTTAGGTGGTGGTGGTTGAGTGCGGGTTCTCTTTTAATGACTTAGTTACACATTATTTTGTCTAATTTTTTTTTAAAATACTCTTTCTCCACTTCTCACCTCTCCTTAATTTTTCCAAAGCTCTCAACTGTCCAAAATAAGTTTTGGTGGGGGTTTGCTGAATTTATAGAGGTGTTTGGGGTTTTATCTTGAATTATTTGTTATCATGTGTCCATTTTCCTTTTACTTTTTATTTTCTAATTGTCAAATTTTCATTGGCTAATTTTCCCTCTTTTATTCTCAACTTGCCATGCCTTAAACTTTTCTACACTTCCCACAATTTTTCTTTATGTTTTATTAATTTTCCTTAATTTATTTGATATTATTTTAACATATATTAGGTATTTTAAGTAATTTCGGATATTTTTACCTACATGTAAATTATATAGTACAAATAGATACTTATAAATATTATGTAAGTTATTTTATGAATTTTAGTATGCATATAACTTATCTCTATCGATTTGTTCATTATTGGAACTTATTTTATGAGTTTTTGATAAAGAGTAGGTAAAATGCATATATTCTATAAATATAATATTTAATTATTTTATTTTCTTAAATCTAAACTTACAATATCATTTCTACTAATATTCTTAGTTTTGTGGTAAATTTTAAGTTTGATCGAACAACTTATGCAGTTTTTCTAAATTTTTACACATTAACTCTAACCATCTAATTGTGGGGCTTACACTTGGCATCTAATTCAACACCCTAAACACACGTATTCTTTACTAACCTCTTTAAATCTCGTAAGGAAATGATTTCAAAGGCTAAACCCTATCAATAATACCTTAAACTAGACTAGATGAGAGTTTAGGGTAATTAATTAAGTAGAAAAGGATAAATTAACCTACATTTATCTTAGTTACATCAATTCAAGAGTAATAATTACTTGAGATTATCTAAGTACTTTAAAATACATGAGAGTACTCATCTACACCCATAAACTTTAACTATAGACAATCACTTTGGCATAAACCACAAACTACACAAAAGGTAACCTAAGGATAAGGAGTGATCACTTCCTTAGAAAAAATAAATACAAAAGCAAAATAGAGAGAGAGAGAGAGAGAGAGAGAGAGGAGAGAGAACAAGAGAGCAAAGGTGAACAAATAAAGTAGTGATCACATCTAAACCAAATTATGCCTGATGCCTAAACATCTTCAAGCATGAAGAGTTTCTTGAATATAAGGCTTAAAACCTAAATGCAATCGTGTTAGCCAAATAACACTACCACCCTGCAAGAATTAATGTGATAAAAAAGGAATTGAATTATCCAAGGCAAAATTTACTCATGAAAATGGGAAATTCCATCTCAATTTTTTTTTTTTTAATTCTTGGCTTGTAAACATTGGATAAATAGTAAAAGAAATTCTTTCAAATTTGTTTAACACATTAATGCCTTTTTGTTTAAACCATAGACCAAAAGCCTACATTTCAATCCCAAAATAAATTATTATATATTGATCAAAGCATATCACTTACAAAATAAACTATAACTTTGCAATCGAAATCTAAAGTGAAATAAGTCATAAAAATAAGAGATTACCCTATATTAAATGGTTAAAAAATGAGACACTTATTTTTAACAAGAATTATCTTAATATTTAGAGTCAAAAAGCAACCACAAATACCTTTAATAAGTTCTTTGCTATGAATTTGAAAAGTTTCTTTTTAAAAAAAAAAAATTGTACTACAATCAAAAGTGAATTATATAGGCTATTGTATATTGCAAATAGGTGATGGGCTTACCTTGTTACTTCATATTCACTCATTCCTGTTCTAATATTGTTTAGTGACTTGACCTTACTCTTTAGGGATCGTATTTCTTAAACCTAATCAGTCAATCTCTCTTGCCTTTTTCTTTCTTTTTTCAATTTAATTTCACTTTTGTTTCTTTTCAAAAGATAAAGAATGTAACTAGATATATTTTAAAAAAAAATTTCTTTATTGGATTTCTTTAAAGTTTCAAAATTTTGATTTTTCTTAGAAAGAAAATAAAACAATGTTCTTTCCAAATAAATAAAAGAGTCTTATATAGCCATTAGGTTATCATGGTATATACTACTGTCTAGTGGTGGTTTAAAAAAATAATAAAATGATAAAACTTGAACTAAAAGAATTTTTTTTTTATAAGAAAAATAAAGTTACCACTTTAGTAAGATTTTTTTGAAAAAGAATTATGACAACCTAATCCTAAATAGTAGATATGTAGATGTCCTTTAAGAGCAATCCTAAATATAACAATAAAAAAATAAACTTCCCCTAAAATATAAAAAAAAAAAATCTATAAGAAATATTTTTCTTAAGAATTAATTTTGTCACGTAAATAATGGCGTATCTAATTGTTATGCCCAGAAGAGATAGAGTCATAACAGCCCACCATGTAAACTATCTTAGGGTAAAAGCTAGCTTTATAGCTACTACCGCACATTAGGCATACTTAACTCAATCACTTTAAAGCGTCTAATTATAGACTCGTTATTAGTGAAACTTATGTTAGAACTTTTCAAAATACTTACTCAAGAATACCAGTAGTTTACAAATTAGTAAAATAGTTGTATTTCCATTCAACTAAAGTTTGTAGTATTCTTGAAATATTTACAAAAACCACAGGTTTTGGCATTTATGTACAACATGTTGGAAACCAATGGCATCTCTAAAATACCATATGCCAATTAGTTTTCATAAAAGGCAAAAGATGGCCAAGCAAAAGTCCTATTTTTATAGGTCTTCAATTGTCTACTCTCTCTAATCAAAGTACACTATCTTGAGGATAGTTATGGCGTAACATCTTAAATCATTGGTCAATCTATAGTAAGTTCTATAAGGATGTAGGCACAACTAGCTCAGTAAGTGAGATGGAGACAAAAGAGTATATCAGGCACAAATGTAGTTTTCAATCAACTTACTTTAAGAAAATGCAATGCAAATAAGTAAATGCTATTGTATGACATTATCTGACCTATCATAAGATTGGAAAAATTGTGCCTACTCTAATTCGGGTTGAAGAGTTTGACGTAACACACTTGCAAATTGAAATCAAACCAGGGCTTTTGTAATAGAGTATACTCTCTACTCATGACCACCTTCGAACCACAACTCCTATCTTTATTACGATCTTCTTACCTATCACTTAGTTCGACTAAAAATAGGGAAATCACCATTTCAACTATCTTTATTAAATGGGGTCTATATTTGGCCCGGGGATCCTAATTGTTTCTCTCTAGTGATTGTTATGCATGTCTAATTAGTAAAAAAATAGTCGTTAGTTACATTTAGTTAAGTGGTGGTCAACCATTTCACAAAGCAAAGCGAATCAAATATAAACTTACAAAGCAGCACTCCAAATCTACAATTCAAGTAACAATCACACATGAAGTATGCACATATTTAACTAAGTTACAAGTACAATCAAAAGCACTGTCAAGTCTCCGAGTATTATAACATAGTACTCTAACATACCACGAAGCATGGATCCCAACTTACTTGAATATTTTTATTTGCTCAATTAAATATAATGTAAGTTGTATTGTCACCACTCGCTTCCATAATATAAATATCATTTTAGTATTTATACCCTTATTACATATAAGCTTCAAATTATTATTTTTAATTTAAATTTATAATTTTACTTAATTATTTAAGTTTTATATGACTTATCTTATAACCCTTGTTTTATGTGTGTGTGTGTGTGTGTGTGTGTGTGTGTAATTGTAACCTAAAACCATTAGTAAAAGTATTATTCAATAAATAATATATATCTATAGCATGTGTGTATATTTTTCAAATAATACTAATTACATTTAAAATATTGTACAATATGTAATTTATCTTATACGTGGAATTATCTTATTGTAACATACGTACCAATAGTAAGACTAATTAGACACAATTTTAAATACATGACTTATTTATATATATACGAAAAAGATGATTTATACAAATATATATATATTTAACTAGCTCATTTACAGGTTATTAAATGGAAATAATAAAAATATAAATATAAATATTTTAAGTTTTAAATTCAAAAAAGAAGAAATTTATGTAATCGTACAAATAAAATAATCAATTTAGGAAAATCACAGAATTCCAAATATATTATTTCTACGATAATTAAATATTAATTAAAAGAAATAATATCTAAAATTTTTTCGAACATAAAAAAATTCAAACCCTCTGATCTTCTTTTTGTTTTTTTTTTCCCCTTCCTTCATGGCTCTCCATCCTCTCTTTCTCTCCTTTCTTTCTCTCATTCTCTCCTTCACTTCTCTCTATTCTCATTATGCTTTCAACATATGGCTAAGCTATTTATATAGGAAACTTCATTGATTAACTTTGGTTAAGACGGTTAAAGTATTATGCTCTCTTTTTTTTTTCTTTTGTTAGTCCAATTTTACGTGATCTTCCGAATATAATTTTATCATGATTTATTATTTATAAAGTTTCGTAATGTACTTTAAAAATAGTATAACATTCTATTATACATCTAATTTAAAATTTCTATCCTAGACTAATTAAAATTTAACTTAATAAACTTTATATTATAATTTATTTTCGAAATCCGACTTTATAGGTCCAATACTCATAACTTTTAAAGAACTTATATTAACATTTAATCTTACTCAAACTTACTTTTTTATTGGTTTTACATTTCAAAATAAGACCCTAACTACATTTCTCTTTAATATGTAATATATATGAATAGGTTTCATTAATTATTTAGGACTTATTCATATATATCTTATATATAATTTTATCTAATAATATTAATTATTAAAATCACGTAGTTATTTTTAAAAGGTTTATCATAAACTATATGTACAATTATGAAACTTTACGATATAGTTATTATACCTAATAAACTTAAGAATTCTAACAAAATTATATATATATAGGTTTAATTTGAGATACTAAAGCTATATGGCTATTTCTTTTAATAATTTTTCTTTTATTACCTTCATCACGAAGGTCAATTAAATTTTAAAAATGTTGATATAATTCATAATTTCTAAAGTATGTGTAGAGTACTAAACTTTTCATTTTTCTTATTAATTTATATATTTACATATAATCTATCTATAATGATTTGTTAATTATTGGAACTTATTTTATGCATTTACGATAAATAACGGATAATATATGTATAACTTAATAATTTAATATTTAATTATTTTATTTTTTATTTTCCTAATTCTAAACTTACGAGGTCATTTCTATTAACATTTTTAACTTCATCGTAAAATTCAAGCTCAATTGAATTATTTACATGATCACCCTAAATTTTACAAATTGTCTTTAGATTGACCAATTGTCAATTAATTACCAGTTCTTACAGGATCTCACACTAATCAACTTTGATTATTCTCTTTTAAATCTTCCTATTTGAAAAACCTACTTAGTAGTTACAATGACTTTAAACATTAACATCCTTAGATTCAAAATTCCTTGTTTTTTGAAAGATCAATGTCCTAATTAAAAATGGTTCATCTATTGATTTAATCATTTATCTTTTTTGAAATTTTGTCAATGCCTACTCCAAAAGTATTTAGGAAATTTTTTTTAGCTTCAAACAAACTAAAAATTAAGGGAAGAAAAGCAAACTTTGATGTTTAACATTAGTTTATAAAAAAGGACACACAATAAATAAGAGAAATTATAAGACACATGGAATATTCATATATGTCACATGTTTTATACATATATGATATGTAAATATCAATAAAATATTAACATATATTACGTATGCAAATCAAGAATGATAATTAATTTATAAATTACCTCTTCCATTATTATTCGTGTTAATATTTAATTGGTATTTATAGTATGTAATTTCTAATAAATCTTTTTTCCAAAATAAACAAATAAATAATATAGGAGTTGTAAAAGTCGCATGAACATTACGATCAACCACGAGAGCCAACCTAATAGAATGCGTAGATATTGTAGTCAACTTAACTACCTAGGCAATTGAAAGCTTCACGTTGGTTAGCATTCCATCATATGCACTTCGACATTGCTATTATCCATTATCTGCCTAAATGCTCTTCGAAATTCAAGTTTCCTCTAAAAGATTCAAAATGAAGAAAATAACTAGTTTAACTTTAAGTATTTTTTCCATTTTAGACCTAAAGTTTGATGATACTAAATATTATATTCAATCGAGCTTTTATTTGTTAAATTTACTAACTCACTTCCTATTGCTTATACTTCTATTCACTTCGACATTGCTATTATCCATTATTTGCCTAAATGCTCTTCGAAATTCAAGTTTCCTCTAAAAGATTCAAAATGAAGAAAACAACTAGTTTAACTTTAAGTATTTTTTCCATTTTAGACCTAAAGTTTGACGATACTAAATATTATATTCAATTGAGCTTTTATTTGTTAAATTTACTAACTCACTTCCTATCGCTTATACTTCTATTCTTTATTTATTTACTTTTTGTCAAAGGGAAGAAACACTTCACTGCTTAAACATAACTAGAAGAACTATAAGAAGCATCGCTAGAAACAAAGTCACTATTAAGTAGCCCAAGGAGAGTGGATAAGGTGTGTAATTACAAATCCAAAGGGTACATCCCTCTCCTAACATGAGTGGCTACCCAATGAGCTATTCTATTAACTTTCCAAGAAATAAAAACAATAGATACAAAGTCTAAAAGAGAAAGGTCATGCTTAATTTCCTCGAATAGCAATTTAGAGGACCAAGAAATAAAAGATGCACAATTGTTTAAAGAGTAAACCACATTCGCAACGTCTGATTCTAAGATAACCTTCTTCGATCCATGATCACATATCAAATTGAGCCCTTCCTTAATTGCCAAACATTCTATAAACTTAAGATTTGGCCCAAAAACCCTTTTTTGTGAAACCTAACATGACTTAGCCATTTTCACCATGCACCACTCCTCTAATTCCCCCTAACCGTCCACTTATGACTACTTACCTTCTACATTTAGCTTCAAACATACACTCGATGGTGGGTTCCACTTACTAGAAGAGAACTCATCCTCTTATTTTTTAGTAAAAGTACATCTCAGTTTAGTTCAACTCCATTCTGCCAAGGATCCTTTAACGTTGTCCACACAACTTTAGGGATCCAAAACCTTAGCATCGTATATAGCTCTACAATGTTCTAACCAGATCCCCCAACAAATCCAATCAACTTTTGCTAATTCCTTATTCCTCCTACTACAACTTAGATCTTTAAAAAAGGTCTATGTCCAATCTTCGAATCCACTTATTTGATTTCTCTATAATTTTATATCCATAGCGCCAAACTAAACAAATTTAACCCATGAACAGATAAGCACCCCATGTTCCTCAGACTCTTTTATGTCACAAAGAGCACAATCCAAGCTTTGAGTGACATAATGATGAAATAGATTCAACATGATTGGCAGAGATCTCATTACAAGGCGCCATCAATAGTGCTTTACTTTAAGTTGAACATCCGAAGACTATATTAACTTCCAATCTAACGACAATAAAACCTTAGACAAAGAAGGAGCTGTAAGTGGTCCCAGCCGCCGATTATCAGTGAGAAATCTGTAGGCCAACTTCATAGTGTAGCATCTAGCCTTGTCATGTGTACAATTTAATAGATCTTCATCTATTCTAGCCAATAAAGGTATGTTCTAGATCTTGTCTATTTCAAATCTTATTAGCACTGATTTCATAAATCGTAAATCCTAATACCTTCCTTCATCGTTTATCAAAGAGCTTACTTTTCTATCCAAATCTACCTCATCAGCAAAAATAAGTGAGAGACTTTAAGACACCCCCTCTTAAGCTTAATCCCCAACAGTAAGCCTTTATTAACTAATCTTCGTATCCCTTCAAATGGAACATTAGTAATCGATATGAAAAGATATGGTGAAAGATGATCCCCTTATCAGAGTCCTCTAAATAGTTTGACCTTCCCAATAGTCCTATCATGAAGTGTTACATTACACTTAACTATTGTAACATAAGACATCATCTACTCTACCCATTTTGAAGCTAGCCCCATTTCAATAATATACACTTTAAAAAATCCTGTTCAACCCTGTCATAGGCTTTGCTCATGTCAATCCTAATAGTACAACTGAAGTCCTTTCCTCTCAATTTGTTCCTAAGATGATGAAACATTTTGTGTGGGACTAAAATATTGTCATGAATCAAACGACCTGAAATAAATACGCTTTGGTTTTCAATAACGATCTCATTTAAGAAAGGCTTTAATCGATTGACCAAAATATTTTAAAGGATTTTATAACAAAAATTATAAAGACTAATAAGTCTAAAGTGATTGATAGACTTAGGAGAGGGTACTTTTCAAATAAGAATTATATTAGTAATGTTTATTGAGTTAGGAAACTTACCTGTAGAGAAGAAAGATTGAACCATTCTCACAACCAATGAGCCAATAATGTACTAATAGGATTGGTAAAAAAATCTCTGGAAAACCTTATGGACCTCGAGCTTTAAGGCTCCCTTTATGAAAAATACTCGCCTTTACCTCTTCCATCGTCACTTTCACACAAATTTGCTCATTTATTTCATTAATAAAAACAGTGTCAACCCAATCCAAGCTTTCTCCATAATATCTTAGACCTACACTTGTAAACAGTTTATTAAAAAATTCCACAAAACGCCTAGCAATCTCCTATTCACTTTTTAGCTAGCTACCATCTACATTTTGCACTTTAAATATTTTATTCTTTTTGTTGCCTAGATGTGGTGGTGTGATGAAAAAAAGATGTATTTTTATCCCGTGATTCAACTAATTAATCCTCAAATGTTGGTGACAAAACATCTCCTCCTTACACTAAAGGTCATTCAACTGATCAACAATCTCATCTTCATTTTCCATCTTTGATCCAACATCCCCATTTTGAATATGCCCCAATTTAACCATTAGTTTCTCAATTCCGGCTCTATTATTTGAAACAACAAACTTACTCCAATTGACCAAGTTTGAAGTAGAAACATGTAAATTATGAATTAGCTATGAAAATTTAAAATATTGGCATCAATCCAACCATCTTTTATAACTTTTTTTTTTTTCGTCATCAAAACACCTCTAAAAATTTTCAAACTTGAATTTCTTTTTGCGCCCGTATCGCCAAATTTCTATGTATTAAGAATATAGCTACATGATCCGAATCCACTGTAGGAGCATGTTCCACATAAGAAGCAAGATATAATGCTAACCAGCTCGTTGAATCAAACGCCTTATCAATCTTCTCTTTTATTAAAACCTTAGAGAATTTTTTGTTCATCTAAGTGAATTTTTTGCCATGGAATCCCAAATCTTATAGTTTTGTCTCACAAACTATCTTCTAAAGTCCCTTTATTTGTCTCTAAGTTCTTTCCTTACCTTCACTTTTCTTATTTGCATTCAAAATCTCATTAAAATTACCTAAACAAAGCCAGGGACCAAAAATTATTGAAGCAAGATTAGATAAATCCTTTCATAACGCCTTTTTACCATAAAAACTAGTTGGAGAATAATCCTAAGTGATATAACCCCCAAAGGAATTGTCTACCAACTTTACTTAAGTCACTATCCAATGCTTGTTTACCTCCAAAACATTAACTACAACATCCCTTGTCCACCAAAGAGCTAATCCACTTACTAGTCCAACCGGGGGAACATAAAATGACTCATGATATCTCATTCTCCTTCTTATTCTATCAACATAACTATTTGAACTTTTTGTTTCAATAAAAAAAAAAAAAAAACAATAACAACACTAAGATTATATTTATTTATAAGCCTATTCAACAAACTGTCAAGGTCTGGCTAAAATCTTAACAATTCTAACTCATAAAAATCATGGCTCCCATGTAGCTGTTTAAGTCCAGCTACCACCACCTTGAATTAAATTATGCTAACATTCACACACCTCTATCCTTAACCAAGGTGCTAGCATTTATCAATTCTGAAGTAGTGAGATTCCACTTTTTCCCAGCCCCTCCTTCCTCTTTTGCCTCCCTTACCATTTCCAATATTGTTAATGCTTGGAACAAAACAAATTTCAAGGTAAGTGTTAGATGTCATTTCGAACAGTTTATTATCAATTCATAATTTCTTATTTCTTATAAAGCTGCAAATTCACTTCTTCTTTTCAATTTTACGTTCTGCATAGCACTGACTATTTCTAAAGGCATCAACTCTATGTTCTCATCTTTTTCACCTTCCTGCAAAGCAAATTCAACGAAATAGATCAAAGAAAATGTAAGCCCTACAACTAAGTGTTTAGGGTTCAAAACGTATAATTTAGGGTGATCGAGTAAATTTTTCAATGGAGTCCAAATTTTTCAACAAAAATAGGAATATTAATAAAGGTGATCCTATGAGTTTGAATTTAGGAAAATTAATAATAAAATAATTAAAAATTATAATATTGAATTATATCTATATTATCCGTTATTTATCAGAAACGCGTAAAATGAGTTTCGATAATTAACAAATCGATAGAGATAAATTATATATACACTAAAAATTATAAAATAACTTAAATAATATTTAGGAGTATTTATGTATACCATATATGTATTTACATATAGATAAAAATATATAAAATTACTTAAATTACCTAGAACACACTAAAATAATATTAATTAATTAAGGAAAATTCATAAAAAATCAAGAAAATTTTGAAAAAATGAAGAAAAGTCTAGAAATATGGCGTAGAAGGTTGGGAATGGAAGTTGAAAATTTAATCAATAAAATGGAACAAATAGAAAGCAAAAAGAGAATCTATAAGAGACATTTAGCAACAAATAATTCACTAACCCTATCTAAACAACACTATAAATTAAAAGATAGCTATCTAAAAATCATTTTGACATGTTGGGAGTTTAGGAAAATTAGAGAGAGACTAGAAAGAGAAGAAAGAATTAATTTAAAAAATAGGAAAAATAGTGTGAAATTAAGGCTTATAAGGTGAACCTACGTTTGACAACCATGTAAAGAGGGACGACCACCATCACCAGAAAACACCCCTATTGCCTAAGGCTAATGACATGGGTGGAGCCACCACTGGTGACTAGAAGTCGATCAAACAGTGAGTTCTATTATCCTTTCCAATTTTGTTTAATTTGTTAAAAATATCAAATATATTTAGAAAATTATGAAATTTGGTATTCTGAAGTATTTTTATATGTAGATTTAGGAAAAAATATTAGATCAATAAACTTAGGTTTCTAGATATACAATACTTAAGAAATTCCTAAATCCGGACCAATTTTCGATACTGATTTAAATGACCCTATGATGTAGTTTTGGACTTCAAAATTTTTGTGTAAACTATTTAGAATGTTTATAGCAGTGTTATGAAGATATTTTTAAAAAATTAATTTTCTAAAATTTTACCTAATTTTTAGGCCTTAAAATTGTAGAAAAGAAAGATATATTTTAAGTTAATTTTATGATTTAGGACTAATTTTGTATAAATACTGATTTAGTATGTAATTAGGTATCATGGGATATTGTTTACTAATGTAGTATGATATTTGTAGTATTTGGAGTGTTAGATATGAGTATTATATGTATTATGTAGTAAATATGTATAATTGAATAATAGGTAGAAAGGATATAGTTAAACTAATCTTGTGATTTAGAGATTATTTAGGTATAAATTCTAATTTAAGTTATAATTAGACATCTTAACATGTTACTTGCTAGTGAAAGATGATATATATAGTGTTAAAAGTGTTAAATAGGTGATATAAGTATATAATATATAATAATGTATAATATGTATATATAGGAATTAAACGGGTAGAAAATATTAGGTAAAAATTAATAGTATTATAATATTAGGAATATGACATAAATATAATTTTGAATGTGAATTTAGGTAATTATGTGAAAAAAATATAAATTTTTCTCACATTAGGAGTAAATTCAGTAATTAAATTAGGAATATAATATACCGTACCAACTAAAATATTGGTTAGGAGCTAAATAGGAGATTTACGATACCCAAATATTGGTTTGGAAGGAATTCCTAAGGTTTACATATAAGACCGTAATCAGAAGTTAAATTAGAAACTAATTTAGAAACTAAGTCAAAACTAATGGAAGAACTAGTAAACTGGGAAGTTAAACAGAAACTAATCAGACACTATATTTATTCAAATTAAAGATAGTTAAATCTTATGAAATAAGTTAGAAGACATTCTTTAGACTTAAGTGTAAAATTAGAGGATTGATTCAAGGTTGGGTGATATGGATTTGCGAATGAACACATGAACCCAATATCATGCGTAACCAAAAGGGTAGACTCAGGCCACAAGATGGCTCGAAAAGTAAACGATAGTTGAGGGTAAGCAGGGGTTCCCGTACACTGACGATGGATATAATACACTAATGTCTCATACGAGCTTAAGTCATACTTGATATGACGTACAAGTATAACCAGAGGTCATTCGCTACTAGTCCACGCTTAATAGGCTAGATAAGAGTAGTTCAAGAGTAAGTAGAAAGACACTTAACTCAAGAAGGAATAAAAGTTCAATGTATTCTTTTTGTATGTGATTTGTTCTGTAGCTATTACAGTATTTATAGTACTCAGTTAGGATAAGTCCTAAATTACACAAATGGTTCCTTACTTACTAAACAAAAGAAGAATAATTTATAGGGGAAGCACGAAATCATGCAAAAAGAACATCCTCTATTAGAAAGGACAATATAGATGTCAGAAAGGACAGTACGCGTGTGTTTTTACTCAGTTTACGGTCTTAATAATATTGTGAGCTTAATAGGGGTGGGACCTTAATCAAGTCTGTTTGGCGTTGGCAATTCGACACTTTGACTATTGGGGCCGAACATGGGCTGGCTCAAGGATGATTCCCATTCAGGTCAACCTCCGATGGTTGGCTCCTAGTAATTGTTAGCTCGATCTTAGCACTATAAAGATGGCTCTTTTCCCGATTAGGTGCTTGGACTGGGGTGTTACTAAGGGATCAACTTCACATGTCGACTGATCACCTCCACAACTTCCTGAATGGTATGGAGAGCAAAGTAGCTTGGCAGATCAGACTAGGGTAAACACTTCTCCTCAATGTTTAACTCATCTCAGGCAGCTTAGTGAACTATCTGAGAAAGCTCTCGAGCTCGGGAACAAGTAATTGGTCCTTGATTCCTATCATCGGGTGCATAAAGCGAATAGGAATAGAATTAGTGTATAATTCAGAAACTCTTACCTGTAATGTGATTGAATAAACTCAAAGGACGAATTAATGGCCGATTTAAGACTTGTGAATAAAACTATAATTCGAAGTTAGACTAGAAATTGAATCAAAAGTTGAAACAAAACCTAGCTCAAAATAGGGATAATTGTAAAAGACTTAGACGTAATTAACTAAAAGAAAAAAGATCCTAAACTAAAGATAGTAATCTAAATTACAGAATAAAATCTATATATGATGGTTATGTGGAAACTAAAACAACATTTGTATTATAGGGATTACTGATGATGTTCTGTGCGAATCGCACCTTGAGTGAGTAAGCGAGAAGTCTAAGTTAGTTGGGATCAATACTATACTATATTTTGGAGTACTTTTTTATAGTACTTAGAGGCTTGGGATTATACGTGATTGTGTTTATTATATAGTTAACGGTATACATGTTTGTATATGTATGTTTCTAAATATAGATATATGATTCTAGTTTGATGTACTATATTGAAATTTGTGTGATTTGTGTGAAATGATTAAACACTTTAAACTGGACTTAACTAAATATATGACTCATAAGTCTAAAACGAACTTGCATAGCAACTCATTAAGGAAAACATTTAGGGTTCTCCAACTAAATACTAACTCCTTCAAAAGAGATAGCGCTGGATAGCATAATGGATCCCTTCTTCATCCTTAGTCAAACTAAGTGACAGGAGGGAAGGTCGTGGTAAGGGTAAAGTCAATGGTTCGAAGATAATTATGGAAGGAGCAGTATCTACATTGCATAGGCCTAAGTTTAGTCGTAAGCTGTTGATATGTGTGCTAAACTCCTCAATCCAGATTAGAGTAGGTTTAATTTCTCTAATCTCACAATAGATTAGATAATATTGTACGATGCCATTTTCTTATACATGCATTGCCTGATTACCTTGCTTGTGTTTAATGTATAGTTTTAAGTTTCCATCTCAACTTGTTAAGCGGTTGGTTGCTCACATTCCTGTAGACGTTGTTGCTTGTGCTAGCTAGGAAGAGGCCATATAACTATCCTGAAGCTATCAACTGATGGATCCTAGGGAGTAAGAAAATAAAACTAATGATTTGTTACATTTTTGAGGTTTTAAATCTTGATTTTTGTATCTAACATTATTAGCGTATGTATTACTTAAGTAAGGTTAAGTATTAAATCATATAACATTACTTGGAATATTGAAGTTTACATATATATTTTTCATACTTTCTTAGGTAAATAACCTGTTTAATTTGTAAACTGTTTAGTCATGGAAGCCTTATGTAAATCAGGTCTGAGATAGCAGCTGTAAAGTCAATTTCTATCTTAGAGTGGTTTACATAACAGGACTGTTATGACTCTATCGCTTTGGGGCATGATAGAAGATTTAGGTTTGGTAAGATAGATTAAAGGTGTTTTAGGGAAGATAAGATTTGGTTGGGTTAAATTCAAGGATTTATTTAGAGAAAGAGCAAGATTAGTATTCAAAGAAGTAGGCTACAAGTCAGTGTTTGGGTTGTTGGCGTTATCAATTGTGGTCAGTATTAGGGTAATTTTTGTAACAAGGGAGGGAACAGGACGGTTAATTTAGTTTGAAGGAATGATGGGTTGAACAGAGAGGTTGCTTGAAGTACTTAAAGACATAAGAGAATGACATGCAAGAGGTGTACTAGTCCATAAAGAATTCAAAGGACTTGCTAGGAGTAAAGTTTCAAGCAATGAATGACTAGAAGAGTTGGTCCAATTTCCTTCATTGTTCCTATAGTTGCTACCATTAGTCTATGCTGAACACCAACTACACTAAGCCAAGGACCATAACTATTGCTTGCACCAGGCTGAAGAGAACATTGCTTGGCTAAGTGTCTAAGTCTCCCATAAGTAAGACAACAGTCTAATAATCGCTCGTATTTAAAAGTCACTTTGTATTAATCACCTAAACCCTTGCTAATCTACATGCCTTTCTTAAGTGGTTTATTAAGGTTAATATTAACCCCGATTCTTAGAAATCCTCTCCTAATCCCATTAACCAATTTGATTGGTTATATTGCAATCAAAGAGCCTATTGATGTGCCAATTATCTTAGCATTTATAATAGTCATCTAATCAAGTTTTACCCCATGCACTTGCACCTAGAAAGGAACTTCATAAAAAATCACCTCCTCCATATAATATTCATTGTTCCTTTCTTTCAATAGGAAAACATGGCCTAAAACAGACCAAAGACTGGTGGAAATAACATATCTCATCATTTTTACAGAGCTAAATGTTATCACAAATCAATTTAGCCCAATTGAAGCACAAGTAACTTCACCATATGATTCTCAAGTTTTCCTCAATATACTCATGACTACTGGACATTTCAGAATATTATTAGCTACCACCCTTCCCAGTAACAGACACTTCTTCTCTCCAATGTTGTCCTATGAAATGTCTAAGATTAGACAATCATCTTTACTGTCACTATCTAGTTTTTGGTCCATTATTGGCTTTTTTCCTTCGTGAGAGTGGTTTTGAATACAACTCTGTTAACCAAAAAACAGAAGAAGCACAAAGACCCATTTGTGGCTTTTGACTTACAAATGAATTCAGTTATAATACTTGCTAATATGTTGATGCAGGGGACTAAAGATAAAGAATATGATGGAAGACTTAATCAAATGCAGACAAGAACCAGTAAAATGCAAATAAATTGTGGGTATTGTCGAAGGAAGCAAGTAGAAGCCAAGGAATGTCAAGAAGAAGACAAATGCAAACGAACTAGCCAAAGAAAAGAAACAAATCTAAAGAAAACAAGAAAGATCCAAGCTTAGCTCACCAAACCTCACCTTTTGCCATAGTGCAGAAAAATAGGTCCACAATGATTCAAGATAATAAAAAAGTCCACAATAAAATGTTGCTAGTAATGTAGAGATTTACATTCTACAAATTCTTGTTTGATTTTAGTAATGTAAGAAAGGGAAGTTACGAGCAAATGTATGAATATTTTGAGGTTACTAGAAAAAAATGTAAGTATGATGATGAAAAGAGCTAAAAATGCCTACTTAAAATGATGAAAAGCAAGTTTGTTATGATAGAAAATCTATAAGAAATGCATATGAATGCTGATGTGTAAAGAGGAATAACAAACTACTCATGATGAGTAAGAAAAACTCTCATAAACAAGATAGAATTCTCTCAATAGAGAGGAGCACTCACTAATCTTTTAACATTCTAGTCTTTGATTAATAAGCATTTATCACTAAAGATGACAAAGGAAGTAAATTTGACAGATAAAACTTCAATTAAGTGTGAGATTTAACAACTTTCCACTTTAAGGTAAAATTTGACATATAAAATTCATTTAGTTATGGAATTCAACAACTTCAAGCTTCATACAAAAAGTTAAAAAAACAAAAAGCTCAAAATTTGGGTAATGGTTCTTATTGATAGTCAAATTTCATCAATTACATTCACTTGTCTACTCGACTGATGAAAAGTCGAGTAATTCACATCTTCGCAAATGCCGATCAAGACGATCATATTTGGTTATTATTTAAGTGGTGCAAATAGTTACCTCCTGGCACGGTTCCATTACATAACTGCCCATTACTCCTATATTTCAGGAATATACTTAATCATGAGGTCTTTATATGTCCTAATAATCATGTGATTAACTACTGTTTCAGATACCCGATATTTATCTATAAATATAACTAAGAAGCACTGTAAGAACAATCTAATAACTCGTAACTACTCACTCTATTTTTCTCTTAAACCCACTTATTAACTTAGGTATCGAAGTGGCTGCACTAAACTGGCCTTGGTATCCTTTAGTTCTTTGTACTTTACGAGAAGGAAATTATTCAAAAATCGTACAACAACATTTTGGTGCCACTTGTTTTTTTTTTTTTTTTCTCCTACACACTCACATGGCAAGAACTAGATTAACTAAGAGTACAGGTGTTGGTACTTCGTCCTACCACCTTAAGGGGGGAAGTAGGTACACTGATAAGCAACGTTTGGTTAAGTTAGAGCAACTTTGCCTCAACCCTAACTTAGCTAAAGAAAACCAAGAGTGAAGCAAAAAACATGAAGAGATCCTTAATCTCCTCCATAGTAATGTCCACCTAAGTCAAAATAAAGAATACGATGATCACCAAGCCGTAAACATTGGCGACTCAATTTATTCTCCTAAATTACTGAGAAAATAAGCTAAAGTTATAATGGGACCCTCAACCCCTGCACTCAAGAAAAATGACAAGGGGAAGCAACCACAACAGGTGCACCATGTTAGACCCTTGCATGTCAGTACCCCTGCTAAGAGTCCTTTTATCCCCAAAATCCTAAACAAGGTGATACCATGATACATTAAGTTACCACAATTTAAAACCTATGATGGAACCAAAGATCCTGAAGACCACCTTAAGTACTAAGATTGATAAGGATCAAGGATTGATCACTTACTCTTAAGCTCAAGGGCTTTCTCAAATGGTCTGGCGAGCTGTCTGAGATGAGTTAAGCGTCGAGGAGTAGTGTTTACCCCAGTTCGATCTACCGAGCTACTTCACTCTCCACACCATTCGAGAAGCTACAGAGGTGATCAGCTGACATGCGGAGCCGATCCATCAGCAACACCTCAATTAAAGCACCCAATTGGGAAAAGAGCCATCTCTACAGTGTTGAGACCGAACTGACAATTGCCAGGAGCCGACCATCGGAGGCTGACCCAAATGGGAGTCGTCCCCAAGCCAACCCATGTTCGGCCCTAGCAGTCAAAGTGCCGAACTGCTAATACTGAATAGACCTGATCAAGGTCCCACCCCTGCTTGGGTCACAGTATTTTTAAGACCGCAAATAGCGTAAAAATGCGCGTGTTGTCCTTTCTGACATAGGATGTTCTTTTTGCACGATTTCGTGCTTCCCCTATAAATTATTCCCCTTTTGTTTAGCAAGTAAGGATCCATTTATGTAACTTCTGTAATTTAGGACTTACCCTAACTAGGTACTATAAATACTGTAATAGCTGCAAAACAAATCACATACAGAAAGAATACATTAAACTTTTATTCCCTCTTAAGCTAAGTCTTATTCCACTTACTCTTGAGCTACTCTTATCTAGCCTATTAAGTGTGAACTAGTGGCGAGTGACCTCCATCCATACTTATACATCATATCAAGTGTGACACAAGCTTATGTGAGGCATTGGTGCGTCATATCCATCACCGGTATATGGGAACCCTTGCTAACCCTCTACTATCATTTACTTTTTAAGCCATCTTACAGCCTGTACTTACCTTTTTGCTTACACGTGATATTAGGTTTGTGTGTTCATCTATAAATCCGTATCATCCTGGTATTAGAGCCTGGCTACGTTCAAAGTTGGATTCTACTACTATGTTCTTTGAGTAGTTTGATTACTACTCTCATGAGCTAATGATTCTATTGTTATCCTTGGAGTTTAGTAGTTGAGAAGTGTTTTGTGCTCTATTTTCCCCTGTTGTCAATACGCAAAACAGAGTGTAGTTGACTATTCGTTTGTTGTGTAGTTTTCATAATGATTGGAGTATCAATTATTGACCTTTAAGAGGTATTATTAGACGTCAATTTTTGTGAAGTAACCATCAATGTCAAACTTAAGTATTCATGGAACTTTGGGAAACCAAAAAAGCAGTACTCAACATGGCCTAAGGCAAGAAGGGAACTTCACACCTTAGTTGGTGGATGACCACTTGGATAAGCTTACTAACTTGATAGCTGGTTTAGTAACTGTTATCCAAAAGATAGGTAATGAGCTAGGAATAGCCCCACTAGAGGTTATGAATAGCAAGAGTAAGGCAATGGTCATTTTGGCTGAGTTAATGCCTCGACTCGACCACCCTGAGCAGAAAGAGTTGGTAGGGATACTAGAAGAAGGCTAATGCTCGAAGAGATTGAAGAAGAAGCGAAAGGAGATGATGATGCAGAGGAGTACTACGAGGATGAAGAGAGAAATGTACGAACCCCTAGAGTCGAAGAGATTGAGGAAGAAGTTGTAGGGATTACTTTAACTTATGTGGCTTCGCTGATCCCAGGTTTCTCATTCCCTTGTCCCTTATCAACTAGATGAGATGCCTTCTTTAGGGTTGCCACTTGCTTTGCTACTTTCTCTTGTGTAGCTTTCCTTGAAGCAACCGGTCGAGTCACAATCACCTTAGAGCTTGCTCATTTATTAGCTTTGGATTTTTTGGCATTTGCTTGCTCTAACAGCTTGGTAAGTTCCCCATTGCCTATACCCATACCTGCAATACAAAGTAAATACATTAACAATATAGCGAGGAATAAAAGACTTACACATTCCATGTTGAGTAAGGCTCAAAGGCAACTATTCTTCCCCTTTTGTCACGAAAACAGCTTTCCTCTTGTAGCTCTACTCGGTACAGCAATTACTCAATAGCATATCGTCCTTCTTAGAGAAAATTGACTTCCTATTCTCATATTGCTTTATTATTCTCTTAGCATCCCGATAAAATATTTTGTTTTTTTCCCTTTCTTGGATCTTCTTTGCCACAGCAACATCAATTCAATATCCTTAGTGCGAATAGATTCAGCTCATTGAGTCTAAAAATCCAATTCTTCATCTGAAATGAAAGACACAAGCTTATCATGCCATTTGTGGATCTTAGACTCTAATCCGTCTATAAATTTCTACCCACACTTAGCGACCATAAAATATTAGCCATTGGGCTGCCTCCTTATTGTAAAGAAATACCTAAATAATTGAGGCGTAGTCCTAACCTCGACTTCTTCACAAACTATTTCGAAAGCTAAAAGAAGCCGATAAGTGTTTGGAGAGAACACGCTTGGCACAACTCAAAAATGGTTGAAAAACTGCTTAACAAAAGCTAAAAATAGGAAACTCATACTCCCTTGGAAAGCATATCCTTTCCTCCTCTCTCGACCTCCTAAGATTTTATGTTTCAAAAAGATCTTGCCAATTTTTATTATATTTCAAAACAAGAACTCTATCGACAATATTGGCCACTCTGTCTAGTGAATCACATAAATATACAAATGCTTGGCCACAGACCTTCCTTCTTTATCATCTGGATATATATCCACTATAAGAGAGTTAATTCAAGTAAGTTACCACCGCTGTATTAGACTACCGGCTAAATTACTTGAGGAACATGCCATCTTGCTCCTTTGTTAGGGGGGAGAAGCAACCTCGGTCTCAGTCGCTTCAGGATCTGAAAGAACAAGTCAATGAATTACGTTTCGAACCATACCTAATTTTGATTATAACAAACATCACATAACTTTTTTGAGGATTTTGAAGATGAAGACGAAATTTCAAAAGTGAACGAAGGCTTATGGATGCAGATGAAGATGAAATAAAATTTTCTTTCAATATTGAAAAATTCCTTAGACATGAATGATTTACCCCCATAATCACATCACTTTTGTTATAGGAATGATGTGTTGATTAGATGGTGGCGTAGATTATTGACATGTGTTTTAAGACAAAAATCCAATGGTTATCAAGGCTCTAATCGTTATTAATGCCTATAGTGTAATTATGGCTAAGTGACAACTGTCATACATATTACCACTTAGTCTTCTGATAGGAAAAAAAATGGAAAAGTTGAGACCTTTCAAATGAGATATGATCCACCCTTCTAAACAAAAATCAAGGAACTTTCCACATTACTCAGTATTTAGGAAACAATTCCACTCAACCTTATAAAGAATATTAAACTACTTACTCCTATGATCAAATCCTCAACCATAGGAATTGGAGGGAAAATGTTGATAGTCTGATTTCATTTGTTATATTCACTCGTCCACTTGATTGATGAGAAGCCGAGAAATTCACATCTTGATAGATGCGAATCAAGATGGCCATATCTAGTTTAAATTTAAGTAGCGCAAACAGTTATCTCTCACTATGGTTCCATTACATAACTACCCACTATTTCTATATTTTAAGAATGTACTAGATGGTGAGGTCTCTATGTATCCCAATAATCATGTAATTAACTGTTGTTTCAAACAACAGATATTCACCTATAAATATAGATAAGAAGTACTATAAGAATGATCTAATAACTCATAACTATTCACTCTATTTTTCTCCTAAACTCACTTACTGACTTAGACTTCGGAATTGTCACATTGGACTAGCTTCAGTACCCTTTAGTTCTTTGTACTTTGTAGAAAGAAAATTATTCGAAAATTGTACGACAACAGTTCTGATATTATTTCTCAATCGAATGAGAATTTAAACTCTTAAGATTGTGTAATCAAGTCTTAATATGTTATGGCATGCTAATACATCATCATAAAGTGTCCTTTTTTTATTTCCTTTTTGGTCAACAACATTAAACAGCACAATTTTATGATAGAAGGGATTTAAATTTAGTTTATCTCAATTGAAGACCGTATTCATATCAATAACTATAATGGCATTAGCTATCATAAACTAAGAAATGTCTTTTACTGATAAAAACAATATATATTACTAATAATCCAATCGGTAGGTTCATCGATCTAAAACAAGATAGGTAGAACTTAGAAGCGGTGGAAGAAACATGAGTGGAAGAATAATGCTCAAGATAGAAGTAATGTTCATGAACACTGTACCAAGGTAGAAGAACCTTCTTCCAAGACTGGAAGACTTCTCCTATTGATGTAGACTGCGAGTTTTGTTAAAGTCAAAGGTTCTACTCTATTTGATCTGTAACTCCGTTTCTTCCGTGAAGGCTATAATGTTGAGAGTGATCGAGGTTACCATATGATCCTAATATAAGCTATTGCTTGTCCAGAAGCAGAGGCACAGACGATATTATCTTTATTAACCTTGTGATTGTATATTTTTATAATTTTAGCATTTCATTGCCGAGAATGAAAATTCAATTGCAAAAAAAAAAAAAAAAAAAAAAAAAAAGAAAGGGTGGAAAAGTTGAAGATTTTAACATTGAGATTGAAAGTTTGGAACTCGATGACATGGTCTAATAAAAACTTCCAACGTATTTATTTTATTATTTCGGTATTAGGTGGAAGTGGGAAGTGTCAGCAATGTGGCAGGTAGTCAACACCTCCCATCGCCACCCATACTATAATATTAAAAAGGAAAATCGGTCTTCGCTTTCTCTATTGACATTTTCAGCGCTAATTAACCATTGACGTGCATTATCTAATTCACCACAGTTAAAAAAGGATTACTAAAAGAGAATAATAGATATGTTTCCGTGAAACAAATGGACATTTAGTTTAATCCTTCGGCTAATCTATTTGCTTTACAGCTAGTCCTAGATAAAATCATCATCTTCATCATTCATACAAGAAATGCAGGAAAATCAGAGAAGAGAACGACAATCGTGGACTGAGCCATGGACACCATGTAAGCAGTGTTTACCGATTTGCAACCGAAGGTTGACATGCCAAGGTCAGAAAACAAATACGCAGGGTAACCTGCAAGGTAGTAGGTTAGGATTAATTAAATTATTTTTCGATCAACAAATGCTTATTAAATCTTTTTTTTTTTTTTTCTCCGCCATGAAAATCTTTTTCTAAACAATCATTTTATGTCCTTTCTTTTTTTTTTTAGTGGCCGTTTAATAAAAGAGGTAAGTAACTGCCTTAAGGAGTTAAAGGCAAAAGAATTCACTCTCATCTAGGAGGCTTATCTCTTCTTGTCTCACATTTCATAAGTTTTGAGTTTGAGTAATCTGACACTCTAAAATTTAAACCAAAACCTTAATTATTGAACCATCCTTTTATTAGTAAATCAACTTTTCATATAAATTAACATTTTGATTGATATGTTTTATTTGATGTATCTAACACGTGGGCAGCACTTGATGAAAACTAAAGCTAAGATGGCTTTGAATATATTTATCCTACACAACAATGACTTCTCCTACATACATTATGAGTTCTTTTAGTGAGTATCTAGAAGCAAGGCCACGGGTGCCGACCTCAACCAACATGATTCATATGGTTTATTGGTTCTTGTTCCCGTATGAACTCCATGTTTGTAAAATCAATATACCGATGCCCATCTTGTTATAGGTGTTCGATTTCAAAAGTTGTCGATGCCGTATAACTAAAAAAAAAAAAAAAAAAAAAAAGAATCTAAAGATTATTCACACAATTTATCCTAAGAATCATAATGACATTTTACCTTATTTTTTTATAAAAATATGTGGTAAAAATTTTTCTTCCCCATTTGATCAGTCTTTTGATGTTGCAATCAATTAGATACCCATTATTATTATCTTGGCGGAATCTATTTAGTCAATCGGTTGGTATATTGTTGGAGATCTTTCCAATTGAATTTGGACGTGATACAATTGGTTAGGGTGTTTATGGAACCGACCAAAAAGAAAAAGTACTTTGGGTACTTGACATGTGAAAATCAATCACCGGGGAAAGGGTAAACATTTCGACTGTGAAACAAAGATTTTGAACAAGTTCATTGCATCACGAAGTCAAATGTGAAACATCCTCATGTTGCCATCCGATGAAGCCGTGAGTTTGACTGTTATGCATTGATAGTACGTGGATTGAATGAATCTCGTGTGCGTGAATTCGTCTGTTGAGTGGACGGTGTCCATGTGTCCAATTATTGGGCCACACTAAGGACAGTAAGTATTTATAGAAAAATATTATATTAATATGTATTATAGATTAATAAGTAATATATAAATATCAATAATATTTAAATATTAAAAACTAAAGAAATATATCTTTTGAAAAAATATCTATTATATATGTACATATCAAAATTTTATTGATATTTATATACTACTTATTAATTTACATAATATATTAGTATCATTAAATTCTTTTTGGTACTTCAATAACATAGGTAATAACTATTATATATTGAGACTACGTGAATTGAATGAATACCGTCAATTAATTCGACTATGGAGTGGATGGTGTCAATTAATTCATCGTATATTGACGTAGGTAATGACTATTATGTACTGGGGGGACCAATAACTACTTCAATAACAAGGGCAAGGGACCTGTTCATCAACTTGTAAAAGCATTTAAAACAGCTAGGTTTTAATATAGATGCTCGACATCACAAAATACATTTTGGTTTCAAAATTATAACCTACTTCCTTATTATCAATATAAGAAATGATGATCAGCTATTTTGGACATAAGCTTCCAATTCCAAACCTATAAAATCAGTGCTTATGAGATGGCCAAAGTGTGAGCCTTTAGGCTTAGGTTGTCCAATCCAAGAGCTTAGGTCGGCCAACCAAACCCAACCCATAGTTGAAATGAGATTGACAGTAAGAGTTTGATAGATAAGGCAAGTTAATCAACTTTAATTCCCCAAAATAATCCCCAACTGACTCACAATCAAAGAGGTGATCTCGGGATATTAATTAATTTTCTTATGCAATCCAACAATCCTCGTATATATATGATGGAAATTCAAATACTTTAAACATTCTTTCTCTTTCTTTTTACGTTAATCCCCTAGTATTCTAACTTAAATATCGAACTAGCAATGTCAAAACAAGCTCAGACATCCCTGTAGTTGTGTCTTTACCTTATGCAGGTCTCAAAACCACCCAACAAGGATCTCATAACAACTAAGTAATAATATTTTAAACCATCCTAAAGCATTTTCGAAATTTGCACATCTTATATATCTTAGGTACCAAATTACAATGTAAAGGCACATCCAACATAAAATCTTCAATCGGTACAACAAAATTTTGTGTATAAAAATGACATTCAAAATAATCCAAGCAACTAAGTAATCATTCTAGTAATGTACATTTTAATTCGTGAAGAAATAATACTTCATTATATCAAATTATGGGTGATGAATTGGAGTTCCAGATTGCTTTTTTCCCTAATAATTATAGTGTGTGCAATGATATGTACGTTGTTGCAACCTCTCCTAATCCCACAGAGGAAACGAGAAAGGATCAGAATGGACTATGTAACCGCCTTGCCACGGACAAGACGATAATATATTTCTTCTCTATTTTACAGCATTTCGTGCTAAGAGTGATCCTCAGTCCTTGCTATATTCCTATTAGCTCTATCACAAGATAAGTTCTTTTTTCTGTTCACTAATAGGTTTTGTTTTACCCGGTCCGTATCAACAATGGTAATAGCTTAGGCGGCTTCGCACAATAAATCTTTAGAGATAATATTAACACGCTATGTGTATATCTTAATGGTGTATTAATATAAATAAGATTCTAATACATAAATATATAAATAGTAAATTTTTAAGAACTACTCCTATCACTAATACATATATAAATGTTAACGGTGCTTATCTAAACCTGTGCAAAGGTCAGTTGCAAACCATAAACCGACTCAGTCTGGAAATAACTAAGTCCGAATCGTTAGCTCTTAAGGATCCAGGTAGTTCAAGAAAGTAAACTTGTTCGAACCGGTAAACTATAAACTGTCGGGCTAACTGGCCGTCGAACTGACGGGTTACCCCTACAAATTCATCCCCTCTTAAAAAAAAATAAAATAAGAGAGCGAGAAAGAGAAAATAGAGGCCATTAAATAAAAAATAATAATTAGATGATATCTATTAGGTCATAGCATATCAAAGTTATCTTTTTTGCAATGGTGAATATCAATTTTCTAAAAATAATATTATCAAACTAATAATAAAAAACTAATAATAAGTTGATTATGTATTAAAAATATATAGAAAATTAAATTTAAGTTAATGTAAGTCATTTTTATAATACTTATTAAATGTTAAGGACTTAAATATGTGAAAAAAAAAATAAAATTTAAGAGGAAAAATAATAAGAAAAATTGAAATCACATTGAGTCAGAAATTAATAAAAAAATAAGAAATTATTAATGAATTAATACAATTTTTTTTTTAAAAAAGAGAAAGTAGGCCACATTTGAGAAAAAAATACACAAAAGTTAGAACCACATCAAGTTCAAAATTAATAAAAAAATAGAAATTATTTAAAAAAAATACACCGATTAAACTTGATGGTTTCGGGTTAATTTGGCTCAATGAACAAGTTGATTCTGAGTCAGTTTGGCCTAATAAACTAGTCTATGCTTACCCACCGATGTCTAGACATATTGATAGGCTATTCTAACTATTGACTTTCTAGTTTAGGACAACCTCCTTAGAGCTCCTCAAGTTGACCCTATACGAGCTCAAACCAAAACCCGCATGGCTTAGCTAACCATCTTTATCAATAGATGATCTTGTTAGGTTTTGGTTTAACTCCATAAAGTTCAACCAACCCCTCAAAAATTTGTACAAACTCTTATAATGGTAAGGAAAGTCCTCAAGATCTCTCTCGACAAATCTAAATTGTATCTTAGGGTATGGTTTATCTTCCATACATGACACACTCCACATACATATATATATATATATATAAATAAGATAAAAGTAGTTAGATATATTAAAACCCCATTCCCTCACATTCTATATTCATTTTCCCTCTTTAACACTCTTTTTGACTAAAGTATAAGAGCGTCTATGCCCCAAACACACCTTCAGCATCCATTTTTTAACTTACATTTGTTACTTGTGCTAATTATTTCTAGGCTCAAGCATCTCGGTCAAAATCCAACCATCAACAAAACACATCATATATTAGTGGAAATTAAACTTCTTCTTTTTTTCTCTTGTATGGAAATGCCCAGATAGAATTCTTTTTTCCTAAAATGGTTTATAGATTAAACCATACAAACACACCATCAAGATACACGAGTAAAAGTTATTCAATAACGATATGGAATGTTTACATAATCTGATTACTCATGATATGATTAGAAGAAAAAAAGAAGGTTTCATTATTTTGATTTCATGAAAAATAAAATAATATATATATACACATAGTAATTATTGTATGGTGTTTCTTTGATAACAAAGTATGTTTATAAAATAATTATAAAAATAATAATAATTAATCACCTACCAGATCCGTTATCTTCGTAGCTTGCCTATCTATCCTTAATTGTCGTTTTGTCACAACTTAAAATTATATGATACAGAAACGAACAGAGTGTTATATTTTTATGATGCAGATAATAACTCAAATGCAATTATATGTAGCGCAATTTGTTATGGCTGGCTATATCTTATTGACAGCACCAGAACTAATGTTGCTTGAAAAGCTTCAAGTTTTATGTGATCCAAAGTTCACAATGAGGTATTTAAATCAATCCATACTCTAGATTTCAAACAACATTAGCCTGACATAAAGAATGACAGGAAATGTAAATGGTTTTTCCTATCAATATTATAGGTTAGAAAGAGAAGAAACTAAAATAAAAATGTTAATATGTTAGGGATTATTCGTTTTTATATAGATTTTCAATTGATCATTGACATACAAAATAAAAATTATGTTGTCAAAACCAATTAACCTATATAATTCAACACAATTCGACTTGATCCACCTATAAATCGATCCGATCTAATCCAGTCCAATCTTAATTTAATCCAAATAGAATCCAATTCATCCTTTTAACTCTTAGTCCTTTCAAATATTTAGGTTAATCACCTAAATCGACTCTTACCACATTAGAAAGGACACAATCCAAAATTCCACTTTCCTACATGTAGCACTAACTTCTTTCTAGATCATAAGACTAATGATGAAAGACTTTTCATATTTGCTCAGCCATATTTCTTTTTAATCTCCATTCCATACAATAAAGGCTTGGAGTTTCACTGTTATGCATTAATACTACGTGAACAGAATGAAACATCGTGTGGGCACTCGTCTATGGAGTGGACGTATGTATGTGTCTACTTATAGGGAAATACTAAGGGGACCAATAAGTACTTCAATAACAAAGGTTCATTCAATAAAAGCTGGGAGTTTCACTGATATGCATTGGTACCACGTGAATTGAATGAAACTCGTGCCGGCATTCGCCCGTGGAGTGGGCATGTGCGTATATCTACTTATAGGGACATACTAGGGGGACCAATAAATTCCTCAATAACAAAGGAATCTGTTGAACCATCAACTTATAAAACTATCTGCATCGGATAGGCTCGGAACAATATCACAAGTACCATCTAAACTAAGTAAAATAGGATAACCATTGGGATCTCAAAAAAAAAAACACACAGGTTTACAAACTACTCAATCACAACTTAAATTTGATTCCAATTCGAGTCGATCATAGTCGAGTATCGACTGAGATAAAACTACCCAAAAAGTAAATAAAGTCAAACTCGAACTTTAAAATATTGAGTTCGTTAAAATCGTGAACATAAACGAGTTTGATATAATTTTTAATACTTTTTTAACTTTTTTCAACATAAGTGTATTAAGATTGATTATGAAATATTTATAAAAGATTTGAGTTTAATAAAGTTAAACTTAAACCTATCAAATATATTTTCAAATCGAGCTCGAATTGAAAATTTAAAATTAGGTCAAATTTTAATTAAACTTGAACTTTAACGTTTTAAGTCAAACTCAAGTTTGAGTTTAATACTGAACCGATTGGATTCAATTTAATTGTAGCCCAATGTCTAAACATGTTTAAATTGTAAAACACATCTAACAAATAGATCTAATCTAATCAAAACGCTACGGGTACCTAATGCACCTATCTTTGTTACTGCTCTAGTTCCCCCACCCCCACCCGCCCCCCTCCTTTGGGACATCGGTCTATTATTCCAGAAAAAGGACGACGCGTCTATCGACTCTAGCACTTGAAAATGGGAATAGATTCCCTGGTATCATAAGATTCTCCAAAAGCTAACCGTAGCCCGTAGGGTCAGGAAGGAGTCATGGCAGTGCACTAAGAGTCGGCTCTGACATTGAAAACTCGAGCTTGATAGTTGAACTCGGTTGACCTTACAATTGTAAGTTTAAGTTTGACTATAAGTAATACTTGCTAAACTCAAACTCAATTCAATTAAATTTGATTTTAACTTTAATAATTTTTAAAAATATTATAAATTTAATTAAAATAATAATTATATTTATATTCAACTCGAACTCGATTAATATTAAAATTTAATTTAAGCTCGATTAAGTTCGTAAGCTTAATAGAGCTAAACATTATAAAACTTAAATTCAACTCATTAAATTATTCAAGTAACTCAAATTCAATCTCGACTCCACGTAACTAAGTTGAATTCGAATTATTAACAAGATGAACTTTTGAATAATCTTGTCTTATTTACATCCTTGAGCAAGAGATGCAACCAAGAAGTTCCTTTCGAGATTATCTCAGGATACACCTTTTAAGGGACAGAGGGTTACTCCTCTTTTGTCATGGAAAGTAGTTACTTTTCCGAGGTATTAATCAACATAAATTAAATGGCTTAAAGCTTAAGCGTGAAGATATGCTCTCACCACCTAAAACCACCATGAGAGGGGATAATTTCCGAACCACATTGCTCATGTGATCGGCAAATCGACAAGGGATTTTTCCATGGTGGCTTATCCATGCAAGGGATCACTTCCAAGAGCACACAAACGTATCCCATAATTCCTCAAGTGATTGGCAAAACGATAAGTGGAAGTGATACGGCTAATCTCTTATGGAAATTTAGTTATGATTTTTAAATAGATCATTGTCTTATGGTTTCAAATATATCTATATTATTAAAATCCTTTAAAGTTTAAGTAATTGCCATTTTTTCAAATTACAATTTAATCCTCAATCTATATATATATATAACAATAAAACCAACACTAAATTAAATTGTTATAAGTATAAAATTGAATGTATTTATCAATTCATTAATATATAATATATTTTAAATACTTTTTTTTTCGGTCCCCATATATATATATATATATATTTATTGGGGTTTCATTTTATATTTTATATAAAAAATAAAAGATACAACATTTCTCTCGAAGGATGATAAAAAAAAAAAAAAAAACTATTTAATCAATTCTTATTGATAAATCAAATATCACGTCATGATAAGAAGTAAATTAGACTAGAAAAAAAAAAACTAGTTTTTTGTTTAATCTAATCGATAAATCATTTGGAGGCCACAATTAGAATAAACAAAGAAGGTTTTTTTGTTTGAATGCCACAGTTCATATTGGATTTATCTCTTTAGGAAATAAATGAGAAAGCTATCTCTTTAGGTTTCTTAAAAAATGGCAACTTCTTCATTAACCGAAAAAATAATAATTTACAGGTATTTATATTGAAAACTTGACAAACCCCAACGCTATTGGTAATTTACTGCTAATAAAGAACTAAAGTGCAAAAGTCTAAATATAATAAAGTAAAAACTACCATTCTCGGAATGCTATCAATATCCCAAAATCCTTATATTCAGGGACGGGCGCCGGCCCAATGAAATTTCCTCAAGCGCACTATTATAGTTTGCTGGTGAAAAGGAAAAAAATTAAGCAAAGGTAATAAGCCTTCTTTTAGTATCCCTAGCAGGCCCGACCAATTTGCATGCAGCTGGCACATGAATTCCTGTCTCAATAAAACCTAACATATTGTTTAATGTGAATACTTAATGAGATTCAAAATAAAACCTTTCTGTTGCAATGTAACTTAACAAATGCAATATAATAATTTTTAAATATCTTGACATTATTAAGAAAAGGAAGTTAACCAACAAAAAAGAATGTAATAAATAATCCAAGGTTCAAGGGAAGATATTAAATGCATCCAGTCCACTATTCTGTCCATTTGCTATTAGAAAAAGAAATAGATCGGCAATTACTGTTTTGATTTTGGGTTATCTTCTTTAATGTTGCTTTCTTAAGATTTTATTTCAATTAATTCTTTTTTTTTTTCCTCTGTAGCTTTGCATAAATAAAGCTTCTTTTTAATCTAGTTTTAAAATTCAAATTTTAGTAAAAAGTATCGACTAATTTCACATAAGTATTATATTCCTCACTTTACTATTGAGATAAGTATTTGAAAACAAACAATACTAGAATTCACGTCATGTTATGCTAAGATTTTATTTTCTAATAGATTTTTTTTTAATATATGAATATTTTTAAATATCTTAGTTAGTTGTGGTGGGTAAATTTTTTTTTTTTTCCTTTTTCCATGAAAACACGAAATATTATTAACTTATGAAATCCAAAACAATCATAACATGCGAGGGGGAAAAGCAGCAAGAAATAAGCCCCACTCGCCCAAATACATCACAAAGCAATAGCTCTGCTATCCTCGGAAAAATCAACCTCAGGTATTTGAAATTTATTAATATCGACATAAGCCTTCCTGGTTTCCAACAACAAAAACTAAAAACACTAGGCAGACAGCCCTTAAAACATTATATCATCAGTGCCTTCCTTCACAGCATATTCGGCCAGCTTGGGCGCTTCTTCGTTCCTCTCCCCGATCGATCGTCCAAATCAAAGTCCACTTCCTTATTTGGAATTAACTGTATTCTCCGATTTTCCTTTTTCATAATTAGAAAAGCATCCAATTTCAATATGACGACTTACAATTATCGTATTTCTACCTTGTTTTAAAAATATCAATAATTTGTCTAATTTATTAGTACAAAGCATATCATAATATCACATTTTACCATCATCGTTACCCAAACCCAGTCGTTATCATCATTTTTTTTATTTGTAACAATGTTAAAAATTTTTATTATATATAGCATATTGTATCTTTCTTTACTTGTGACTTTTCTTTTCATTGTTGAATTTATTTGCATGGTAATAATGTAAATATCATTATATTGTGTTGCCTTTTTTTCATTTTTTTTTCCATGTTTCATTATCTTTTTTTTTCAATGAATTTTCTATAATTTAATTTTTTGTGTTTGTATTCTCATACTATTTTATGATAAGAAAGAGCAGCAAAACAAACTTCGATGATTTCTTTTTTTATTGGACATTTTAATGTTATACTTTTTCCTTTATATAATAATAACATAGAAATAATTTTAATGATATTGATAATGCCCCATTCACCTTTCAATCCTTCATCCGTACTTGTTTCCGTTTGTCATATACTCTATCAACTAAATCCATGTAAACCTATTGAATGTGCCGCTCTTATAATAGTACTCTCCTACTATCTACTTTCACTGCAAAGGGCATATGATCCCATCACGGCTTCACAGACTCAATGACATTAAGTCCTCTACATTGAGCTACAATTGCAATCTAACTCTATGTGCAGATACTTGCATATGTAATTGTGACTACTCATCAATTACTTCCACTTCTTTCTAATTAGCTGATCATATTTATTTTCAATCGTATCCCCTATTTCACTTTCTACTTATTTTCACTCAATAGGATCAATTGATGCCACATTTTCTAGCCTTTCTCTTAGCTAATCCCCTTTTAACTCATTTTCTTATTATTACTAGATTCTTATCATGTATTGTCTCTTCAAGTACAGATACAAAAATTACTCTCTCATAGTACTCATGCTTATCTAGAGGGATGTAAACAAGCAGATTATAATAAAGTACTTGACATGCTCAACTCATTAAAAACCCAATAAAGTACTATCCAATGAAATTTTGAAACTGGTTTTAGGATATAATTAAAAACCCAATAGGATTATGAGACGAGCTTTGGGATTTAAAAAGAAAAAAGCCATCGAAAGACTTATTATCTGACAAAAATAATATATTAATAATATGATATTAACTAAATAAAAATGTAAATAAAAAGTAAAGTATATATCACTATCTTATATCTCTATCCTTAGTTCCTTCTCCAATCTCCTTCTTTGTAGGTATGGAGATAATCGAATTTGAGACATAAGATTAGATGTGAAGTTTGAAAATATGAGAATTAAGGAAAGTTAGAAGAATTGTACGATGGAAGACTTTATTATATTTTACAAATTTTCAATTGTTATTGTCATGTATGTTGTTATTGTTGGTGCTCATTGACAATTTATGTTTTTAGGCATGTTCAATTGTTTTTTACTTTATTGACAATGTTAATAGTAGGTTTATATGATGTTTCATGTTTTACTGTTCTATAAATATATCATAGATGAAGTATAGTATGTTTTTACAGCTTCTCTAATGTGTTATCATTATGTTACCCATGTTTTATAAATATAAATAGTACAATTAATTTCCCATGTAATGAATAATAAAGTAAAAATTAGTTCGTTAGGAAAAAATAAATAAATGAGTCTCATGGATCGGGAAACTTGTATCTCATCAAAGTAATGAAATGGGCTCCAAGTATAAGGTTAAAAACCCTATAAAGTTTTTAAACAGGTTTAAGAACCTTGTTAGAGCAGCGAGATGGGTTCCAAGTTCTTATGACCCATCCCAAACCTGTTTTGTTTACATCGCTACTTTTCCGCTTTATAAGAAACCATACATTATAATTTTTTCAAGGCTTCCCCAACTCATGTGATAGTTAGTTAAAATAAACAAATCACATAAAATTTCATCTTGATAGGCATTAGAAATAGAGAAAGTTACTATATCGTGCTTCATAACTCAGATTATATTATCGTAGTGGATAGATTTATATGGTTGTAGATGCTCAATAGTGGTCATCTCTAACGATTCAACTACATACTTTGAGATGAAATTACTCGGATAGTCATTTATAAGCATGTGGCAAACTTTTTCTTGAACATGAACACGTACGAAATTCTCTAGCTACCATCTCCATAAATAGCTAATGACTCAAAAATTTTAAATTATCTTTTCTTTAACTAGCTACTAAAACTCCAAAAAAAAAAAACCTCAAAAATTCAACTTTTTTCTTTCTTTCAATCATTTGAAAACAAATAAAATAAAGTTAGGAACTCACTAACACATCAGCAAGTGAGTCAACACCATGTAGATTGCTACATTAGCCCTGAATTCGACATCAGCTTATCTTCTTGCCCTTGCAAGCATAATACAGCTGCAACCTACACTCTGCCTTCTTCACATTATGCATAAACTTGGCACAAGCTATGAGATCCGAATTTTTATGTAGTTACTCTAAGTAAGTAATTTACAACGTAAGTGAAAGTAGCCCAATCGAGTTGACACTGTACAAGTAAGTCGTAAGTTGTAAGAATTAAACAAGGACACCTCATGGGTTCGAAATGTAAAAAATGCAACAAAATAATAATAAAATTATAATTAAAATTAGTTAATTTTACTATAATACACTATATTATATTATATGTACCAAAAACGCATAATTTAGGTAACGAAAATTTACTAGACCTTAGAAATAAAATATTGGGATTGTAAAATTATAAAATAATATAAAAAAAATACATGCACTTTGAGTATAATGTAAACATATAAACATATGCTCAAAATTACCTAAAATACCTGAAAATATATTAAATTAGCTAAAAGTTAATAGGAAAAACGTTAAAAATTGTAAAAAAGAAAAAAAAGGAAAAAACATATAGAATATAGAAAAGAAGCAAGACTAAGTGGCAAAAGGTATGACTCGACTTGAATACTTATTGGTATGGAAAGTCTTGGCTAATAACACCTAAAAAGCTTACTTAGAAAGGAGTATAAATAGGCTTAGGAGAGCGAAAATACACCCTCTCACACATGCATACTTAGGAAAATTTAGGAGATGCTCTTTGTGGATTCTTAGAAGTGTGAAGGTTTCAAGAAAATTCTGAAAAAGAGGGAAAAACTTGAAGAAGAAATTCTAGGAAAAATTAAAAGAAAACAACACAAATTGAGCAAAGTCGCGAAATTAGAGTTAAAGGAACTATTGGGTGTAAACCACCACCACCGACCTGCAGTAGAGGATAGCGCCAGGGTAAGCCAACACAGTGATGGTGGAAGGTGGTGGTCGAATGGTGAGTTTCTTGTGAGTCTAAAAATTATACCCAATCTTCTCTTATTTTTTAAAAATATCAATTTGACTCCAAAAATTATAAAAAAAAAATTATTCTAAAATATTTTTGCATGTATTATTTGAGGAAAATACTAGTTTGCAAAATTCTTAAGTGGATACATGACATCATTAAGAAATTGTCTAAAACAGTATCATTTTTGAAGTTGTTTAAAATAACTTTATTGTTTTAGTTTTGAAACCCAAATTTTTCTTGAACATCCCTATATTATATATGAGAATGTTATGAAGAGATTTCGGATAAAAATATTTTCTATTAATTTTTATGAATTTTTGAACACCTAGATTATGAGGAAAAAAAAAAGATATTTTTCGAAGTTTTTATGTAATTAGTTTGGAGAAAAACAATTTGCATCTATTCTAAAGTTAATTTAAATGTATTCTACTGTAGTAAATGATCTGGAGTTGAATAGATTGAATGGGAGTGAAATACGTACAAAGTTACTACTTATGGCCAACATACATTAAGAGAAAATATGCAAATTTGAAAGTTTTGTTATATAATCATGTATTAATATGTTTCTAGTTAGAAGTACAATGTTGAAGTCAGTCGCTTTGAATTTGTTTAGAGGGTTAATCTAATAAAAAGAATGACCTAATCCATAGTTCGAAGACTTGATAAGAAGGATGGCTGGTTAGAGGAACTTAACTATAATCACGTCGGAGACTTATTCTAGAAATTATTTGGTGAAGAAAGTTTAGTTGAAATGGTTTTAAAGACTTGATCAAAGGGTTGACTGGTGTAGAAGGGTTCCTATAAAATAACTTCAGAGACATGTTCAAAGTGTTGGTTAAAACAAGAAGCTTAACTGGAATAACATTAGAGACTTGATCGGAAGGTTACCAATTTAGAGACACTTGTATTAGAGATTTCATTAGAAGGTTCTTAGACTAAAACTTGGTATTATGCAAGCCTTTAGAACCTTGTTTAGAGACTTTAATAGTAAGGTAGTGCTTAATACGAAGCTTACTCAACTTACTTATGATAAGTCGCAACCACACTTAAACTCTTAAAATGGACTCATTTACTTTGTATTTAATAAAACTAAAGTAATTATATTTAATATTTAGGGGTAAACTGAAGTGGATGAAACCAACATGCAAGATTACCAAGCATCATATGTTCAAGTAAGAGGGATCAATACTTCATTGCATTTCAAAGCATTTTTAAACTACTTAGAGGCTTAGGTATGTATTTGTTGTGGTTGTAAGTTAGTTGATTATGTGTGTATAACATATGTGCTTGAATAATGTTATGCTATTGTAGATTAATACTTTATGTATTTCTTATTTTGTGATTTTTATTTTTTATTTTTTTATTGTTTAAAATTGATTGATTACCCTCAAAGCAAACTAACTTTAACTTAGCCTAACTTTTAACCAAATATACATCGCAGCTCATTAGGAGAAACGACTATAATTTTTAAGCCAAACACAAACCTTTCAATGAGAATAACTAGAATAGTCCTTTTCTTACTCTTAGTCGAACTAAATAGCAAGAAAGGAGGTCGTTACAAGGTTAGGGATCTTGATTTGAAGGTAATCTTTATTACACAAGCTTTAGTTTGGTTTCAATTCGTGTATACGATATCAAACTCCTCTACTCGAATTAGAATACGTGCAGTTTTTCTAATCTCACGACAGACTGAATAACATCATACGATGGCACTTACTTTTACATGCATTGCATCTAACTAAATTAATTGAAAAACCCTAGTTGCTCTGTGTAAGATACGTACTTTTATCTCCATTCTACTTACTAAGTAAGTTGTCACTCATCCTCTTATAGCTCTTTTACAGGATTAAAGTAAAGTTACCAACACAGCTCCTAATCCTAAAAGATTAAAGAACGAGGTCTGCTAGTGAGGTTCATGACAAAATGGTTAAATTTTTTTCTTTCTTTCTTTTCTTATTTTTTTTTTATTCGCTTTACTAACTTTTAAGAAAACTAATAAAGTCTCCTTAGATGCCCTTCTAGTTTTCAACTTTTAATATGTATTTTACATTTTGTAAACCTGTGGACTTTTACAAATTCTCTACTAATGGAATTATCTTTTCATGTCAACATTTTTGAAATTTTTTGTTAGTATTGAGATTTTTGTACATCATATGATATATAAAACTCGATTCTTTTTTGACGTTTTAACTAAAAGTTAGTTTTTAATAGATATTATCAAAAAATACACCATAAGTTTATATCAGACATGTATTAAATTGGATACTTAAAAGCAGTTGAGTCAGCTACACCTTATATAAACTATACCTACATTAACAATTAGCTTATAACTTAGATTGATTTATATAGCAAAACTATTATGACTCTTCTGATTTAGGGCATAACACAAGTCATAGACAATCATAACATGTACAAACAACACACAATGCCCAACTCATTGGTCATATACATAGCCACCTTCGGTGCTTACTATATACCTTACCATATCAACAAGTGAGTCAACACCATCTCGACTACTACATCAATACTATCATCTATGCCAACCCCAAATGCCACATCAGCTTATCTTCTTCCCCTTACAAGCATGACACAACCACAACCCACACTTTATCTTCTTCATGTTATGTATAGATTTGGTACATGCAAGCACACACAATCACAATATGCACAAACCACACATGGTCACTAAACTAACTGGTCATACACATAGCCACCTCCAATGCTCACCATATAACCTACTAATAACCACTCCTACGACATTGCTGCTACCATTTAAATGTCTTTACTTAACCACCTAACTATTACACTCCACCCCACAAGGGCCATTGCAAAACCACTACACAAGCACCAACTAAATAACTAATTGATCTCCATTGATTCCCCTTCTTAATAGTTCTAATGACAACAATAAACATAGCACTTGATGTGCTTAGCTTATATGCGCCTCTACATACGATCAACAAAAATGGTGGAATAACGAATTAATAGCAAAAGATTGGATTTATATGTGTTTTTATGGTATTTCTATTAATAATGGAATGAAAAAATACATTAGTATGGAGGAATATTGGAGTGGTCTAACAACCGAAGTATGTTTTGCTATAAATCCTAAATCAACATTATATACGATTTTTGGATTACAATGAGTTACCATGTTTACCTTAATATGACACACGAAGTAAACGAAATAATAAGAATCATCACAACTGATTAATAAAATCAATTGATTGATAAGATTCAATTAACAACTAGCAATAATATTGGCTAGGGCATTTAAATCTCCAAGAGAGAATGAAATTCAATATTGAAGCAACAAGAAGGATTAGATGCCCATTACAATGAAGGGAAAGAATTTTAAATATCCCTTAAAATCTTATGGCATAATTGTAATTAACTAAAGAAACAACGAAAATAATAAACACAACAAAAACAATAAAATTTAGTTCGTCATGGAGAACATAGCCTCAGCACGGTCATGTTCTTTGACCATATGCATTTCTAACTTCACTTTATTAAACAACATGATCATGTAATTCCCATGTTACCAACACATCCTCAACATAGCCATGTTAGGAAGCCATGTACCTATAACATTCAACACACCCTCAATATGATCGTGTTGTTCAATCATGCATTTCTTTATCATGTAATTCCAACACCAACATTCAACACACCCTCAACATGGTTGTCTTGCCTAGTCGTGTAACCCCACCTTGTGTTTCCATTCAATATGGTCATATTACCTGATTATGGAACTCTCTGCCTTATGCTTCCACTCAATACAGTCATGTTTTCAACCATGTAAGTAGTCCTCCTTGTTACATTTTCTCCATTCTTTGACACTCCGACGTCTTCGTCCACTTGGACCATGATGATGCGAACCATGACTCCTATCACCATCCGCCACTGCTATGCCCGTTATTGGCCAAACAATTGCACTATCTTCGCACACCAGATTATCACAATAAGCGTATAACACCACAGATCTGAAAGACCCATCGTCGGAAGCTACACAATCACCACCCATCCTCTAGAGCGCCCCCAGACCCTAAGTAGAGCGCCCCTCGTCGCAACAATTGAGTTCCCAAAACATCACCCGTAAGTGCCTACACGCGATGTTCGAGCGACCCTGATGACAAATTTGGCTGCCCTTTTCAATGGATTTGAACGTCTTCAATCTGCTTTTTGTTTTCAACACACCAACAATTTTGCAGATCCCTTTTGTCCTTATCACACAACAGCTGATGCTTGAAAACTCAAGTCTTATAATTTTCCAATCAATTTTTTTTTATTTTTTTCGAACAAATAAAATATCAAAGCTTTTGCTCTCTAGTTAAACTAACCTCTAGGACAATCTTAGTGTTCTAATACCAACTAGATTTTGATGGAAAATCTACTCGTATAATTTTTAGACAGATCTTTGTCTAGGATTCCAAATACGAACATCTTTGCATACACAATAAAAGATATGAATATTTCTTTTAGAAGATTATCACAGAAGAAACAAACTATCTAATTAACTCCTATCGATAAGACAAATATGATGCCACCACAATAAGAATTAAACGAGAATAAATAAAAGAAAACTGAGTTTTTATTAATCTAATTGATAAATTAATTAGACGCCACAATTAGAATAAACAAAGACGGGTTTTTTTTTTTTCCTGGAACACTATAATTCAATGCTGAATTGATAATTTCCTTAGGAAATAATTGAGAAAGCACTCTCTTTAAATTTTTATAAACGATGTCAACTTGTCATTAACCGAACAACAATGTTTTACAACTATTTATAATGAAAGCCTAGACCCCAATGTGATTAGGTGATTAACCACTAATAAAGAACTAAATGAAAAAGTATAAATAAAATAATGTAAAAACAAATGAAATAATATAAAAGCCCCTAATGTTCTCAAATAATGAAAAACTAATAAATCTTCGTAATAACTGTCTTAGCCATGCATATCGATCCCTATCAAGAAGCTTCTACGGCGGCTTATCCCTTCAAAGATCACTTCCAAGAGCAACAAACACTATGTAAGACAATGTATATATCGCATCATCCATTAGCAAGCAATATTAATAAGTCAGATTAACTCATAAATTACTTAAAAAGTACAGCTCAACATTTCGACTATAGACGAGTCAGGCATAACGTCCAACTACGAGTAGTGTCTCAAATCACACTTAGGTATTATGATGACAAACTTAGACAAGCTAGTGAATGTAATCAAGTTTAAACCAAACTTAAGTGTACCCAAGTTTAATGCAAGTTCTGAGTCGATTTTTGGATTTTAATAAGAAGAAAAATATCATTACCAAAATAAAACAAGCCGCTATGTGCTTTAGACAAGTCAAGCTGAGTGCTATTTGAGTCAAACTCAAGCTCAGTATTGAGCATCTTGACTCGGCCCATCTGTACCACTTGCTGCGGGGAGAGAGAGAGAGAGAGAGAGAGAGCTGCATATTCCACATTCTAGTCCTAGTTCTATATACAAATGGACTCTAAGGGCTCCTTCCCTTATTAGTACTCAAGTTTAATCCCTTCAGCGTGATAAGCAACAACGAGAAAATCAAACAGAGGAACGAGAAGGAAATCCGGTGTCTTGTAGTTCATCTTGTTATAGATTGGACATAAATTGCGGTTATGTCTCAAAACACAGCTGTTTCAATGTGTTGTGTTAACTGAAGGTCACCCAAAATAAAAGGCTTGCAACCTTCTCATGTATGCAGATAATTGGCAGCCATCATCAGCTCCAGAGTCATTTCAGGCTCAATATGGAACTCGGTCTCCTTTCCGCTGGAAAATCAGCAATAGCAAAAAGTTAACAACACTCGCCAAATGGTAGGGTTCTCGCAGACAACCAAAGAAATTGAGCAAAATCATTAAAGATGAACATATATCACTATATATATATATTGGATGTGTCTTATGACCGGGTATACACTCATATATTTTCTAGTGACAATAAACACTGAGAAAAGCACTGTTAAATCCAGAAACAAATCGCATATAAAAACATATTGGTTTATATCTCATTGAGCATTCCTCTCAACCAATGCTGCAATTCAGTTCATTGAGCTGGGTGATCTCCATTCACTTACCAACAAGCTATACAACTTTGGATTTCTTTAAATCTCAGCACAACAAAGTTCCTGCTCCTACACATCAGTTCTTTCCGTCTGATTGGGATTCTTTAACTATGATTTCTCCGAATTTCTTTTGGATGATTTCTAATTTCTCACTACTAAACAGGACATGAGAGTTTTCTTTCAAACAATTCGGATGATCATTCAACTGCATTAGACTGTGAAACAATTTAAAGGATTTTAAGTCATAATAGCAATGGGAAAGTTAAAAATGGCATCGTTTTTACTTTTTCTAGTGATGTGATGGCTTCTAATAGCTGTCAGGAGAAAGGAAAGTCGGCACATGTAATTATAACCTTATAATATCTACAAAGTAACCTTTTAGACCAATAAACAGCTTTGACAAGATTAGAACTAAAGCTTGTTACAAATTTCCCATAAATAGTAACATAAAATTATCACTTTAACTCCTTCAAAATTAGGGAGAAGAGAAAATGAAAGCCCTATAGCTTCTTACCAAGCCAAAAGTGAAACAGTAGTGAACGGTCATAGTAACTATTATGTTTTTATGTTAAGCACCATAAGTGGGTAACTTGGAGGCTGTCAGTGTAGGTCATTTAACATAGACTGTTTCACATGCTTCATTTTTTTGCCCCACTTAAAATGTACTGTCATTTTTTGTGCAAATTATAGGAGAGGTTAGGGAGCAATTGTGCAGTTTTGGTAAAACCTATTTGTTTTGCCCCCCTCAAATTTCTCTTATTGTGTTATTGTGGCAGACAATGTGGCAGCCGATGTTTTCAAAATATCTGGAGATTGGAATGAGGAAACAAGTACCGTGTCAGCAAAATCTTTTTCATAGAGATCTTGAGTTCTCTCTCAAATTGAGCCCACACTTTTATCAAGACAGGTAACCAGGGCAAAATATTTAAGAAGAATTTATCCATTGGATTCTCACAATCTAGAGCCACAAGATCAACAACATGATACTTAGTAACAATTTGAGATTAAAGCAAGAAACACTGGGACAAGATGGCACATAAACACAATCGGATTGTGTTAGCAAAATGTCAAGAGTTTCAAAGCCAAATAGAGGACCTGTTCCTAGATTAACCAAGCTTGACTTTCCTCTTTATGATGAAGCTTCAGATCCAGCGGCCCAGGCATGTTTGCAAATTTCTTTCAACATAAAAGAGCACCAGAGGAAGAAAAGGGAACCTTGGCGTATTTCCTCTTGGAGGGAGCACAACTATAGTTGACATAGATAAATGCACTGAGAAATATATTCTGAGTTTAAGGGTCTCTAACTCATAGAAATATGATCAATGACTTGCCTAACATGCAGAAATAGGTCAGTAGCAAGGGTGATACATTAACCCAAGAACAGGAAGTTGCAATATTTATTAATGGATTAAAGGAAGCGATTACAATGGAGTGGAGCTCCATCAACTACAAGATTTGGCACACACAATGAGTCTCACAAGATTATATCAACATCAAGGATTTCCTAGAGTGGATCGACAACGGGAAAACTACTGTGAACTCCACTATACAGTGGGCTACTTATTTAAGGAGATGGAGACCCATTCAGAAGGTAGTGAGACAAGAGACACAAGAATGAGCTTTGTTGTAACTGTGATGAGTCTTTTACAATAGGACACAAGTGCAAATAACTCTTCTGATTAGATAAAGTGGACAACAGCAAAGAAGCCAGGAGCAAGTGAACAAAGGAGAAGAGGAAGTAGAACTATTCAACCATTGCATATTAGGTTGGTTGTGCTTCAAAGGAGGAGAATAATGTTAGGCACATTAGAGGGTTGTTGGAGGTTGATGTGAGTCATTAAGGATCGTTTATTTCATATGCTGTACTTTTCATGTGCTTTTTTTTCCCGTGCAATTTGTAGGGTAATTTAGGGTCCAATTGTATGGTTCTAGTACAACCTTGTCCTAAAGTTTCTTTTATATGGTCAGCTACTATATGTGACATGCGACTATACAGCAGTAATTCTATGTACTTAAATATTGGAAAATCAGAACGAGAAGACAAGAATCATTTCGCCAAAATCCTCTTCAATGAGATATTAGATTCTCTCTTGAATTGAACATGACTTTTATCAAAGTAGGTAAGCAAGGCAGAAACTGATAAGATATTTTCATCAAATTCACACTCAAAGGCAATTTTTGTTCTCCTCAACAACAATCCAAAGCTTTTATAACCATGTATTGATTAGATCCAACAAAGGACCAGAAAGAGCACGAACACAGCACCCCTGTGTTCAAAGCAAAATAGCAAGAGTTTCAACACCAAAAAGATGACCTATCGAAAGAACTGCTGGAGCAGCATCTCGAAGATTGCGTTTACACAGAAGTGAGTCACAATCCACACAGCAAAGATCTGTGAACAATAGCAGGTGAACATCCAGACAGGGAATTTTTGCAAAGGTTTACTACGCTTGATTTTCCTAGTTATGATGAAACTTTGAATTTACAGGGTAGGTTGAGTTGTTGTGGGCACTTCATTCAACATCAAGGAAGACGGAAGGATGAAAAGGTAGCCTTGGTGTATTTCCCCTTGATCCGCCATACAATTATGGTTTCTAACATTGGAATATGATCGACCTCAATCAACACAAAATGAATTTATTTAGCAGTGTAATTTGCAATTGATACCTCTGGTTAGAAAAATCAGATTAGGTGAATTATACAATCTTATAAAAATGCTCTTCATTGGAAGATTATCGGCACCAATTTGAACAACCGGTAGAAAAGGTGGTACTTTGAACCCAAGAGTAGGAACATGCTATGTTTATTTGCGTGCTAGAGTACATCATGGGCATAAGTGGAACTCCATCACCCACAAGATTTTGCACATACAATGAGTATCACAAATTATCCCACTACTCAAAAACCATTAAAATTTCAATTTTTTCAATTAGAAAGTCAAAAACTTAAACAACTAGATTGCAAAAAAATACCAGATTCACACATGATTGTACCGTATGATCCCACAATTCAAACCATCAAACTTCAGCTTCTTCTTCTTTTTTTTTTTTTTTTTCAAGGCAAAGGAGGAGCACAGCATTTTATATTCGGCTAAGTCCAGGCACACGAAACAACCTACATGACTTCAACTTCTTCAATTCCAAAGTCGCAAACTTCACAAGATTCAGACAAATGCGACATAGATATCACACGACTCAAAATTATCTAAATTTCAATCTCTACAAGTGGACACTATATACACGTAATCCAAGTACCTCGCGAATTGAAGCGACCAGTAGAAGTACTGACAAATCTTCTCGAGAACTGAAGTACTTATCTCGGGAAACTTCACTTCTCCAAGTTGCGATTCAGCAAATCCACCTAAAAATACAAACGAAGCAAACCCTAATTCTCAATTATGCAAATAAAACAAACTAGCAACAAAAGCCCTAAGCTTGTTGTTGGAATTGATTTGATTAACCTGGAGAGGTTAACATGTTGCGAATGGTTTGAGAAACCATGGCGGCTTTCTTGTCGATTACGAACTCGAATCCCTCTGCGCTTACGAGTTTTACGGTGTCTTCTTTCTTCATTTTTCTAGGGTTTTAAGGGATTAAGAATTGGTGTTGATCTTTGCGAATCGAGAAATGGTTGATTTGCTCTTTAACTCATCACTACCATCATAAGTCGACCAGCGTGAGAGGTTTAAAACGGAGTAGATGGTTCTTTTTATTCGCCCAATCAGTCCCACAACTTCCTTTCCAATTCTAATGCGGAGTATTTACCAATAAATAATAACAAAAAATTAAAAAAAGAAAAATCTAACGTGGAGTGCAAATAATTTTGGTATAATGTGCTTTTCTATGCGCAACTTTGGGATAATCTCAAAATCACTAAATTTTGTATTATTCAATTTTATATTTGAATTGAAATTTAAGTTTTATTTATTAAATTTTATACTAAACTTTAAAGTATTAAATATTATGTCTAGTTAAATTTTTACTTATAAACTCTATTAATTCATAAAATAGTATAACATGCTTGCTAGTCAAAAAATATAAGTTAAAAGTAAAATCGTTATACCAACTTAAAGACTATATTAGTGAGTAATCTGCCAATATCTTCATAAATCACTTATGGTCTTAGAGGCATATTCTAACTCATTATGGTGATTGAAGCTAAAGTTATCCAAACTTTTATTTATGGAAAAAATAAATAAAGTGGTTATTTTGAAAAACAAAGGATTAATTAGTTATATACTTCAATATAAATTTAAGAAAGTATGCAAAGTTGGATGATGATTAAGATAATGTCCTAATTATTTTCTTCTAGGATGTATGGTAACACTTTTTAAAAAGGTTAACTTTTGAGAATTGGAAAATGATACCTTTTTACTCTTAATCTTTATTTTATGTGTACTTAAATTCTTATTTTTAAAATTAAGTGTTTAGACTTTTACTTTTAATACTTTACCCTTAATTATAATTATTACAATTTTAGTACCTTTGTATTTTTTTATAAGAGAAAAATTATAAAATATAGTCTAAATGCTTTTTTTTTTTAATTTAAACACACAATTTAGAGATAAGGAAGCCAAACTCACATGAAGTAAATATAATGATATATATTTGCAATTTACCTTTTTGAACCTATTAGGAGAAGTGCATTATAATACATGAGCACAAAACAAAGTAAAAAGGAAAAATCACGTCTAGGCTAAGTAAATAAAATATAAAATAATTCATTAGGAAAAGATATATAAAGAATTTCTAAATATATATCGCTCGTAATAATCACGTGCTATATATGATACTATAATGTATAAGAGGTCTCAATTTGCGTTTGAATACTCTTAATATCCTAAGCCAAAAATATTGAATAAATTAAGCCAACAAATACAAACGAGCCTATTAATTACTTAACTCAAAAGTTGCAACATTATGCTAACAAGGTATTCATCGTTATGGTTTTATAAACTAATACCACAACTTTTCATAATTCGTATGAGATACTTAATCATGGGGTTTCATAATCTTCCACCTTATAACATGCAATATGTTCGTCCGAAAACCTTACAATTATTCCTAATTTTTCCTCGTTTTTGGTGTATGATTTGAACCACTCACTATCTGTAGGTAATGCTATAAGTATTCTAGTAACTATCACCCTATTGACACTCTCTGTCCTCCTTAGATTATTAGGTTAAAAGCAATAAATTAATAAAGTCAACAAATACAAGTGAGTACATTAACCATTTGCCTTAAAAGTTGCAACCTTGTTTTGATAAGAGTCTAAACACTAAATATAATGTGCGGTTCAATATATTATGGTTTTATATATGTATGTATATAAGTGTGTATATATAAGTATATGTATATAATATTCTATGTTATACTTTACCTAATAGATAGTAAATAAACGGTAGTGTATGATACTTAATACATAGCTGCACTTAATTTATACATTATCGGTAGTATATATTTAAATATTTTATAAGTATTTCACAATATGTTATTAGACATTAGTAAAATATATAACATCTTATGTGGACACCATGCAACATATTATTATTTAGGGAACATTTTAATATTTATCTCATTTTCTATTTCAGTTCATAACGTTTCAAATTTTTCATTTAAGTTCTCAACATTTCCAAAAGTTTTATATAAGTCATTTTAACCGACAGTGTTAGATTTTAAATTATAAAGGTACAAAAAAGGCCTCAACTTTTTTTTTTTATTTTAGTCCCTAACGTTTTAAAACTTTTATTCGAATCCTCAACATTTGTAAAAATTTACAAGATAATCCTTTTAACTAATTGTATTAAATTATCGTTTGTATATTGACATGTAGCAACATTTTATTCATCCATGTATTTCTTTCAAATAAATAATATAATAAAATATTAAAAATTAATTAAGGTACTAAAAGAATTTTAAAAAATAATGAAAATTTATCAAAAAATTTGGAAAAATGAAAAATGAGAAAATTTTTCTAAAATTGAAAAAAAAAATACTAACATAATATATTTAGTAATATATATTTATTGACATATATATTTATATTAATTTTTAAAATAAATTAAATTTAACAAAAATTACCTAAAATTGGAAAACTATAGAAAAAAAAAAAAAAGCAAATTCAGCCAATGAAGAGCATGGGGAGGTTAATAATTTCATTAATTTAGTTTAAAATTAATATTAATGTATATATGTATATGTGTGTATATAAATATATATATTACTAAACATGTTAACTTAGTAATTTTTTTCGGTTTTGCATATTTTTTTCTTATTCTTCATTTTTCCATTTTTTTTATAAACTTTCATTATTTTTTAAGACCTTAATTAATTTTTAATATTTTATTATATTATTTATTTAATGATCAATGTCATGATTTACACCTTAATTTTATCACTTTTTACAATTATTAACCTAAAATTTCGACTTATTTAATTATATACTCAATTAAAGATTTAATTATCATAATCTACATCTTAATTAACTCTAATTCACACATTTAAGATGGTCAACACGATCAACCTACGAGGTAATTGCCTACGACCTTAGGATGCTCATATGATCTCTAACAAGTGGTCATTGGCCACCTCTCTACAAAATAGTAAGTCATAGCCTACTTTAAAAAATCGGTCACGAGACCTATTAATAATCACAGACGGCAACCTATAGGTCAATAAGGGTTGTACGAACAGCTTAAAGCCATAAGCGACTATCTTATCAGCTAATCTTGTTGACTAGAATAATGTTATAAATTAGAATTAATTAAGGTATATATTGTAATAATTAAATCTTCAATTAAGCGTATGATTAAACAAGTTGAAACTTTAAATATATAATTACAAAAAGTGATAAAATCAAGATGTAAATCATGACAAAGAAATACGTGAACTAATAAAATGTTACAATGCGTTGATGTATAATGTTACGTCCTGAACCGGTAGAGTCGTAACAGCCCCACCGCATAAACCATCCTAAGATAGAAGTTAGCCTTACAACCGCTATCTTAGACCTAATCTACACAAAGCGTCCACGACTAACTCGCTTTGAAGTAAACAGCTTGTAAGTTAAATAAATCATTTACCTAAGAAAGTGAGGAAATATATATATACACTATAATTCGGTTATTGCAATTAAAGTTTACAATATTTCTCCGTAATATATTTCCTAATTATTACATTATTCATAAATGAAAACTAATTCTAAAATAAAAACTTAGACCTTAAAATTTGTGTTTATTCTTCAATGTTTTTCCTCACTCCCCATGATTCAGTAGTTACTAGCTTCAAAGTAGTTGTTTGCCGCTTCTTAGCTAGCATCTGCATGACGTCTATAGGGATGTGAGCAACCACAGCTCAGTAAGTTAAGATGGAGGACTTAAAACTATACCATAAACACATAACGGGGTTATCAATCAACTTATTATATGCAATGCATGTGCAAGCAAATGCCATCGCACGACGTTATCCGGCCCGTCGTGAGATTAGAGAAATTATACCCACTCTAATCCGGGTTGAGGAGTTGCCATTAATGCAACAGCTTACGACCAAAGCCAGGCTTATGCAATGGAGACCTCACTTCTCCCGTGACTACCTTCGAACCACTGACTTCACCCTCGTCGTGACCTCCTCTTTTGTCACTTAATTTGACTGAGGATGAAAAAAGGACCATTATGCAATCTTACGCTATCCCTTTCGAAGGGGTCGGTATTTGACCGGAGAGTCATAAGTTTCCCTAATGGGTTACCATACATGTCCGATTATAATTACTGGTCGTATATTTGATTAAGTCCAGTTTAAGGTGATCAATTATTTCATACAAATCATACAATACATGCTAGAGCAACAAATAGAATCATAGCATCACCCATAATCAAACATATGCACACATCCAACTATCTAACAAGCACAACCAAGCATAATCTTAAGCCTCCAAAATACGGCATCGTATTAATCCCAACTTACC
>JAMXBB010000004.1:15091831-15256184 GCA_024138015.1 Lumnitzera littorea
TTTGGTATATAATATAGATTTAATTAAGGAGGTATGACACCAAATTGCATCCTCTTTAATTATATATTATCTATTTTATTAAAGGATCCATTTATCTCTTATATTCTTTTTATATTAAAGAGGATGCATTTTGGTGTCATACCTTCTTAAAAAAATCTATATTATGCACAAAATCAAGCATTAATTCCCTATTTTTAATTTATTTTACAATAACCAACCAACCCTAAAAAATCATTAACTGTATTATCCTAGTATTTTAAGGCTTCTTATTGTGTAGTCGCTCAAAAGTAATCATATAGTATGATAATTTTTTAGTTTAATAAATCAGCATAATTTACAATAAACCATACCTAATAAAAATGAAACTATCGACACTAAAAATGAGATTATTAGTAATTTTTATGAAATATATCAACCGCTACTACTGATATGTACTATTTTATTATAAGAGTAATCATACCATATAGTCATTTCCCCTACTTTTTAAGTACTATTAGATAAGCTACTATTATAAATATTTCATTTTGTATTTTCAAAACAATTTGTATTTTAATCACGCGATTTCATTCTCCACCATTGCATTTGGGCCATTTTTGATACGAACCAAATCATAATTAGACTTGTGCAAGGCCGATTTTGAACCGTCACTAGGCTTGAAATCAGGTATGGTAGACTTGAACCAATTTAGGAACTAGTGCGTTGTTAAACCGATGGCCCAACTCGATAAGTTGACTTACTGGTTCAAGTTGATCTCGACCTAGCAATATAAAAAAAGAAAAAAATCTCTCTTTCTGATTGCATTCTTTCCTAGCATTCTCTTTTACTTTTTCATTTCCTAACATATTATCTCTTTCACATTATTACATACATATTTTTCCCATCAATCATTATTATCTCTTTTCCATACAATATATATTGTTATTTTTGATATTCAAATAAGAATTTTTCATCATTTGCAATTTTTCTTTCTTTACTTAACATTACTTATTATTTTAATATTAAATTAACATTGAGCTTACACAGTCCTAATTAATTATTCGGAATAGAATAAAATTTGAAATGAAGATAACGGTGAATCATTTACATGTCAATACATGTAATATATATATGCATAAAGTGTTATAAAAATTTAGGAAAAAAAATAAAAGTAAAAGAGAAGACAAAAAATTATTTATAAGAATGTAAAAAAATATATAAAGAGAATTGACTATAATTTTTTTAAAAGGAAACTGTTCAAGAGTTAGTAAACCAACCTTAAACTGCCTTTTGGTTGAAACAACTTAAGGCTAGCCCATAGCCTTAAGGGATTAGCAGCAACCAAAATGGGCCTTCCACGCTCAACCAATACCGTATTCGGGTTTGGGCCATCTTCGGTACAAACCAACCATAGGCATGTCCATATTTCCTTCCGACACAAGGACCTCGAATTTTCACTCACTTTCTTTTTCATTCTTCAATTGCATTTTTATGCAATAAATAATACTCAATCTCACTATTCAAGCATAAGTTTCCTCCTCATTATTAACCCCAATTTTTCTTTTTCTTTTTTTCCCCTTTTTAGGTTTGGTTTTTATTCTATTTTGATTCTAACCCACTTAACACGTCATTAACAAGTAGTGCTCTTTTCTTGTGAAATTAGACTATTCCTATGAAGAAAATTGGATTGTGCGATGCCCATTTCGTACTTTTCATCTGGTAAGTTAGTTTAATCCTCTTGACCATTTAATTCTGTTAGAATATTGAGTTTAATGATTTTGATTTCGACCCACCTACGAATGAGTTAGAAGTTCCAAACTTTTCATGAAATTTAATTTATTTGTTACAAAATATTGGATTTTTTGCAATACCCATTTGATATCCTCCATCAGGCAAGTAGGTTTAACCCTTTTCTTCAGTTGCCAAAATAAAAATTGGTTTTCTTTTTTCTTTTTCTGGGATTAATTTGCTTATCTAGTTATGAATTATCAAAATGTTAGGTTTTTTCCTGATGAAGTTACTATACAGATACTCGCTAGATTACCTGTTAAGGCTTTATTTAGAGCAAAATGTGTGTGCAAATTATGGTGCAAATTGTCTTCAGAGAAATACTTTGTACGGTTATTCAATGAAGTGTCTGTTAAGAACCAAATGGTTTTGGTCGAGGTCTCCGAGTCCCTGGAGTCGAAACCCAGTTTGATATGTGTTGATAATTTGAGGGGTGTGTCTGAATTTTCTCTGGATTTTTTGAAAGATAGAATTAAAGTTAGGGCCTCTTGTAATGGTTTGTTGTGTTGCTCTAGTATACCCAATAAGGGTATTTATTATGTTTGTAATCCGATGACTCGAGAGTTTCGGCTCCTACCAAGGAGTAGGGAGAGACCAATAACTCGGTTTTGTCCTGACGATGAAGCTACTCTAGTTGGTTTAGCTTGCAATTTGTCTGAACAGAAGTTCAATGTTGTATTAGCTGGTTATCATCGAACTTTTGGGAATATGCCAGATGGGACATTTATTTGTTTAGTGTATAATTCGGAGTCAAATAAATGGAGGAAGTTTGTGTCTTTGCGAGATGATCGTTTCACTCATATGAACAAGAATCAAGTTGTGTTTGTAAATGGAAGACTTCACTGGTTGACAGGCAGTTCTTCGATTCTTGCACTCGATTTGCAATATGATATTTGGAAGAAGATATCTTTACCTTACCAAGTCAACAATGGTTCTGGGAATAGGATTTATCTATTGGAATCAGATGGTTGCTTGTCAGTTATTCAAATATCTGACGCTTGGATGAATATTTGGTTATTGAAAGATTACCAAAGTGAGAATTGGCATATGGTGGACAGAGTTAGTCTTAGATGTATTAGAGGTTTGGTGCCGGGGATTTTTCCGATCAGTCAGACTAGTGAATATGTTTTCCTGGCAACTCACAAGCAGATATTGGTTTATCAGCGGAAGAGTAGAGTTTGGAAGGAGATGTATTCTGTAAAGAACTGCTCGACTCTGCCTCTGTGGTTTTCAGCTCATGCCTTTCGGGGCACAATACTTGCCTGCCATTAAGGTCCGATCTCCTTTTCTTATGTATTAATGTACATGCTAATGCCTAATTGTGCTCATGCCTTCGTGAGCTCAATACTCGCTTGCCATTAAGCCCAGTCTCTTGTTCTTATGTATTGATGTACATGTCATGCCTAAAGGTGGTGCTGTTGTAGGATTGACTTGGTGTATTTGTTGATATTTCTAAGTCATTGTGATGCGCAATGCAACATGGCTTATGTAAATAGATAGAGGTGGATTGGGCCTTGACAGTTGCATATTCTACCATGAATATTGTTGTGAATATTATCCCTCGTTGAGGAATGTAAAGCTAATCATTTCAGTTTTTTCAGATGATCAGACTGAGTATATTTACATAATCTTTCATTCGAATCATTTTCCTATTTTCTCCATTGGTTTCTTCTGGCCCTAGGTTCTCTTGCACCATGCCAATTTGTAATATGCATATAGATGTTACTCTATGGACGGGGAGGTAGTTCCCTTCCGTGGGATATTGAATTTGGTAATTGCTAGATGTTGCTTTGTTCCGTTAGAAATGACTTAAATGCTATATCATGTAGAGTTTCCACTAGGGGTGTGAGCAAACCAAATTGAGCGGAAATAATATTGACCTAGAGCATGCTTGAGTACTACTTAACAAGCTTGAGCTCAATTTGTTTAAGTTTGTTTCAACTTGGTTTTATAGAAAATTTGTATTTTGTTTAAATAAATTTATTATAATTTTGAAACCATGCTCAAATTCAATAAAGTTGGACATACACTTAAGCTTGATTGGAGATCTATGAAGTTTGCAAACTCATCAAGCCAATAGGTTTAAGTTGGTGTTCCATTAGATAAATAGCTCCAGTATCTCGATCTTGAGCTTTGCTCAACTACGATTAGCTTATTTACAAGCTTTGGCTCATTTATACACCCAGGTTCTACGCCCAAATGCTTTCTTTGATTTTGGGTGTGGTCGAATGTTGGATTTCCAGCTAGCCTGGGATTCAGAAAACTCATTTTTATTACCTGAATGTTCTTGTATTTGCATATACATTCTCTTTAACATCTTTGTTGCTAAATGCCCACTTATCACCACTACAGTTGCATTTTACAGCACTCGGTTTAGGTATTGCATTGACTTTGTGCTTTATTTCCTCGTTTGCTGAGAAACATTTTACTATATTAGAAATGCCCTGCGTATTGATGGGTGGTTAGCAGTTAGCATATACTCTTGCAAGTTTTGTAAAACCTCCACTTCTATTGCATGCAACGGTGCTTTTATTTTTTGGGAGTCCACGGTTTATCGATAAATATGACATGTGAGTATATAAGAGTGGCTGCAGAATTCTACTTGGTACATCTTTCTTTTCTTGGTCGCACAATCTTTTCCATTTCCTGTACATGATGACATTTATGCTGTCTTCAGTCTTCCGCTGCCCTGGTGGGTTGTATGTTTAAGCATAATTTTGGCAAAATAATGTCTGCTTGACATATCTCCTGTTTTTTAAAGCAACAAGTTTCCTTAATCACGAATGTACCTCATATAACGTTAGAAAGTGTTGAAATTAATCTTATATAATAGGTATATTATTTGTGAAACTCGCATTAGCTATGATAGAACAAAATTATTATTATTCATGTAAACTATGTAGAGAACATAGAAAATAAAAGGAATGTTTTGGGGTAATATACATATTCCACACGTACATATATGATATTCAGCGATCAGTAATAATGCAATACATAATAAATTGTAATTATAAAGTGACCAAATAGAAGAACGTCTACTGAATGTAACAAAATAGAGAGAGCTTAGGATGAAGGGTGGTGGTGGACGGCAAGATGACAATTAGTGAAAAGGAGGGTAAGGTATTATTTTGGTTGTTATAATTTTATAGTATGAGACTAGATAAAACTTTTCATTTGTTTGCATAATTGGTTACGAGACCCGATAAAAAGAGGTTCTAAAATATTGGATAAGAGCTCAAAAATTTATATCATATATTTAATGGTATAAAATTTTATTTTATATAATACAAAATAAATATATTCTTATAATTTCAAAAATAATTCTACACCAAATTCCTAATCAAAATATTGAGTTTTATTGTGATTTATATTATGATTAATTCAATTTTTAATTTATTTTATTTTTTAATTTACAAAGATATATGTCAAGTATCACGTATACTAAGTATAGTATAATAAGATTATATTGTTTTATACTTCTAATACTATGTTATCTAGTTTTCTTTTATCCTATTCAATTTTAGCAAATTTTTATAGCAAGATATGAGACAAATTCTTTGGTACATCGTTCCTTTTGCACATTAATAGACAAAGGACTTTGTAAGTATTAGATAAAAATTAAAAAATTTGTATTATATATCTAGTGATATTAAAATCTATATCATATGGTATAAAATAAATATATTTTTAAAATTTCAAAGTAAACTTAAATTAAGTTTCCAAATTACACTACTTAATTTTTATTGTGATTTATATTATGAATGATATTTTTTCAATTACAAAAGTTCATATTGATTATTATATGCTGAGTATGTTATATTGTTTAATTCTTTTTATATTGTTCACTTTTACTAATCAAATAGTACCTAAAAGCTAGAGAGGTTGGAAGTGGCAATCGAAATATACTAAACAAGTGAAATTTGTTTATTAAGGTTAGGATTGATTAGGTTTTTAAAAAGTTGTAATCATGTTATTGAATTGTCTAACGCCCATCGATACATGTTAATGGCGTATTTGGCATATGAGTCTGGACTCTTATGTTTTATATTATCTTCTGAGTTATAAGACATTTTATGCAACGATTGAACTGAACCGAACCAGAACGGGCAGCAGATATTAATAACATACACTTAAGCGCTGTTGGTAACACCACAAAAAGCTATAATAATATTGATCGTAACACTAATATATTTTAACTCTCAAGATTTTCCTCACAAATTTCAAAAACTAGTAGTCTATTATGGCTTGGATATTTAAATCGATATTACATCAAAGGAATCATCGTCTACATCTCCCTCTCTTGTCCTTAAACTCTATTTTTCTTTTTGTGCTAATCTCTTACTTCTTGTCTCAAGCTTTCAAGAATGATGAGACAATGATTATTTTAATTTAACATACCGCAACTTTTAAAAAGATAATACTGGTGATTGTAAATACGAGTTATGAAGATAAGTAAATATTTTACAAGTCAACACACTACCATAAATTACACATTACTAAAAAGTTGGAAAAAAAGTAAGTAGAAAGTGACTTTTACCACTTTTTATGCTAGTCCTACCAAAAAATTAATACAATACTACTAAAAAATTAAGTACAACTTAATATTAAGTTGCCATCTGACCACTTATTTCTAGAATTTCTTATATTTTTTCATATATTCAAAATAAAGATGAGCTGATAATCTTGTCATATAGGATACTCATTTAAACTTCGTTCAATTAGGTAGATTCTAAGTGGGTAATAAAAATCACAAAATAGGTTTTAGGTAATAATTTTTTAGAATTCGCTTTTACAAGATAGGATGTCTATAAAGTTGAAGTATTTTATCCTACCTTGAAACTTAAATGTTATAAAGTACATAAAGTACATGTTTTATGGTATTTTATACTCATCTTATAATAATAATTAAATAATATTAATAAATAAAAAGTTAATACTGTTTTTTTCAGGAAAATAACAACAAAAGCAAGCTCATAATAAAACGTTGTAACTATACACTACTTATGTCTATTGCCTAATCCCTCTCTCTGTTTTTGTCTTCTTCATCTTTTGTTTTTTTTTTTTTGGTAAAACCTTTCTCTTCAATTACTATCTTATTATTATTATTTTTTACCTTTTCCTCCTCCTCCTCCTCCTTCTTCCTTTTTTGCTAAGTCTAGTTTGATAGTCTTAAAAACATCTCAAAGCTTAACTTATCATCTCATATATTATATTGTAATTACTAACACATGGTTTTTATATTCTATTTATAATAATCTTATAGTTTGATAAAATTTTTATTTTGATAATTTAAAAAGAAAAGACAAAAAAGAAAAGTTTAAGCATAACATGACCAAGAGTTTGAACATTTTTAAATGCAAAAATATTTTTTATTTTGCTTACTAAAGTTTTATATTATCTTTGTTAATACTTGATACTCGTTCAGCTCAAGGCCTATCATGTGAAGAAACTCATCAAGAAACATGCAAGCAAGCAATAAGCTCGTCCTCTACACCACGACCTACCATGCGAGCTATACAACGTCTCACTTGAATAGATTGCCTCGACCATCAGGTTTGCACGCATTGATCATCTGGCATAAGCGAGCTCGTCTTCTATACTGTAACTTGTTTAGGAAGCCGTAGAACACCTAACCTAAGTAGATGGCCTTAATTGTTGAGCCAGCGTACCCTCGCTACCTAGTGTCAACTCGGGTCTCAGCTCCTTCTCAACTAAGTGTCTATCGACCCCTCCTTCAACGTCCTAACTTGATCCTTGTCTTTAATGCCTGCTTTACACTATAGTCCATTAATGGCCGTTTGACATCCATAGTACGACGGGCACACCCAATAATTCTTGCTTCCGTAGATGTTAGACCTTTGGGCCATAGATTTGATTATTAGGTTGATCATAATTGACCGTCTTTAGAGTTGCTTAGTCTCTACCATGGCATATGCTACTTGCCATTTAACCAGTACAAGTGAACCCTAAGCCGCCACATGTCCAAGTGATCTACCATAAAGGTTAGTCGGCGCCATGAGATAAGGAGGGATTGACTCCTTTCTCTCGTATTCCTTTATATTGAAAATACTTTCTTTACTTCCTCAGCTTGACCACATATACACAGAGAATGAGCACTACCCTTAGGTTCTTAATGCTTACCCCCTCCTTTCTTTAGTCTTCTTTGATAACTTGAGCATCGGGAGGCTCCCATGGCCATACCCATAGAGGGTTTTTTGTAGGGATCAAGGAGTAAGATGCGGGGCCTAGATACATTCCTTCCCAACTTCATGTGAGCCTATTTATAACTAATTGGTTCAATCATAATCAATAGTCTCGATTTAAAATATGTTACAACCCATGTGAATTATTATTGATGAGTTTAACAATAATATAGTTATAATTTTGATATTAATTATGCATCCAACACAAAATTTTGAATGAAAATAAAAAAAAGGTACTTCGTAGAATTTGCAAGGTACAAAGTATAAGGTGATTCTTAAGTGTCATGTTATAAGTTTCGAATATAAAAACTCGACAACTTGTACTTACATAATAGGATATGGATAAAGTCGCATGCCTTACCCATTAGGTCACCCTATACTGGCTTACTCTTAGCTCAAAAATTAGTATACGATATTATCTATTTAAGAAAATGTAAAATGGTATTTGCTTTAGTTAAAAGGTTTTGTGATTTATTCATAAGGCTACTATCCATCAAGATATTAAGGCAATCTATAGGTCGGGTAGAAAATCAAACTAATTCCTTAAACTAAGAGTCTCCACGGAAAGGTGTTATATGATAATACTTGATTCTTAATGAATTACTAGACCTATGTTAAAGCATTTGTTCATATTATACTTTTTCTTTCGGTTAAAAAATGCTGCATGCAAATTTTACCCTTCTTGATTTTCCTTTATTCATTCCTTCTTTTTTTTTTTTTTTTTTTTTTTTTTGCTTTCAACCTTGGAAAGCTTTAATTGTTGGAAACAAAAAAACAAGGTTTCCATAACATTGGGTTATAAAGTGTTCACAGGGCTCTTTAGACATGGGTTCCTTAGGCTAGTCTAAATCTGATGCGTCTTGCCACTTGAGGCTCATCGCCCGGAGCTCAGTCCCTAGGTTCAGATTAACAAAGTCTAAGAAGTTTTTTAACGGCTAGAATACATAAGATATAGATAAGATACTAAGTCAACAACCATCTTCGATGTAAGTGGGACATGTTAGACACTACGAATCCACTCTCTCATATTTATAGGAGAGAATCTCTGTTACTAACTATTCTCCAACTGCTGACGCCATTCCACTATAAATATCTTATCACTATCTAACAATAAAACTCTTTACCTTTTACAAACTAAAACTTGCCTATTACTCTTTAGTATCATTTATTCTCTACAATACATTGTTGTTTTAAGTGTCGGAGTAATCACGTTAGACAACACCCAAGCATCCCCATATAGTGTTTTATTTTGCAGGCTTATCATGCGTAAAGTCTAATCACTGCAGGCAAATACCCCGAGACGACATAAAGGATAGAGTTAAAAGGTTTTTAAAAATAAGGATTCTTTAAAATGGTAGCATAACATTTTAAAGAACTCTATTTGTCCATTTCATACATAGAAATAAACTTTGAATATAATTGCAATTTGAAACTTCATTCTCTCTTTTATATTTATAAGCGTTTTTGAGATCTAAGACTATTTGATTCCACCTTTAAAGGGGTGGAATTGACTCTCTTTTACCTTATCGATTGAAACTTATAAATAATATCCTTTTCATCTATTATATATATATATATATTTATTTATTTATTTCATACATGAATTAAGAGTATTTTTTAAAAATATCACTATAATATATAAATAGAATTAAGGATTTTATAGATATTTCCAAACATAAAAATAAGTTTATTAGTATGTTCTTAATTCCTTTCCATTTCATTTTGCAACTGGTTTTACTCCATACTATCCCTTTATACAAAACACTACATATGAATTTCTTAGGATTAAAAACGAATTGAGAAATTAAGTTCGATAAATTTTTGTTTAGAGACTTATAAAAGTGTTTTTAGGATTAAAAACAAATTTTTCATAATAGAATTGCAAATTCTATTCTCATATTTGAAAGCGTTTTAAAATATTGGGGGAGTTCAATGCCGTCTTCCAAAAAGTAGAATCATTCCATTTTACCTTATTAATAGAAATTTATAAAAGTGAGATTTTAATATAAAATATATATTTATTTTATCTAGAAATCAAGATTATTTTGAAAATAATACCGCTATAATATCTAAATAGACTTAGTGATTATGTGAATGTATACAAAATATAGAAAAAAATTTATTACCTTGATTCCATTCTATTCCATTTCTTTGCAATCAATTTAATTTCAAACCATTTTTTTTAATACCAACCATGGAATATGCACCGGTTAGGATCAAGAATAAATGGAGAAAATTAGAAATAATTTTTATTTATAGAGAACTAACTTTTAAAATCTATAAAAATTAAAAAGTTCAGTTAAAATCATTATAATCTAATACTATAAATACTGATCTTTTAGTGTACTAAACAAGATTTGAATCTCTCATCTTAAAATTATAAAAAAAAAATAATTTTTATAACATTAATAATATAGTATTACCGCAATACTTGATAAAGTAACCTACTATAAAATGTTAGTAGATTAACTTTTTTCTCATTTTCTTATTTAATTAATTATTTATAAAAACTATTAACCTATTATTCATATAATAAGTTAGTTTATTTTAATATAATGTACGGTATAAATTAAGTTTTACTAAATTAATGGTTTATATTGATTAACCTTATGGTAACACATTTTTATCAATATTACCTAAAAACGTTAAAATTATAATATAATAATTAGAGAAAGGGGAGTACTAATAAAAAGTCCCAAAACTTGAAGAGTCACGAAACTACACTTTTTTTTTTTTATTTTTTCGCATGCGTCCAATACTTGACTTTACCTAAAAGGACAAAATCGTTATTTAGAAGTGACTTTAGTCGCTTGGCTTTTAATTCAGCGAAAGCAAAGCCACGGCACTGATGATTTACATTTTAATAATGATGACCGAATCTACAGCCTAAAGCCTAATAGTACGCTTTCTCCCAAGTCATCTAGGCTATTCAATTTGTTATTTCTTAGATACTAAAACTGCTGATCTCATTCTCATCATATGTTAGCTTTTCTAGTTTTTAAAATTTTTTTCAAATTCCCATGTCACCACTACTAATGCTTTTAAGACACTCTCAACTTTATCTTTAGAACCGTATATCATGTCGTCCATTTGAGATAACAACGTAATTGGTACTTGAAAAGTACATATTCAATTGACCAATTAAACTTCTTCTTTTTTTTATTGTTAATTTCAATACACAATTAAAAAAAAAATGTATTTTTCCACTTTCATCTATTTATATCTATTATCTTTCCAGTTCGTAGTTGTCTGCATCTAGAAATCATTGATGTGTAAGAAGATGCTAAAACACCCAAAAAAACACCATAGACTACTAAAGAAATAATTGAAAACGCCACTAACACGGTCCTCTACTTGATAAATTCGCTCCCGTGCACTATGCTCGCCGCATCCCTAACACGGACCCCAGCAACATAGCCATTTTCCTCGGTACCTTCTCTTAGGGCATGTACCACGTCGGTCAAGGTAACAAGATCAAAAGGGCTTTAAAGGGAATGGAGCAAAAAATGCCACGCTTACAGCCATTGTCCCGTTCTTTAAGTGGAAGAAGACGAGAGATTTATGAAAGAGTGGAGCAAAGTATCTGAAGTATGGGGTTAAAGTTAAAGTTATGAAGGGTGTATAACATACACACAAAAAAGTTGATGAATAAAAAATATAAATGATACTTAGTAATCCCGTATGGGGTTAAAGTTAAAGTTATGAAGGGTGTATAACATACACACAAAAAAGTTGATGAATAAAAAATATAAATGATACTTAGTAATCCCGTTTGAAACGTAAAAAACCACTCTTAAACTTGAAATTAATATGTGAAGTGGATAAGGTCGATTTTAATAGATTATAAAAGAAATGTTAGGAAGTGGAAAGGTAAAAGTTATCTTACTTTTTTAGGGCGGTTATTAATGTTTAAAATTATGAAAACGGTGTTTATGTTGGGTGAAGTAAATTAATCCCATAAAACTGAAATTTAATGAGGCTCATAAAAGCTATTTTAGGAATACAATAAGAAAAAAAATTGCCCCGGTTTCTCGGTTGCGCACATTCTATGCAGCATCCAAGTGCTACAAGTAATTTCTTTTCACATTAATCTGGTAGATAGAAGATTATTAAATATTATTAAAAAAATTATAGAATAACGAGGAGTCGAATGGCTGTTACTTTCTTATTACTGACTTCAATATTATAGATAAAAAAAAAAAAAAAACATCTTTTACTGCTAGAATTAACACATACCTATGCTAACATTTCTTTTACCTGTGCATGAAAGTTATGAAATCCATGAAACCCACCGCAAATCTAACAACAATGCCAATAAATGCTACAACTTGGTCTGAGAAATTGTACCAGCAATTCACGGTTTCCAATTTTGACTTTGAAACCCATATAAAAAAACCCAACAATGAAGCAACAATTACAAAAATGAAGTAATCACATGTCGAAAATAATGGAATACTCAAACACATTTCCATTTTTGATTAAAAAAAAGACAAGGGCAAGTATTGAAAAGAATTACAAAAAGGCTTTCCAAAATATAAGAACATGTCGAACCTGATTTAAAGTAACCAAGGACAACAAATGGAGCTGAATGGATTTGGGCAAATCAAAACAGCTATTTTGTATTGAAAAAAGACAAACACACACATAGATCAATCACTAACCAGACTTTATATGGATCAAAAGGAGAAATTGCCCTTTTTCACGGTAACAAGAAAGACGAAGATCGAGAGACATATAAATTTGTATGCAAACACATGATTAAATAGGAAATATATGGTAATAAATGATAAAATTCAAATAAAATAACTTAAAAGATCAATAAGAAGCCTTAAAAAGCACTAAGAATCAATCGAATTGAAAAAAAGTTATACATGTAAAAATCTCTTGATTTCAAACATCGAAGCAAAACACATGAACAAATGCGGGAGATACTTAGATTAATTGAGAGAAAATGATGAAACTTATTGAAAGCACCAAAGATTATGACAAAAAAAAAAAAAAGGAGGTTGTATTCAATTTAGGCCTTCAAGATTAATCAGGATGACTAAACTTGTTCTTATTCCTAATTTATCAAAATTATGACAAATTTAGGTAAAAATTTTGCATGTGAAAGCTAATTTAAGTTTTAATACAATCTTTCATGTTTTAATACGATTATGTTTTACTCACGTGCTTCTAATCTTAATCAAGTATATTAATGCAAAAATACCATAAACATATAGTGTAGATACTAATTTAAAAAAAAAAGGGACAAGATGATTAGGCAGCTATATATAGTGGTTCCTATTTTTGAGTTAGTACGCTTTTGCAACATCCAATACTAAGGAATAGTCCTATACACCACTTTAGGATTATGCAAAGTTAATAAAATGGGATTATCCACTATTTGGAAGAAATTAAAATGGGATATATAGTTCCCACAACTTCGCTTTGCCACCCATCCCTTCTATAGGATTATATAAGTTTACAAAATCCTCTCATTATTCTTTTAAATAGCATACTATTGAGTTTGGAGTTTAGTAGATCTCCACAAGTATTATAATGTGGTTCGAAATCTCAATCTTAATCTCAATGATAGATTAGAATCACTTTAGTTCATCAATCTTAGTAATTGATCTCATAAAGAAAAAAAAAAAACTTATGTAGCCCTTTTCTTTATTTTCTTCTTTTGTCAATAATTTCTCTTGTATCCTTCTTCTTTTTGTTGTTGCTCTTCACTTTAAATAGATGCTTTTGTAACATTCAAATGTTCTATCTTTGGTAACAAGTGTTGTTAGAGACATTTGTCTCCAAAATATAATGTCATCTTCTTTTGTTTTGTCATTGAATCATTCTTGCTATCACATGTGTTATGTAATCACAACTTTCATTCCTTTGTTTGGTCTTGAAAGTGTCTCTTCTTTCTTTCAATATCTCTTGTGATTTCCTTCACATTTGATCATATAGTTTGATATGTTAAATATTGCTCTACTAATCAAATATATTAACCTAAATATATTTTCTCCTTAATGTTGGATCTTGATCTATAAATGTATTCTCTTTTGTTTGTGTTTCCCCTAAGTAGCTTCTACTGCTTACATTTCTGTGTTGCTTTTTTAAATGTTTCTATGCCTTCTAACTATTAAGCTTTCTTGACTGTCATTTTAAGCTAATTTAGATTTTGATTTTTTGACTACTTCTTATGTTGTTTACGAATCTTATAAACTTCTCGTTCAATTTTTGTTACTTGTCTTCTAATATTTCTTTAACTTTTGAAACTTTTTTCTTCATGTCTTGTTTTAGATTATTTTTTCTTCATTCATCTTATTATTTTGTTTTTACTTTTGATGTATATCACTTACTTCTAACATGCATATTCCTTTAGGTTCCAAGTTATACATGATATTGATCTTTTCTTTTCGATTCTAGTCAAGACTTGAGTTTCATTAAATTTATCATATTCTACACACTTAATAACTTAACCAATAAAATTAAGCATGTATGTTTTGTTGTCATCAACGTCTTGTATGAAGGTTCTAATATCCAATTTGCAAGAAAAGTACCTAACATAAAATTGGTGATTGGCCATTGCTTTTGACAACCTCTAAGAAAAAAAAAAATTGGATCAATTACCAAAGAAATCATCACATCAACATAAGTGATACAACTCGAGGTCAAACACATGAGGTCTACCAAGAAGTAATTAAGAACAAAGGAGAAAAGGGTTAGCAATCCGAGTGAAGCTATTGGATATGATGCACCTGTAACCTACGCGGCCTACCAAATACTCGATATGATGCATAAGTGCTTGTAAAGGGTTCTCGCCACTATTTTTGCTCAAGGATTAGATAAGAGAGGAGAAGAGAGTTACTCTCAAGTATAGGTGTATTGAATTTAGAAGATCCTAAGATGTAGTTAGAATATATTACAAAGCCTTTTACATCAAGCCATTAGCGTTCACAACAAAATGAAATGACATAAATGGGTAAGATACAATGAGAGTACAAGAGAGGATTCCTAGTATATTTACTAAAAGGGTAAAATGGATAGATTATATAAATAACTTATTAGGGAATCTTCATAGGTAAAGTGAAACATGCCCAATTGGTCTCTTGTAGAAATGGAAGCTCAAGTTTTCTAGTAATTTGACAACTAGGTTAGTCAATTTAGCAACAAGTAGAAAAATGCATAGGTTAGATTAGCCAACTCAATTTAGATTAGTTTGAAAGGGTAGATAGGTCAAGTTCGTGTTAGGTTAGCTTAATATTTGGACAACTAAAGTTAGGGTAAAGTCATCCGACTTTCTTAGGTTTGCTAACTTATCCTAAATCAGGTTAGAAGTTGTCCTAGCCGCAATCATTGTCTTGTATTTAGGTTGAAAAAAAGTGCGGTTAGCCTCAAACATAAAAGGGAATCCTCATCCCTTAAGGGCTCTTGAGTTAAGACTCATTGGATCAGGCCTTAAAATCCTTTAGCTTAGCTTTATGTTATAAGTTTGGGGACTTAATTCCTATTAATAATTAGTTAATACTTAATAGTACCTCCTATATATCGCATAAGCCCATTTTATTAATTAGAAAACCAATTCCTATTAATGGCAGTAGATCTAATTAATTAGAAAACTAAATATGATTTTCTCGCTAACCCCTCTACTTAAGCCCATGTAATCACGTACATTTGATCCTCGATAACATATATAATATTTGATAATAACTCCCCCATCGAGTTACCATTCAAAAAACATACATTTAGACCTATAATAGCCCTATAATCCTTGACCAATCCTAGTCTATATAGCCCTTCTAACAAATGAAAAGTCATTTGAAGTACTATAGGTAGTGCAAATTAGGTCTTTGTCCATTACATCAATTGCCTTATACATCCCATTTCTAGGATTTTGAGTTCGTTCCCATAATCTCAATGGCGATGAATTTTTGCTTAAAAACTCCTTATAATCTCCTCTGATACATAATCCATAACCCTTCAACACATTGTGCATTGCATCCATTTTCAGCTCCTTATATGTTGATCGTTTAATATCAATTGGCGATGTTTTAGGCATGATTCTCAAACTAAGTAAAAATACTTGTTAAGAACCTTAAATGTGATTCAATTATATGCAAAGGAAGGCTTATAAAACTTTTTATGTCTATCCTTGAAATTTTCACTATAAATCCTTTTGTGTTAAACTGATATGATGCAAATATAACAAAATGGAAACCACAATTCTTACACTTGAGATCATTTAAGTTCAGTTTAAGGTCACACATATGGTGGATAAGAATATGTTTTTGCCTCCTTAAATTGTTCCCACTAAGAATGATCATTCTAACGCATATACATAAGGTACATTGGTATTTACATCACAATACTCTTTAGTTTTCTTTATCTTAAGTAAGCCAATTTCATCCTCATTGTGAGTAGAATTTGAATAAAAACTAGTTTCATCCTCAAAAAATAGGCATCACTATGATTGTTAGCGCTCACAATTTGAACTCAATTGTATTAGTACTTCTCTTAGCTCTATATAGTTATTATATATAATTTTCACCTAGTGTCTATTCAATTTGAAGCCATAATATCTAATTATGCCCTTTGGAAGCTAACTTTAATCGAAATTTGACCTCTTCAACAATGAACCTAAGCCCATCCCTTAAGCTTTGAGCTTCGAGGTGAAGATATGTTTCAAGGAAGAAATTAGGTCAATCGAATAGAAAGCAGCATAATAGACTTAAGTCCATCCCACTTAATAGGTTAGAAGCAAGACGTCGCCCAGGTACTCTAACCTTCTAAACAAGAGATGCCAAGCTTGACTACTCAAAGCAAGCATAAGTTGACTAAGTGGGCCAACAATAATAGGAGTTCATCAACTAAGTTTGATCCTTCGAGTGTAGCTTAGATCTCATCCCTCTTAACTCCTCGAGCCTAGAAAGCAAACTCTTAAGGATAACTCGACTAGGATTGAGCTACTCTATATAAAGCTTGGAACCACACCTCAGCTTATTAGAGCTGAATTGTTTGAAATTCTTTGGGAATCGGGTGTAAGATTACCTGAATACTTCCGGAAGCACAATTGACTAACTTACTCCCTCTTAGGTCAAATTTTAACTCAATTTCCAATTCAGCTCCACATCCAAATGCATAGTTTTTATATATATATTTGTTATTTCACTTATTTGTCCTTATAGGCCTCTTTTAAGGTTTAATTCTATTATAAATATTTACAATACTGCCACTAAGGTTTTAGAACCAGTGTAAATAGTTTTACTTATGTTGGTAGCAGCAACTCACTTATCATCTTTATTGTCATTTCCTTATAATAAGAGACACTCTTATCTTGCTACTTTGGTATGTTGAGTGATACTATTCTCTTCATGTAACCCGTGTTCTTATTAATCGTTTTTTTGTTGTAAGAAACCTTTCTTCAGGAGGATGTAAGTAATATCTACTTTTTATTGAAACTTATGTATTAGTTTAGTTTCTACATGTCATATCAAACCTTATTTTAATCACAAACCCAGCTTATGTTTGTAGTAGGTAAGTTATATTGAACTGTATTCACACTTATACCCTTTTTATTTATTATTAAAACGCTTAAAATTCCTAAACCCCAAAACATATTTCGTTGTTATTCTTCATTCTTGTTACACATTGCTTCAAGTTGAAACCATCAACACTTAAGGCATATCAGAAGTAAAGTAATATTTCTTCTTCATACAAGTAGCTAAAACCTCATCATCATCGTTGTTGGATAAGCATTTAAGCTCTACTGCTCTTCTTCCTACTCAAATTCTACATTAAACTTATTGCAACTCTCAACTTTTGAACCCCTTTCTTGTATCTAATTGTCTCTTAATTATAGATTGAGTGAATTGTCTCTTATAGATTATCTAGGAATTAAAAGTAAAATTTTTTCTATGTTTACATACCTATAGTCTTTAATAAAAATGAAGCAAACCCACTTCATATATGGAAGAGAAAGGTGAGAAAAGTCAAATTTATACTCTAATACACATAATGCCTCGATATGAGAGTTTAGAGCCAATGGTGGGGATCAAACTCAGGCTTACAATAAAACAAGTGGCATCGATGGGATAGTTTGCTCAAGGAATGGGTTTTATTTTGAATGAGGGTTTGACCTCCAATGAGCAATATCACTCTCCTAATAAAGCCATGGCAAGCTGAAACTAGTTGAAATAGTTAAGTCTCCCAAAGATATGGGATTGGTTATTAGATGTGTGTAAATAAGTTTTAGTTTATGGGCTAACCCATTTAACTTATTTTTTAAATAGATTGAGGCTAAGTTTTTTATATCTATTAAAAAAAAGGGCCAAATGAACTTAGCTTGTTTAACCTATATGCCAAAGTAAGTTTATTTAGATTTGGCCATTTAACTTTTTTACGCCTTTAATTCATGAGCTAACTCATTTAATTTGTTTCAAAAGTACGTTAAGACTATGTTTTTTTAATTCGTTTAAAAAGCTAGCTAAATAAAATCGACTTATTTAACTCGTAAATTAAAGTGAGTAGGGTTGGGTTAACCTATTTAGACTACTCCTCTATTGGTAACTAAGCTATGAAGGTGCATTTATTTAGAATAATGGGTTTGAAATAGTCTTATGTAAATAGAAAGAGAAGATTAGCTTGTTATCTAGAATACAAGTAAAAGTGAGAAACCAAAAGGAGTGGAGTTTACTTCAAAGGTGAGTTTGATTGTCTGAGAGCAAACTAATTAGAAGCCAATATTATTCTTTTAGTAAAATTATGGTATACTATAACCAATCAAAATAGTTGAGTCTTCTAAACATATAATGGTTGATGACAAACCTAAGAATGGGGTTGGAACAATCTATGTAAATAAAAAGAGAAGACTAGCTTGCCATAAGAATATAAATAAAGACGAGAAGAGGATAGTCAAACACCATAAAAACACTTTAAAAGCGATAAACCTTTTGTCGGGCGTGTGCAAAACTAACCACTTATAAGGATTACATGATAGAGTAAAAACTTAGAATGCCAAAGCGTAAAAATGAAAAAGACAAAACACATTTATGCAAAACTACCCGATTTCTTAATTTCTACATACTTCATAAGGGGTTTTTTTGTTTTCCCCCTCCTTCCTGCCCAGCATAAGAGATTTTTATCCGCTTACCAAACGGGGCAATAAATACTTTGTCCGGTTCAAAGAAAATTAATGCAATGACCGGTGTGTTTATAGAAAAATTCGGTGCGGTATAATCCATGAAAAAAGCCTATTCCACACTGCACTATACCCCATACATAGCAGAATCATTTCATACTTTGCATTTCAAAGAACAACGACAGCATCAACATCATCGAGAAGGAAAAAGCATCCAACCTTATTATTACTGTCATCACACTCTCTCATTTTCAATCTTTCTAATTTTTTTGCTTTTTAGGGTTTTATTTCATTTTCAACAGTTAAAGGTCTCTGCTGCTGCTGCTGCTTCTTCTTCTTCTCTTTATCCTTCTTGCTTTCTCTCTCCGAGGTACGTTTTCTCATTTTTAATGCTATTTGTTGTATTAGGTTTTCTTCTTTAATTTAATTAAGGAGTTTTATTGCGATTTTCTTGAAGTTTCAGTGTCTACGGTTCTAATTTGTCGTGGTTTTGTATTAAGCATCCTGAGTGTAGTTTGTTGGTTTGTGAAATTAGGGATTTGATTTTTCGGGTATTGAATTTTAGTTTGCGCATATATTTTGCACTGGAAGTGGACTCTGCACGATTGTATCTGTTTGGTTGGGGGTTGGGGACTGAAGGGAGACGGGTGGAAGAGGTAGTGCAAGGAATCGAGAGAGAGAGAGAGAGAGAGAGAGAGAGAGAGAGAGAGAGAGAGAGAATTGAGAATTGTGGAATCATTGCTGTTGGTTGCTTAATTGGTGTCCAAAAGTCATGGCTTGAAGCGCAAAGAATGCCACTTAGCGAAATGCAAGGGTAAGGCTGTATATACATGTGCCACCCTTCTTTATACCCCCCGCTTAGTCGAGGGCTGCTTATGCCCATTTGTTTCATCATTATGTGGTTCTTGAAGAGTTAAATGTTTTGTAAAGTGACCTACGGTAATATTGATGTCATGGGTGCATATTGATTTAGACGATGTCAAATTTGGTGCCTCTACTATGGATCTTTTTGAAATTATATACCTAAAATTTGGAATTACCAAATTTCATATGCTATTTGAACTTTTTCTAGTCATTTACTACCTTATCAGTTATCTTTCATTATTTACACTTGTACAATTCGACTAATGAAAGTTTGCGATTATATGTTTCCATTGATAATGAAGGTAATTAATTTGAAGATTAAAAGTTCAATTGATACATCTCCAAGGGTGCATAAACCTTTGCTTCAAGTTTATAAGAGGAGATGGTGTGCGGTGGTGGGGTGTTTGTGTGGTGAGGTGTAGTATATGTCAGTATACTGTGTAGTGTTGGTGTAGTTTGTGTTTGTGTGTGTCAGTGTATTGTGTAGTGTTTGTTATGATGTAGTAGGTAATATAATAATTGTAAATACATGTGTGGAAAAGTATAAATAAGAGGTCAAGGGAGTTAGTTAGTTAGGCAATTGGATAGGGTTAGTAGTTAGAAACTTGAGCAGAAAGGAATCTTCTCCTTGTCCTCTGCTGCGAGTGGTTTGCGAAGCATTTTGTGAAGTGTCTAAGGACATTTGACTTCACAAGATTGAAGTTGTATGAACAAGTAAGTGATCTAGCCTCAATTAAGCTTAAAGAACTTACATTGTTTGAACCCTAGCTTGTATCATCAATTGATTGGGTACGATATTTAGCAGCTGCAAACTCTAGGTGTAAATTACACTCAAATTATTCGATGATATATTATATGCGGTAGTAATATTCTCAAAAGGATAATTGCAATTTGCCTTAAATATTTTAATTGAGTTGTAAGTATACTAGATATTAGGAATAAATAAGAATGGTGGAGATGAATGTTTCATGTATGTAGAGATTTTAAGGATGAAGAAGGTTGAGAGATTAAAATAAAATTGGTTTTTTTTTTTTAATTTTTTATTTTTTCCCAGGTAATTTTTATGCTCAACGGCAAGCCTTGTTGCAATGTTTAAGTTGTTCCTTGACAACTGTAGGTCATAAGTTCAAGTAGTAGAAACAATCTCTTTGGAAATTGCAGCCTTTACCCTGCAATAATTAAGAGCACTTAGTGCAGTAGCTGAGCAATTTAATTTTCATTTTTATGTTCAAGGAGGTGCAAGAAGCCCTTGCAGCAGTACAAACTTTGGTTGGTTAGAAGATACTGAACAAAGCTTTAATTCACTTATGCAATGCCATTTATTGCTGAGTTTGCTGTCTTGTACCCCCACTGCTGGATGGATCTGTGTTGCTATTTTATATATAGTATCTCTAGTGAAGAGGAGTAATGGAAGTTTGTGTATATGGAAATCTTGAGGATGAAGATAATTGTGAGAGTAAAAACATATTTTGGATTTTCCTTTTGGCCCCCCTTTTCTTCTTCAAATAATTTCAGTTGCTTCTTTGATGACCTTGGAGGTCAGGGCTCAAGGCATAGAGATAACTTCTTTATAGAATGAAAGGATACACTTATGTGAATGCATCCTGCCTTCCCTAATCCTGCACTACACAAGAGCATGGTAAGCCATTTAACCTTCATTTTTTATGTCCAAGGGAGATGCACCAAGCCCTTGTAGTAGTGCATTGCATATGCAATATGTAAAACCCTACTATGAAGTTATCATGGTGGGCTTCCTCACTAAAGTCAATTTTCAATATTACATGTGTTCCACATGTAAAAGATTAGGTTAACATGTATATTGCTATTTATAAAAGATTGAACAAAATATTTCCTAACTTAACAAACTTTAGTTGGCTAGAAGTTATAAATAGAGCTTTAATTGCATGGCCATTTGTTGCTTATTCCCCACTTATAGATGGATATAAGTTACCATAATGTATGCAATGTTCTTGTTAATAAGGGGTGTAGATGTTCCTTACAACCTGTCTTGTTAAGCAATGATTTAAAGGCTTTTTTTTTTTTTTTTTTTTGTGGTTAAATCACTTTGAATTGATTTTGGTTAATCCTTTAGTAAACAAGTTGACAAATAGAGAATTGATGGATATGTTAAGAGGATTGACAAGACCTTTGATGGTCTTCTTTTAGGCGTGACAGTCTATTTCTAGATGGTTGCTTCTTTCATTGCAGATACATTTCCTTGTTAAGTGTGGAACCGTAAATATTAATGCAAGGCTATTGGGTTGTTTGTTGAAATTCCAAGTTCGCTTGTTGTGGGTTTGGCTTTGGGATCTAGTCAATAGGCGATTGGTAGCGAAGTCTCATCTGTGAACATATTTGCCTTTGTTGATGTTTTGACCTTTCTTAGGGGAATCTATCGTGGATTAGGGTTTGAGGGCTTATTAGAGAGGGATCTTCTGATTTCATAAACTGCTTTAGCTCACTTCTGAACTAGTTGGATTGATTATTGAATAACTTTCTTGCTTGTTTATTGATGCTGTATAATTACTTATTCATACAAGCTTTTCAATCCCTCTTCTTTGAATCCCTTCCTGCTATTAGGAAAAGATAGCTATCACCAAAATAAAAGATAATATAAATCTAACAACATCTTCTAAATAAAATAGAAAATAACTAATATTTAATTTCTGTTTAGAAGATATTTCTAACATCACTTGCCTACTGGAAAAAACAAGCTTGTCCTCAAGCTTGAGCTTCTGGAGATTGCTAAAGTCTTTTGAATTTACATCTGAAGCATTAAGGCCTGCCTATGTTGAAACAAAACAGATTCCTAGAGTGTTGCAATGGAGAGTAAATCTTGTCTTGGTTGAAACACAAGTTCATGGTGCATTGATTAACCATATGTTAATTACTTAAACGCTTGGTGAATGACTTGTTGCTATGCAGAAGCCAATTGTTGCTTAATGTTGCTCTCCTGCTGGGCCGAATGCACTCCAGATGTTGTATTGGATAAGTAATCGCCAGTAGTTTCTTCTTGTAGGTCCCAGCCTAACTCATTACTATTTTAAGGTTGGGTGTACATTGAAGCTCGAAATCTATTTTGATAGTTCTGACAAATCTGCTACGAAAATAGTTATTTGAAGCATAGGAGGGATAGGGTTGGAGTGTCAGATTGGATGTATCTCTATTCTCAAATAAAAGCGACGCCAGACGGAGAAGATTATCTTGTATTGTTCTCTGAACTTGGTTGCATTTGTAGTGATTCCTTATAAGTTCTTGCTTTGCACATTTCAATAGATCAGTGGAAAGTGGAATTGTGGAAGTATGTTTTTACTTTCATAGGCAATATATTTTAGTATTGTATCTTGGTTTGAAGTGATCTATAGTGACTTCCCTGCTATTATTTGGGGTCGCTCACACAATCCTAAATTGCACAAGTGATGGGTGCTGGTGCTCATTTGAAATTAAAAAATCAAAGAAGTGTTTTCTGTGGGTAGCAATGTGTTTTGTTCATGCTATGCTAGCCTTGCATGAAGTGACCTCTGTGCTGATGCTATATGTAATAACATGTCCATTTATTTTTGGAAACTTACTTTGTTTTTTTTTTTTTTTTCTCTCTAAAGTTACCCAATCTTGGTGGGACATGATTCTCTTTTTAACTGTGGACCATTGCTCTTATCTATTGCTTTGACTGTTTAGATTTCCCCTTCCTATTTGCAAAAAAAATTTCTTTTAATGGATAGTTAATACTATTTGTTTTGCTTTGGCAGCATAGAAGATGTCTGAAACATGCATGTATATGTTTTCCTTTAATCACATGCAGCCTGGGATTAAAAGGAGGTAATATGACTTCTCATTTGTAATCCAAGATATATCCCCTGGTTGCAACTTATGGCTCGCAAGGGTACTCGACAGAAAAATGGGGTTGATCATCCCTCTGTGAATGCCAAAAGAAAAGGTTCTCAAACAGGGAGTGCACCAAAGGGGAAACCTACCGATTTGGAAACAGCTCCTGCAGGGAAATTTCAAGATAACAATCACCCAGAGAAAGTCATTGAAGGCAAAGGTACTGATATAGATGAAAAATATAGGGAGAAAAGTGAGAAATTTGTTGACACAGAAAAGCCATGGATGGATACAATTGGTGCTTCAGAGCATTTGTCCTGTTCTCAGAGTCATCCATCAGATGGGATTGAAACTGCATCTCCAACAAAAATTTCTGATGGAGGAAAAAAGAGAACTGCACGAGCCCTTGATGGTAGTGAAAAGGGTGTAAAGGATCTTCTCCATGCTATGCTGAATGGTCACATGAAGAGACTAGTGGAAAATATCAATATATCAGAAAATGTTATCTTCAGAAATATAAAGAAGTCTGCTCAGAGTGTTTTGACAGCAGCCAGTGATTGGATAGAGGCAAAGAGGCCTTTGTATGTCTATCTAAAGAACCACATGCTTCATGCATTTGACTATGCTTCTATGAAGGTTAAGCTGGTCTACCCTGAGGTTTTGAAATGGCTTGTGCAATTTGGAAATATAATGCTTCTCTTATTGATCATCTGGTTGGATTGCACTCTTAGGGGAGTTGATTCTTTCTTACGTATGGGGACCACATCCTTCTTTTCAATTGTATGGTGTGGGATTTTCTCTGTTATGACTATGGTAGGCATATCCAAGTTCCTTCTGGCAATGGTGAGTCAGTCGTTTCTTAGTACTGTTTACCATATCCTGACTTATAATTTCTATATTGTATTGGCTAAGTAGTTAAATAAAGCTGTGTTAGCCTACTAGATTCAAAGTGCTCTGGTTGTTCACACCTTTTTTTGAGATCTTGTTGAATAAAGAAGACATCAAAATAACCAGAGACAGGTCACCAGTTTCTTGCTGATCTGATTGATTGCTTGGCCTTTTAGTATCACCCAGCAAACTTCTTACGTCTTTTTAATGAAAATCTCTTCATTTTTACAAAAAGAGATACCGATTTCCAAGCTCAATGTCATTTTATTGATTTTTTGTAGTAATGCTCCTGAGAGATCTGGCTTACCTTTGTTTGATTCTATTTAGATATTTTTGTATTTATTGTTGGTTTCACCAATTTTTTCAGACAGTAGCTGCTTTGGGTGGATTTTTCATTGGTTTATCTGCTGCACTTTTGATTCTTGCACTTTTTGGAGCTGTTTTTTTGTGGTTGTATGGGAGCTTCTGGATGACAGCTCTTGTAGTCATCCTTGCGGGTAAGATCTTTAGATTTTTCCTCATAGCTGCCATGGTTCTATTCCCAAGACCCATCAATTAGTGGACGAAAATTTTCAAGAGCTGACATAGATATGGATGCTGCAGGTATGGCATTCTTATTGAAACATGAACGTATAGCCCTTTTAATTGCAACCATATATTCTGTGCATAGTGCTTGGACATATGTTGGATGGCTTGGCCTGCTCTTGGCTCTGAATGTGTCCTTCATCTCTAGTGATGCTTTAATATACTTCCTGAGAAACCACATCAATCGGCCTCAAGAACCTAATAAGAGATCAGAGCAAGCGCATGGGCAACAGGGCAATACTCCATTTTCTGAATCTGGTCCCGGGTTGTCAACAGACTGCAGTCCTGGAATACCTTCTACCAGTGGGGCTGATTCTGAGATGACTTCAGAAGATGAAGTTGTTCGCTTGCTCAACTGTTCAGATCATTATTCTGCTCTTGGCTTCTCTCGTTATGAGAACATAGATGTTACCTTGCTGAAGAAAGAATATAGGAAAAAGGTTATTGTGATGGCTCTTTCTCTCTCTTTAAACATGCAAGATCTTCTATGAAGTCCTTGCAAAGCATTGTTAACTGGTCTTTACTGAGGATTAAGTGCTTTTTTGCGTGTATGCATGCACATATACACATAACATATATATATATATGCAAGGATGAACATGATGAGTGCTGAAACTATTGCTGAAACACGAACATAAAACCACACCTTTTTAAATACATGTTTAAGCCTTTTCACGTATTGGTATGGCTTCAACTAAAATTTCACTTTGATATCTTGTCAGATAGAAAAACAAAATATTGTTAATAAAGGGAATGAAGACTTTGCTTGAGAGGCTATCAACCTTTTCCCATGGCGATGTTCATACTTCTTGTTTTTGATTATTCAGCAAGTTACTTGCCAAGATTATTGTGGTTGAATTTACCCAAAAAATTTATAGCGTTATCCACAGAAATGCTTTTGGGTAAATTGTATTTTATTTTTGCTTTTTGCTAATAGTAGTAAGACGGAGAGGCTATCAACCTGTATCCATGGAGATGTTCATACAACTTGTTTTTGATTATTCAGCAAGTTACTTGCCAAGATTATTATGGCTGGATTTATCCAAAAAATTTATAGCAACTATGTATGTGTTTATTTATGTAAATTCCCACCAGAGAGAGAGAGAGAGAGAGAGAGAGAGAGAGAGAGAGATTGATTTTGATACTTAAGATAGGTGTTGAAAGTATCTAGTTTACTAATTTACTCCATATGTTTGTTTTAGGCAATGCTAGTACATCCTGATAAAAATCAGGGTAATGAGAAAGCTGCAGAAGCTTTTAAGAAACTTCAAAATGCATATGAGGTAATTCACTTGGCATCTGGTGATACTGTTGCAAATGCATCTTAGAGCTTTTGTTCTTCAAATGTCTGCCTCATGCTGCTTATATCTGTTCAAGGTTTTACTGGACTCGTTGAAGCGAAAAGAATATGATGATGAACTGAGGAGGGAAGAACTGCTGAATTGTTTCCGTAGGTTTCAGACCGCTTCACAAAAGGTTCCTCTCTTCTTTTGTTCTCATTCTCATTTATTCTGAGTCTTCATGGTCATGATGCCCAGCTGGCCTCTTGCTATTTACAATTTAAATCAAAACCAACCATTCATCTGCTAAATGCACTTGATTTTCAGAATGGAGGCCATGGTTTCTTTAACTCTGGCTTTACCCAGTCAGATACTGATGGTGAAGATCCTTTCAGAGATTCAAGGCGAATAGCCTGCAAAAAATGCAGTAACTTTCATTTATGGCTACACACTACGAAATCAAAATCTCAAGCTAGATGGTGCCAGGTACTTCCTTGCTGTCTACCTCTCACAATCAAATTTTTTTCTATTTTGATCCTGTGCCACTAAGTATATTGTTCTGCATTCTCCACTCCTAATAGTTTTTATCCTGGACACTAAAATTTTGCTTTGGACATTTATTTCTTGAAGGACTGTAAAGAATTTCATCAAGCAAAAGATGGAGATGGATGGGTGGAGCAATCTTCGGAACTCCTGTTTTTTGGGTTATTGCAGAGGGTAATGACTCATCAATGGAAGTTATTTCTTATTTTATTTTGCCACCTCTTTGTGCTTCCATAGCCTTACATCTTATGTAGCTAGAAGTTATATCTTAAAAAAGTGGAGCTTTAATTGCAATAGCAGCATCCTTCTTGATACTTCAAACTAAAGGGTTCTCACAAGTACATGATTATTGGCTAATCAGGTGAATACTCCTGTAGCATATGTCTGTGCTGATAGCAAGATTTACGATGCAACTGAGTGGTATATCTGTCAGGTAAGTTTTTTACACTTTCTTTTGGTTGATAACATTGGCCTACATCAACATAGTAGGTAGAACTTGACCTAGGAAATTTTTCTATCTTTCAGTGGTGATGGATAGGAAAGTTATTGTTCATCGTTATCGTACTTCTATTTGCTTTTTGCATTTGGGAGGTCACCTTCATCCTGTTGTTATGGAAATTCCTGTTTAGAAATTCACTGGATAATGGCTCTTATTACGATGACACTTGTGTTATTCTCTGTAGGTAGGTTTGGCTAAATGGTTGGTTCTCTACCATTGCACTTTATCATGGACATATTTTTATTAATGCTTAAAGTAACTCTTATTGACTTTTTACTTAAGTAAACAAAAACTGTTGGTACTTTAACTGAATTTGACTCTTCAATTCCTTGTGGTCGTAGTTGTGGCTTGGATACAATGTGCTTGGTTAGTTTCAAGATTATAGGTTTTGCTTTGACTGTCCTATACAATTTATCTCAAAGATCTGGACTGACCTCTTATGCATAACAACCATGCCTCGTATGTAATGGGAAAGCCTTCCGGGTTACATTTTTATGCAGGGAATGAGATGTCCTGCCAACACACACAAGCCAAGTTTCCATGTGAACACTAGTGTAACTTCAAAGCATAACTCTGGAAAAGGAAGTGGTTCGGGACAAAAAGGTGGTAGGGTTCCTCCAACTGGTATGGAGGAGATGACAGAAGAAGAGTTTTTGGAGTGGTTACAGAATGCAGTACAGGCAGGAGTATTTGATAATTTTAGTCGCAATCCTGAGGGTGATAGTGCATCCCCAAAGGGTGGCGGAAATGGGGCCAAGCCTGGTGGCAGTAATAGTGGTGGTAGCAAGAGAAAGAAAAAGGGAAAGAAGCAGTGGTGAGAACACCTTTTAAGTAGTATGTTTGAAGCATCAATAGCCTGGAAAAATCAAATGCGGGCATTTTTAGTTTTGATAATGGGAATATATGAGGAAAGTTGTATTCTCTACATAGGAAATTATCTTACAAAGCCGCTTGGGGCACCCTGTCCTCTGCAAGTCAGTGTATAGCATTATCTTTTCCATCTTGTTTTGCTTCATTTTCTTGTCCTCAATAAAATTAGGGCTCATCAAATCCTTTAAGCAGTTGCTTTTTTTAAAGAAGAAATAGAATTTCTGAGAGTAAAAATTTATGTAAGAATATGACGCAATCCATTATAAAAGTAGAGAGAAATTTTTAGGCTAGAAGAACTTTTTCTTCCGTTTTTGAGGGCTTTGTTTTTCTTCTCCAAAATTAAAATATAAATATCTAGTTATTTTTCCAATATTCACGTGTAATTTTCTTTTTGAACTTTCACAAAGCTCAGGTGCATTGGGTACAAACATAGCATTTTCATTTTTCTTTTATAATATTACTTATAGCCTAGCGTTTTATAACGTTGTGTTTGGATAGGAGGGATTGAAAGTAAACGGAAGGGAGCTGGTGAAAATGGAATGAAACGTTATGTTTGGTAAATGAAGTAAAGAGTGAAAATAAGCGGAAATTAAAGGGAATGGATGGAAAGATTCTCATTCTGAGCTTTGTTTTTTCCCTCTTGTTTTGATATAGAAGTAGATGGAAATGAGATGACAATTACATTGTTGGTATATAAATTACAATGTGATAATGTCCGTTCCTTTTCATATCTTTTACTTATTTCCATCGATTTCCATTAAGTAAAGCCAAACATAGGCTTCTTTGGTAGCAACATTATAGTAACCCTCGGTAACTTTGAATGGTTGATGGTGGCAGGCAAGCGGTTAATGTAAGATCAAACTATTTTTCTTATTTTTTTGAAAATTATTAAAAGGTGATACATCATTTAGTACTTTTCCGAATAAGTGACTCGTATTGTTATTTTTCATTAATATTTTATTTTTCTTGCTTTGTCTTAATTGTGAGTAAAGGGCACGCGACAATTTTAATTGCTTCATTAATTGTTAAATGGATTTAAGTAGATAATATAAAGAAAAATTATTAACCAACTGAAAATGAATAGAGAGAAAAAAAAAAAAAAAAAACCTCTTTTCTAAATAAAAAAATTACAACTCTTGAAGGTTCAATCACTCGTGCTGCTAGAGAATGAATTAACAGGATAACTATCAATTGATCTTAGCAAACGATTGGACTTGAAAGCTCCGATCGTGAGTCCTAAACCCAATTACCTTAAACACCTAAATAACGACCTCAACGTCCCAATTTTAATAAAAAATATTACACTTCTTTTACTTTAATCATGAATTTCATTTTTTACATCACACTAATTTGAGTTTTAACACCAAACCCATTCCAATTTCAATTTCAATTTCTGGAGTGTGAATTCAATACACTAAAGTTTGAATAAGTTGTGTTATAGTGGGTGGTGTAAAATTACCATGTCAGCTATTGGTTAAGCTTATTATATATTTGGGCTGGGTGGTAAGAGCTAGGGAGTTCGATTTATATTGAGATAATATAGAAAGATTTAACTTGATAGGTTCGAAATATAAATTGTTGAACCGATCTTTCACAAGTAGGTTCATGCATTTATGAGGAAAGCTATTGGCCTTTGAACTATTAGCTAGCTCATTTTGTATAACTATAAATTGAACAAGTTCCATTTCATTTGTTGATCATTGAGATATTTTGATAGATGCTATTTTATCCAAAAGCCTATAATAACCCCTCATTTCCTCCTCATTTGAAACTCTTGAAAAGAATAGAGAAATAATATTACTTTGCAAAACCTCTGATCTCTAAGATTAAACAAGTAATAAGCAATTTAGGTAAAAAAACTGATCTTATTCGCTCGACCTATAAGATGAATGCCTGAAGTTCCATAAGATTACTTTGTCTATCACCTGTACATTCGAGAAATTAATATTGCTTGTTCCTCCTTTCCACCTCGTTCTTACTTAATCATCCTATCAGATGTTTTTCTCGCTTCACTTGCCTTAAGTTACGTGCAGCACGTCACTCACGCAATACGCACTTGACTACGCCAATTAGACTCCTCCTTCTACAGGTGGTTCTTTAAGTATAACATATAGGCACTACTTGAAGTTTAAATTGTTGAAAAATCCAAAACTAAACCACTATTTGCAAACTAATCTTGATTCACAAATTTTACTGCTCTTCGCTTTCATCTTGAATTAAAGCATCCTCTGCCCTCTCTCTCTCCTCTTACCCTTTGAGATTGCTTCTTACCGAATGACATAACGGTAAGGTTTGTCCCCCTGAATTTCATTCAGAGTTAATGTTACTATTTACATCTTAACGTTGCTACTTTTGCAATTATACGCTATTTTGACTTATGTAATTGTGTATCCGATCAAAGATTTAGTTATCATTGTCTAGATCTTAGTTAACTCAAATTTTTACAATTAATACAATCGGCAAGATTAATCAATAGAGTAGCTGCATACGGTTTTAGGAGAGTAGCGTAACCTACCAACAGGTAGTCGCTGGCCACCCTCTGCAAAAGAGTAAGCAATGGCTTTCTTTATAAACCTAGGTTGCGAGACCTACTGGCTGATAGAGGTAGGCTACTCATGACTCTAAAGGGGTTGTATAACTCCCTTAAGGTTATAGACAGCTATCCTATTAACTTATCATGCCGACTATATTAATGTTGTGAATTGAAATTAATTGAGGTGTAAATAGTAACAACCGAATATTCGATTATATGTATAATTAGACAAGTCCAAATTTCAAATGCATAATTATAAAAAATGATAAAATTGATACGTGGACTATGACATTACTTAATTCCATTTATAAGGGTAGACTTATTTAAGAGCCAGTTTTGAATCGTGAATTGGTCTAAAATTGACTCAAGCTCGCTATTAGCAAACTTGAGCCTTTGGTTGAACTATCGGGCTTTAAAGGCTTAAACGATTCACCTAAGCTAGCTTACAAATTCATGCCCTTTTTTTAGAAAAAAAAGGAAAAAAGAAAAAAAAAGGAGTACCATAATTTCACTACTCATTGTAACCTCTATTTAAGGCTGATGATGTAGCCTTGGCAAATTTGTAAGGGGGATGTGCTGTGTAATTGACCCATCCTTTGTCCCCATATGCCTATGCCTTCCTTTTCTTTTCTCTTTTATAATTCAAATTGCAGCGAGCTAGGTATCAGAGTAGAGTGTTGTGTGGTGCTGTACATTGCAACCTATTGTGTATTGCACATTGCAACCTTTGAAATGAATTGATGCTGGAGAAATGGTAATTTAGGTAGAAGAATTTAGTGAATGTTCAAATTTGAACGTTTGAAATGAAAACATATATTTTAATTTGCACGAACTCACTTATAAATTCATGTAGAAAAACACTCCTTCTAAAATCCACAAATCTCATTAATGCATACGTGTGCCTTTATGATTTGCTCTGTATAATTTACTCTCCAACTTAAACTTTACAGTGTATTTTGCTTTTATGATTTTTTTTTTCATATCTAAAATTCTAGTTCATTATAATTTCTATGGTTCTTTTGTTAAAAAAATAATTCGTTCATACGGTGTAAGTTAGATAATATTTAAAATTCTTATATTTTTACTCTCCCATTTTTTGCTGTCTTTAATAGAATTTTTTTTTGTACTTAATTTTTTTCGTTTATAAAAAAAAATTACCATAAATTATTTTTTTCTACTCTTCCTCTTTTGAAAAGAATTAAGCTTTTAGAAAAAGTTCGAAAGGAAAGAGAAAAACCACACTATTTTTATTACAGGAGTTCATTGACATACTAGTGTACCGAAAGTACGACTAGATTGAGGAGAGACTGCACGACGTGAGGTTAGACATTAAACCTCCACCTCCACCTAGATTTGATATGCATATAGAAGTGTCGTCGCAACCATCTCCAATGAGGAGGATAATAGTAGTCAAATAAGTCTAAAGACGGAAGAGCAACTGATGGGTTAACAATTAGGTAGTTTACACAAGCCCTTTGGACTTGCTAAATCTAAAATGTTTACTAAATATTTTCATAAAGATGTAGATTAGTAAGGGAACTCATAGGCATTCTGTAATTATTATAAAGCCTACTGTGTATGAAAATCCAGCAAGGGTTATGATACTCTAAATAGGCATCTAAAATTAAAGTACTCCAAAGAGACTAAGATTGATAAGATGCAATAGCAAATTGCCCTGAATAGTAGTTGATCTAGATAAACGTTAATACGGTAAGATAAAGTAAAGTATAAGTACAATCTTGCGCAGTACCTCGCAAATATGCACTTATCTTGTAACACGTATATCTTGGTTGTAAAGTAGATATGTACAAGATATGTTTGATCCCAACGCATGTAAGGTTAACCAGAATAGGTTGAGTAGGGTCACCCAAGAATTGTACCATAAATGTAAGCGGGAGCTAGTAGGTAAGTTTTCCTCCCTAAATACATTCATGTTAATTTGTGTGATATATTGATTGATCAATTTTGTAGTAGTTTGTATATATGTATAACTTGTCATTAGATCAATGATAATTGACAATTGTGTAAAAGATTATCAATGTTAAGGGTATTTAATGATTAATACACAACCCAAAATATATACAAAATTATAGGTATTATTCTTTAGGATTATAATTTAGTTAAGAAAATTTTCTTAATCAAATTTGATAATGCTAAGGCAAACGTTGAATTGATTACGAATCTAAAAAGCTTTTGCTAACCAACACTTAGGTCAAATATTTTCTTGTTTTAGATGTGTATGTTCTGTTCTAAATTTGTGTATAAGGATAATATTGCAGCTTTGCAGGATAAGGTTTCCCTAATAAACGATACGATTACATTAATAGTTGAGAGGCCCTCTCTACATAAGAAATGGAGGAACTTTTGCATTGAAAACGAAAAGCGATCAAGAAAATTTAAAATGGATGTTAATCATCATTAGAATTCAACTTATAAATTGTTAAAGAGTACTGTATTTTACAATGAACTTTTGTGTAACTTTGCAATCTATAACTTACCGGAAGTTAACCTTCACTTGAGTGACTAAGACATATGCATTTAGTTACTTAAGGTTCTTAAGATTTTTTATGATACCATTAAAACTTTTTCTTAAGTTTACAAGCCTAGTGTGGATTTCTTCACGATGAAAGCCATCAGCATTCTTGACGCTCTACTTGAACTGCATGTGGACTTGAACCTCTACAATTGTAATATTGAAATAGCGTACAAAGGGTTACACTATTATAAGACAATTTCTCATATTTATCTTATTACTACACTTTTCGACCCTTGTTGTAAAATTGATCTACTGCAACTATATCTCAAAACTTACTATAAATATATTGATTCACTTGTGGATTCCCAAGACACATACTGTGTACAAGCACAAGAGTAGTTTATGAGAGCCACAATTGACTTAGAAGAGCTTTTTACATGTTACCAATTCATGTATGGTGGCTAGACAGTAATTTCTTTCTCACCACGCCCCATTAAACTTCGTTACTCATTCACTAGTGAATAGTTGGTCTAGAAATTGAAACGACAAAGGTTTGGGGGGCTAAAAACTAAGCTTCAATACTACATGACCATTAACTTTGATTTCCTAATATTGTTGCCATCGAAGATTTTGATATTTTGGATTAGTAGAAGATACATGAAAAGAACTACCCCATATTATCATGCATTTTTTATTAGGTTCTTGCTACTTTTACATTGACGGTGGCCATTGAACAAGCATTCAGGTAGGTCTCATCTTTGACAATCAATGAGCTTTCCTTTCTCTCGTTAATGTCGAATCAAGCGCATGCACTGAAGATTGGTATAAGATAGCATGTAGAGAATAAGAGCCTAGCAGCATGTAACAGAAGAGGATGAGTACTTTATTAACTAAAACAAATAGGATAGAAGCTTAGGCTTGGGTGTGGGTTTCACTCTCTATCACACACAAGTCGAAGGTGAGACTGATTAACTATTCTTTCTGTCTTAATTAAAAATGTTTTGTGACTTAGAAATTTTTTTTTTCACAATTGCTAAAAAAAAAAAAGTGAAATGGCTCTACTCTTAGGTTTTTTAAATTAGCACCTAAAGAAAGGTTTTTTTTTTCCTCAAAAAAATTAAATGGATAATCACATAAACTTGGTGTTTTTTTCCCTAATTTAAAATCGATCAACATACTAAATGCTTTTTAAAAAATCGTATTAAATTAAGATGTTTTGATTTTGACTAGAGGGAACTTAAGCAACTTTGGGGCAACCTTAAAAATAACAAAAAAAAAAATTTTCCCTACTATTATTAATTTCTTCCTATACAAACTAGTTTTTTTGTGTTATTAAAATATTGTGATTTACATTTCTGTTTGGTTATTGTACTTCAAGGAATTAAATTTTGTAATATACAATTACATATACATTGTGATTTAGTTTTCTATTTGGACAGGGTACTCTTAAAAAAAAAAAAAGGTTGTCATTTATAACTTTAGTCACATTGGCTCTTGTTATTCAATTTTTTAATATAGCATAGTTGTGAAATTGTAATTTTTTTTTCTTATAGTATGAGGAATGGGTATAATTTTTTGAGATTATATTTTAATATTTTCTGTTTTCAACTTAGACGTTCGCACCAAATCGATTATTTTGGAATCCTAAAAAAAATTGTTCAAGCTTAGTCTCATTTCATGGGAGATGGGTATAAGGTAGCAAACAAAAAGTGAATAAAGAAAAATTCTTTTAAAAAAAATGTAAAAGAGGGAAATTTAAAAATAAGAGAACTAGTTCATAGGTCATATGAACTTACCATGAATCATCGGTTCCTTTGAACCAACTCAAACCTATAGCCCTTAAGGGTTGGTCCAAGTTTAGTATCTATTCAAGGTTAGTTTAGCTTGATGAATAGATCTATATAAAGATATTGCTTCTTGTTGTAAGCCAACTCATGACATGGCTACCTCTCTCTTGTTGTGATGTCTTCCTTTAGTGGTCACTCCTCTAAGCCTTTCTATATAAGCTTTTGTTTATTTAATTTTTTTTTTTGTCAATAAAAATCACCATTTCATTTTGTAAATCTAATTATATTTAGGTAGCTTATAAAGCTAGAACTTTTAGTATTAATACTTTTTATCACGAGATAGGAGGATCACCTCTTGTAGAATTCCTAAATAGTACTTACTCACCATTTTCACTTGATTTTTACTCATTTTCCAAATGGTGAGCAACTTTCTTTTTCTATTTTACTTGGGACTTTTTTGAACCAATCCCTTGAAAGGAATGCTCTTAGACTTTGTAATAGGCTCTTTATATTTAAAAGGATCAACTATATAATTGGTTTCGACGTTTCGTAACCATCATTAAAAGATAAGCATCAACCATTAGTAATATAAGATCATAAATTAATAGGATAATAACTATTAATATGATTCAAATAGGATGATAAATTGATACGATAATAACTATATATTAATATAAAATACGATATCAACCATTTGTAGTAGAATTTGATGTAGTATATTGATAGTTTACCGGTGACTGCATTTCCTTTAAAAATAAAAAAATAAAAATACAAAAAGACATCAAAAATAAAAAAATCTATCATATTTCTCTTAACATTGACGATGGTAAAAGACGCTTTCCTTTCTTTCTCAGTGCTTATCTCTCCCTTAAACCTCCGACGGGAATGGAGTCCCTCCTCCACGCCACTTACAACCCCAAATTAGCATCTGGGCATGCCTCAAAACCCACAAAAACCTCGTACCCAACTCTTACAAATGGTCCATTATTCTTTAGTAGACGTAACGAGTTATCCCATGGGGTTAGAAGACTAGTTGTAGTAAGTGCCAAAAAGAACCAGAAGAGTGATAAGAAGGATAAACCCATAGAAGATGACTCTGACCTCTTTTTTCCTGAAGCTGTGTTGCTAAAAGAGGTAACTTTTAGAATTATGTATTTTGGTTTTAGTTCAAGCTGGTTGCTTTAATTGTTTTTGTGTTTTGAACTTTTAGCTTTCTTTTGGGAATTTTTTTTTTTATTTTAGTGTTTCATTATGTGTTTTAACGAATGGGTATCTTTGTTTGTTTTTGCACATGGTAGATACTAGATTAAAATGGACATAAGTGCTGTTTTTGCTAATCATAAATCAAGTGTTATAAATAGTTCGTGCAGACTCCACTTTATGATTTTCGCTTTGTATATAACACCATGTGATTGATATAATACAAGAGATGGAGACAAGTCGTTGATCCTACATATATATATATCGTATTGATTATTCACAGATTGCAGTTTGTGGTTGTTGGAAGCGAGTATTCACGGGAGCATGGGGGACTGAATGAAAACATTTTATGGAAGATTAGTCGTTGTATGTTTCTTAGAGTTCAATGTGTTTTTTGGAATTGGATGTCAGCTCTATGGTTTTGTAGAGCCAGAGATTAGATTATGAGATTGAAATCACACGTCCAATGTTGGCTTAGCCGTTCTTATAAATTAGGCTGTGGTTAACTAAAATTCTATAGAGTTAAGTACGTGAACAAACAGAATCAAACCAATACTTGTATCCGGGTTTAACTGATTCTGCATGACACAGTTCATTAAAACGAGATAAAGTTTCTTTATTTCTTTTGTTGCCTTGTACAATGAATATTAAATGTTGACTCCACCTTTTGTATCTGGGAAAATTGCAAATATACCTCTACAACTATTGGTCATGTGCCTTCCCATAAGTTTTGAAATTATGTACATAATCATAAACATCCAAAACCATTGCACTTAGTAGTGCTTTTAGTGACCATTAATTGGTCTTTAGCAATAATTGGGGGATGTGTATGCTTTTTGAAGTTATAGGGAAGTCAAGTTATGCTCTGGGAGCTTGGGTTTTTATTTGCGCCCGAACAAGAGTTTCGGGTTTATATGCAATTATCCATTCACATTTTTTTTAATGATAATATGTGATTTGTGGGGATATGGATAATAAATTTAGTGCACTAAATGGGATTAGGAAAGCTCTTATCATGAACTAACTTATAGAAATTGTGTGCTGTTGGAAATCACTTTCTAGACAGAAACACCAGATGCGTTTGGAGGGAATTGAGACTGTAAGCATGTTTAATTCATTGATGGGCATGAGCTAAGTTTAGGCGAAAAGGGTTTAGTTGCATTTTTTTATCAATTTCACTCTTTGGATAATCTTGTTGCTATTTTTTTCTTATAATAAGGATTATATGGTGCAGTCTAAGTAGCAACTCTGCTGTGAGGAGTCATACTACAACTTTACCCTGCTGCCATAAATTTGATGGCGTCAACTTTTGATTTTTGTTCCACGATGAGAGTTTGTTGAGATGCAAGAACCCATATCTTCCTGCTTTCTTATAATTTGATCCTTTCCTCCTACTGGTTTTTCAAACTTTAGGGACTTGAGAATCATGAAGTTATATGTTTTAATTTTAACCCTTATATTCTCATGAAGCTTTCACTAAAAAATGGAAAAGTTGAATCCTTGGAAGTTTGAAAACATGGCCCCAACAGTTATTGAAGAGGGTACATGAGGAAGAGAGGATCATATTGGTACCTTTATTATTTGCTTTTTGATGATATTTCAGGAAGAGTTTGCTTTGTCCTTGATTCTTGTTTTGCAAGTTTCTTAGGCTCTATATTAGGTTTCTGACTTGTAAAAGGTTGCAATTAATTTGTTCATGGTTACTGGACGACCAACAAAAAAAAGAAAAAAAGGGAGAGATAGAGAGAAAGGAACTTGCACAAAGTTAATGCCGAAATTCCATTCAATAGTATATGCAAGAATATGTTTTGATTGGTTATGCTTGTTCCAATAGCATGATTGGTTATGTTGGTCCACATTCATTTGAGCATTGTTCTTGACATGAAATTTTCTTTGATTTCAGAAGAAAGTACAGGAAGATGGTAAACTTCTGCCTGATTTTGCTGATGCTGAAGAGAGTAAGTCATGCTAGTTAAAATATATTTGTTGGATTTTCATCTTTTTCTACTAAAGACCCTTGAGTATCAATGACCCTGCTAACTTCTTTGCTCTTTTCAGGAGAGCTCTTTGAATATTTAAACCTTCAGAGGGAGAGCAATGTAAATGTGAAGCAAAGTAAGTCCTTCATTTCACTCTTTCATTAGAGTGATGTTACAATGTACACACCTAGTGTTGGAGAAGTAATTGGTTTCCTTGATTGTGAATTTACAGAGGAATAGCATAAGTGAACTATGACGAACATATCGAACTACAAATTTTCTGTAACTGGCTGTCTCTATGAGCCTGATAGACTCTCTCTTTGCATTTTTTCAATTAGATTGTGAAAGTGTAGATATGTGATCAGAAAATAATTTGTTGTTACCACTAGCCTATTAGCTACTGGGCTTGTTGGAGAGTCCCTATAATCTTAGGTTGTGTTTGTTTTCCAGAAAACGTTTTCAGGACTTTTTTCAATATTTGCTATAATCAAAAGCCTCACATTTTTGTTGAATATTATCTTCTGAATCTGAAGACGTCACAGCTCCTTACCAAGGAAAATAAAAATCGTCTTTGCAATTTAGCGATTCTTAGATTTCTTTCTTAAGAATAGTACCACTGCCAATGCAATTACAGTCTCCTTGATGTGTTACAGGAGATATTTAAGGAAGAAATTTTTTTCAATGGGATAAAAGATCTTTTAAGTGGGCAAAATGTGGATGCCAATACTAAGCTTTCCACCTTTACTTTGAACAGTTTTGTTGAACCTCATTAAAAGATTTATCAAAAGCAAAATCTTCTCCTTCCCCCTCCCCCACTCCCCCACCCCCCACCAATCTGTGAACTCTCCTGGATGGATTCATTGTCTATGTGGGGATGCCAATACTCAAACTCTTGACTGCCTTTATCTTTGGGGTTCTTTTGGGATTTGATACCTAGTGTTTGTTGATACAGGGCGCCACTATGAGGTTCTCTATTTAATCCACGAGAAGCATGTTGAAGAGGTTGGGAAGGTTAATGAGAAAGTCGAAGGTAAATTCTTGCCTCTCCCTATCTCTGTTTAGTGTCTGGTGCTGCTCCCTTGTTTGCAATATACCTTGTTTTTAGTTTCAATTCGAATTTGGCTTTTGACAGGACTTGCTCATTTATATTCAGCAATTTTCATATTCCCCTTTGTTTCCTTCAGTGCATAGATTGCCTTCTAGCATGTCACTTATTCTGTAAAAGTATATTTTGAGTTTCAACTCATTTTTGTCAATAACTGCCCTAAATAAATCGTTACTTTGCAACTTTCATGTTGCAATAAATTTAATGAATTGTATGATTTCTGCACAGTGTAAGGTGAGCAAACGATACGAAAGCATGCCAAATGGAAGTAGAGCCACATGTAAAATGCAATGGTATCATGAAAGTTTGAATTTAGCAAGCATATCTCAAGGGGAATTATTGATGAAACCTATTGAAATCTGCATCCATCAGAGTTATCCTTGATTGGAGTTTTGTTTAAATGGTTATTTTGTACATGTTATCGTGTTTTTATCTGCATAGAAAATCTCATGAAGGAGATTTCTTAATCATTTCTTGCAGAGTTCTTACGGGAGAAGAAGGGCACTGTTTGGAGATTTGAAGACTGGGGTCTTAGGAGGCTTGCGTACAAGATTCAGAAAGCCACAAGAGCCCAGTACATCTTGATGAACTTCGAGCTGGAAGCAAAATGGATAAACGATTTTAAGAGCATGCTGGATAAAGATGAGAGGGTCATCCGACACCTTGTTATAAAGAGAGACGAGGCAATCACAGAAGTTATGCCACCTCCACCCGAATTTCACACTCTCCGTGGAGGTATGGATGACGATGAGGAAATGGACGATGACAACAACGATGATCTAGAGTATGACGATGCTGATGATTATGGGGATGATGAAGAGTTTTTGGAAGCTGAGGGTGAGATGGATGACTATGGTGATGAAGAGGATGATGGCATCATTTTAGTTGATGGCAACGACAACGAAGGTGAAAGAGACGATAGCAATTCACCATCTGTAAAGAAATCAGTAGAAAGAAAATCGACAGCAAAGGCAGGAGTTCGGTAGTTTTCTGTTCTTATATGTAATGTGGACCTCTTTTGGTTTGTTTGAATATATAGTTTACATGGGAACTGCTGAGGTAAACTTTAAGTAGGTTGTTGCTAATATCATATTATCTGTTATGAGTGAGGGGGTATAAACAATAAAATTTTTTCATAAACTACTTAATCACGCTTACTAGTTACTTGAATTGTCAGAGTTGAGATTGAGTTTAAGTCGTTTAAGTACTTAATTGAAAACTAAGTTCCAAAACGTTTAGACTTAGATTAGCCTAATCGACTTTGATTCGAGCTTACATATTAGTTAAATTTGAATATTAATATTATTTAATTAGAAAAATATATTTTTTTTAAATAAATCAAGCTTAATTAAGTTAAAGTTCAACTCAAAGTACTAAACTCAATGAGCTTGAGTGGAGTTGAAGCAAACTTTGAACATTATATTTGTTTCAATTTGGTTCGTTTACAACTCTAATTACCCTAATTATGAATGTCTGGTATCCCCTCTGTGATTATTTTTCAACCAAAATGAATTAATTTGCTGCTGCTACGTACCGGAGTACATCTCCCTTTCTACGAATTGTTCCATGTAAATATGACAGCAACACCTATTGGCAATAGATCACATTAGTTTAGGCATGAGGTGATATGTGAAGATAAGGGTGTAATTAACTATCACATACTGAAGCAAAGATCAAGTATCGTAACCATGTATCGAACAGATTGTAATTGGCCATGAAGTTTGTCTACAGGGGCATTGCCACGCGCAAGAGCCATGTCAACCTTCATGAAATTAGGTCTTGACATGGTGAAAACCAAGGTCCGCTTGCAGGCGAGGCAATTTATTAACATGTTTCCGTGAGAAGGAACGATTCATGAAAGGCCGGTGTCTTCCAATCACCAGAGCTACATTCTTGTAGCATAAGTGAATACTGGCTGCAGAGCATTAACCAAACCATAATAGCCCAAAGACACAACATTCGGGTAAACTACATGTCTACCAAACTTAAAAAAAGAAAAGTTAAAAAAAATATGAATTATATGAATATAATTATCAAAATACCATCAAGTCACATTGACAAAGTGATTTATTAAAAGTATCACATTTAAAAAAATGTGATTTCATATTTCATATACCGTTACTTTCTCACATTCTAATTTACATTAGTACTAATGTATTAATATCACATCTTCAAGATGCTATATTGTATTTTGACCTGATATCTTGGTAATATATTTAACCTAATTTGTATTTATATAATATTAATTGATTTTAATAGTAAACACGTAAATTTCTCCACAATATTCACATACTTGTCCAACCATTTGAATCTACGAGCGAACTGGATCATAGATAAAAAAAAAAACAAAAAGAAAAAAAGAAAGCCAGCCAGCAAATTCTTTGAACCTTGCTTGGGATCTGTAATCATGAATTCATTTGGTATCTCATATTAGAGAAATAAGAATCTTATTGAGATAGTAAATGGATCAAATGTGCTTTCAATAATCGGCACCTGGAGAGAGAAATTTCCGAGTGTCTTGTTAAGTTTTTAATATGGTAGAGGATCAATTTGCCGAACAAGCAGGATTGATGCTTCCAGGAGTTCCAGTAGCCAAACACCTAAAGATTGCACTGAAGGCGGTATGAAAGGCTTCTGTCAATATTCAGCGGCTCATTCTGGCAAATACATTGCTGCTACGGAAGTTGGAGCTTCAGAAAGATACGTCTTGTAGATCTGCAAGGAAGTAATAATTTGCAGATAAATTATTAAGTTACCTACATTTGCCCTCATAAGCATAAAGAAACATTCATCTAAAGATAAGCTTCATATCCCGGATGAACATCTTTTTATGGCTTTTGGAATGTCAAATTCTTCAACTAATGCAGTGAAAGCTCAGAACAATGACTTCTTCCAAATGCCAAGTGCAGTATATAGAGTTGCTCTTCGATTAAGAAATGATACAAATGGGGAGGCAGAAAATACAGGTACATTTAATTTGCTCTATTACCCGATGCATTCTACCACAAATTCAGGCAAGACAGGCACATCTTCAACCGCATAGTAAAGCATTTCTAGATCTCCGTTTGCCTCCCGAAGAGGGAAGCCCAACGAATGTCAGAGGCAAAGCCCCGCACCTCATTAAGATCATATTGGCATATTCGTGGGGCTCGGTAAGAAAAAGATGCATATGTGTAGTGCTTCGCCCCCATATCAGGCAAGTGCAGTTCAAAGAGTTACTTCCAGACGGATGGTGATAGCAAATGGACGAGCTTACATTTTGGTTCCTCGACATTATGGGCAAAATGAAGTTTGCATGGACATCCTCCCTTCTAATTGTACCTATGGTATTAGTCATATTCAAGCAGTCGATCTCTGCAAATCATTGGAGATTTCATCTAAGCAACAACACATCGATGCTCAGATACACACCTTTACTTGATGAAGCCAATGACAGCAGAAAGATTGTACCTGACTAATACTATTTCATTGGTTGTCTGTCTTCTCCAATGAATTCCAAGCTGACCTAGACTTCACCATATTTCAGTATATTCTCGAAGAGATAAATGTCCCCAGAACTATAGCCTCTGCTTCACTGACAGTGGCCAAGCATATGGGGATCACTCACTCTTCAACATCTGTTGGCATGATTAACTTCCCCAATAATGAGGTTTGAATGATCATGCCTTTAACATCCATATGCCAAGTTCTCCGTTTCTTGTACATCTCGTGTCCCATTTACTAAGATATCATCTAAAATATGAATATCACTCCGATCACCAGCGTTTCTAAATAAACACTGCACTAGCACATTCCATGTGACTAAATTCGGGACAATACGTTTGTTTACCATGTTTTCAAGAAACACTACTGCCTCTTCTATGCCACACCAGTTACAAATTCCACCAACAAGACTAGTATATGCTATAATATCTGGATGCCACTCCCCAGCTGCAGCTCTTCCTTCTAGAATTTGACTGGCAGCCTTAATATTACCCTGCTTACAATATGCATGAATCATCATATTATATGTATAAGCATCAGGCTTTATTCCTCCAATCAGCATTTTAGCAAGAAGACCCAATGCTTCCCGCATCATACCTGCATGCCAATAACCATTTAACAGAGTATTATAACTTACTGAATTCATTTGGATTCCCTCTCTTTCCATCTCCTTGACAAGTTCAATTGCTTCTATACATCTGCCTTCCATGAGAAAACCATTCAACAGCTCATTATATGTAGTGGTGTTGGTGGAACACCCATATTTACCCATGGAATCCAGCAACTTTACTGCCCAGTCCACTCTTCTATCGGCACATAATCCTTTGATAAATACATTAAATGTGACCGTGCTAGGAGGACAATTACGTGCAGTCATTTTCTCAATTAGCAAATGAGCCTGGTCATGCATGAAATTCCTGCAGAGAACTTCTATCATGCAAGTATATACCACCACATTAGGAGTGCAACCACTACTTATCATCCGATTCCACATATCTGATGCACCCGTCAGATTTCCTGCTTTTGCATATCCATCAATCAAAGTACTATAAGTGGTAATATTCGCACTGCAGCCATTTCTCTCCATTTGACTAAAAAGATCAACAGCTTTTGTCATATTACCATCAGAGCACAACTTATGAATCAATAGATTATAAGCTACAACATTAGGCATTATCTCTTCTTTAATCATCTTATCCCAAAATTCAATAGCTTCAACCATTCTATCTCCCAATAAAAATCCTTTTACCAATGAGGTAAATGTATGAACATTCGGACAACATCCTCTCCGCATCATCTGAGAAAAAACTGCCAGAGCTAACTTGACATACCCCGAATCACAAAACGAATTAATAACTGTTGTATAAGTAACAACATTAGGATCGATTCCCTTATCCACCATTTCAACCATTAATTCAATTCCTTCCTTAAATCTCTTCCCTTTGAAAAACCCATCAATCAAAGCAGTATAAACAGTCACACTTGGGTCAAACTTTCTTGCAATATCTCTCGCCTCATCCACTCTACCAACCTTACACAAAGACGAAACTACAGTTGTATAACTCACGACATCCGGAACACAACAGCCACCCCTTTTTGACATCCTCCCAAGTAACTTCACTGCTCCATCAACCTTACCATTCTTACACAATGCCTTCAAAAGTATATTATATGTAAAAACATTAGCCTCAAGGCCATCTTTCTTCATATTGCCATACAACTCATTGATCATAGGTAACTTATTCTCACAAAGCAATGCATCAAACATATGATTATAAATCTTAACACTCGGTTTACAACCAAATTCTCCTATCCTATAAAACAATTTTAAGGCTTGATCGATCATACCCGACCGCTTATATGAACTAATCACACTAATAAACAACTCCTCACTACACACAATCCCTTCTAATTTCATCTGTTGCATAAGATACTGAACGTTATCGGTATCACATTCGCGGCAGAGTCTTTTAATCATGGTCTCATAAGTTAAAGGAGTGTGCTTGAAGGAATTTGAATTGGAAATGGACTGGAAGTAGTCTAAGCAGAGTGAAACATTGGGTTCGTGTTTGATTTTGTTAATAACATGGGATTCTTGGATTGGGGTCTGGGTTTGAGGGTTAGAGTCAGGGTTAGGGTTAGGGGGAAGGTTGAGGAGAAAGGGGATATGGGGTTTTTTAGGGGGTTTGAAGAGCAAGGAACATCCTTGTTTTAAGTACATGGTAAAGTCGAGTAATTTTAATTGAAATTCATGAAACACATTAAGAAAGAAACAATTTGAGAATTGTAAGGAAGAAGAAGAACTTGATAAATTTGCAGACAACAGTGAAGGCCACTGAGGGAGGGAGGGAGGGAGGGAGGGAGGGAGAGGTGGGTGGGTAGGTGCTTGGGAGATTAATTGGACAAACTAATCCACTCTTCAAAAGATTTCTCGGACATGCAGTGAATGATTGAATAAATGAATGTTCGATTCTTTTCAGGAAAGCTAACCTGTGCAGTGTTATAACCGTCCATTTTATGGCATCTTCAATCTTAAAATTGTGATCAAATGGGGAAAAACAGCTTTTTACGTTTTTCTATAAATTTTGAAAATTTCTAAATCTCAACTAATGCAAAAATAAATGAACTATGAAATTTTGTTTTGACACAGCTAAATTTCCTTTCATATATAACACGTGGATATGCATCACTTGTCTACATTTAGTATAAATAAATAAAAGGAGAAAATATAATTAAATTAACCAAAATAATAAAAGTAACTAAACGAAGTTTAAAAAAATAAAATAAAATAAAAAATCCGCTAGCTTAAGGCTAGCTAGATTAGACACCCATCAACTAGTTGGTTGCAAATCACATATAAATGTAAGGTTTTCTTTTTACCTTATTTGTTGACTATCTACCATCTTAAGAGATTTTACCATCACTTAAAAAGGAGATTAAGGCCACCTCCTATAATAGTAGGTCATGCTCTAAGTGTGTTGTGGAGCCATAAGGTATTCTAGTCACCTCATGGTATTATCTTTTTCTTTTAATTTTATTTTTTAAGATTTTAATTTTTTTTATATTTTGTACTTTTAAGTTAATTTAGTTATATTTAATAATTCTATTTATTTATATTAATTACATGGTTGAATGTTGCATTACTATCATGCCACGAAGAGGTAAAATCGTAATAATCTTACCAAATGAACCACCATAAAATAGAAACCAACCTCACAGTTATTATTATAGACCCAGTTCATATAAAATGAACCTGATTGAACTACTTTGAAATATTTAATTTTGTGTCTGCTTGTTATAAAAATGTGATGTAATATTAAAAGATGATTATGAAAACTAAATTTTATAACCAAAGTTTTCCAAAAGAATTGAGCTTGGTTAGTAATACTCGATAAAATAATCAAAATTTACAAAATTATATTTACATGTAAAACAAAACAAGTCTAAGAAAAGAATTATAAAAGTTTATAGGTTTACAAAACTTAATATACATGTTAATAGTGGAAAATTAGGTGGGCCACTTAAGGAGATTCTAATAGTTTTCCTAAAAATTAGTAAAATTTATATTTAGAATAAAGTTTAGCCAATTCTTCATAATCCTCACTTTCTGACCTCGCTTTCTAATATTTGGGAATTTAGTGATGCGCTTGTAAAGCTACCATAAACCTGCAAAATAATTATAAGAAAATGAGCTTTAGTTTGCTTAATAAAATAAGACGGAGACAAAAATATGTATTTAACACCAAGTATCCAAGGTTTTTAAGGAAATTTTAGCTAGATTCACGTGTGTTTAAACAAGTGTCATTACATGACGTTGTCTAGTTTATTGTGAGATTAGAGGAATTTTATTAGCTTTAATCCGAGTTGAAGAGTTTGATATCTTACACACAAGAATTGAAACCAAACCGATACTTGTGCAATAAAAAATACTCTCTGTTTAGGACTATCTTTGAACTATAGCTCCTAACTTTACTACAATCACCTATCCTTTTACTTAGTTTTACAAAGAGTGGAGAAATGATCATTTTAACTAACCTCATCAAGAGGGTCCGTGTTTAGCTAAATAATCTTAGTTGTTATCCTTAGTAAGTTATGATGCATATTAGATTAAATGTCAAATTAAGTTCAAGTTAATTTGTCTTTTTTTTTTTTTTTGGTGATTAACTAAGCTTAAATAATTCAAGCAGAACAATATTCACAGAACAAACATAAAATGAAGCTTAAGCCCCACTACAGTAGATCAAACCCCAAATACATGCGTTGCACATGCATAAACAACTAACTATAATCACAACTAACTATATATCAAATCTCCAAGTATTTTAAAATAATACTTCAAAGTATGGTGAAACACCAATCCCACTTACCTTGATATAGTGACAATTTATCCTTAATCATAAGCGCTTCTTCATTAATGATCCATGAAATTTAATGCACAACTTTAGTTCTTATTCATCATACTAAGTAAGAAGTTATTTTGAGTATTAGGCATGTTTTTAGTTTGAGTTAAGTGAGTTTCTCTAACTATTCATTAAGTTTTAATTAAGTGAAGTAGGCTCTGACCTAGTTTTTGACTAAGGTTTAAACCTACTATTTTAATTTAGGTTCTTATCTAAGAGGTTCCTAACTTACATTTTGACTCTAAAAAGAGAGTAGAGTTTATATACAAACTACTTTCTAACCTAGGTCCAATTTTTAATGTGCTTAAAATATTCAATACCAGCTACATTTTGACCTAGTTTCTAATAAAGTTTTTGATCTTACTGCTACTTATACATTTTACTACTTATACATAATTCAATCTACCTTGAGTTATAGAACCTTAATAAAACTATATATGCAACATGTTAATAACTCAATTCTATAGTCACTCATTATACTTCTACACTACACCTTATACTTAGTTATAAATTCATTAGAAATTTTAGAGTTGAGCTCATGAATTACCAAATACTAACTTAAACTTAAAAACTATCAATTTAAAACTTAAAGTACCTCACTTTTTGCTGTTGCATGTGGATGGATACAAATTGCACCATGGTTTTAAAAAAATCCATCAAGCTTCCATATAAATTCATAACCATTAGCATACTATTTTCGCAAAAATGAATTTTTTCTAAATATCCAACGATTTAATTTTGAAAATCCAACCACATAGCATTAAAGTATATCATTTCTAAAGTATACTCATAAAAATTTAAGTTGAAACTATATCAAATGGTTTTTTGAAAATTCAATCGAAAAATTAGTGGTTTGATTGTTTTTCTCAAGGACCCTATATTAGCACTCAAAGTTTCAAAAATATGGTTTGAGATTTGAATTCCTTATGCAAAAATACTTAGAAAAATTAAGTTTCAAAATTTTTAAAGTTCGTTTACTATTTTTTCCAAATTTTAGTTAAAATTGAGGTAAGGTGGTCACGTATTGAAACTTGGAACTTTGGTTATCATAAGGAAGGGTGAGTGTGCTAGCCAGGCCAGGCACCAACTACTCCTTTTAGTAATGGCTTTGTTTCACACTTAGGTTACAGCTATCATCATGAACACACGAATACCTTATTTTGATCTATTTCCTTCTTAATTTTCCTTTTCCTACTTCCTCTCTCTCAATCCCTTTGCTTCAAATTGCATTCAATTGGTCAAAAAGGAAGTGGCCTTATATTTTTTTAGGGTGGTAGGTGTGTTTTGATTTTTCTAACCCCACTAACATAGGTTTTAGGCTTTATTGAGGTGTTAACTATAATTTTTTCCTGATTCCTAACCTTCACCAGCTTTCATCCTAAATTGCCACGCATCATGGAGTGTTTTCTCATTGCCATGCATATTTTCGTTCAAATTTTTCGTATTTTTATTTATCTAGTTAGTGAATTTCATACATTTTTGAGCATTTTTTATAATTATGGGTACATATAATTATATATATTAATTATATCTAATGTGTATACTTGTCTTTTATATGTTATTTTATATATATTAATAAATTTATTTTTCCTATAATTTATCTCTATGAGTTTATTAATCGATGAGGCCTATTGTTTGTGTTTTTTGTACGTATACAATAATATAGTAAAATTTCACTATTTTAGCTATATTTTTAATATTTTATTATATTTTTGAATTTCAAGCCTCAAGGATTTCCTTGACCAATATAGTTAAACTCTTTGTAAAGATCTACCCTAATCGGATTATCCTTTCAAATGCTCTAAATTTTTCGCCCGAAATCTAGTTACACAAATACAATGATTTGAAAAAAAATCTAGGTTTATTGATTTTTGTAAACGTAAGGACTTAAATAAAAAAATTAATAATTTAAATAGAAAAATATATAAACATCAACGGACCTTTTTTTTTTTTTTTTTTTGTCAAACTCCCTAGTCTTTGCAACTATAATGTGTGTACTCAAGTATTATGGTAGAGACTTATTAAAATAACATAAACTTATTACACAGATTAATATGATAAACAAAATATCATGATATTAGCATATCAAGGTAATAGGTAAAATTAAAAGATGGGGATATTATGGCGATTTTATTTTATCTTAGCAAGTACTCCACGGCCAGCAGTAAACTTCCAAATTGATTCATCATTTCATTTTAGTTGGAAGTTTGTCATTTTTACATACTGAATAATATAATAATTTTACCGAAAATGTCTACTTTAGTAAATAGTACTAGAATTATTTATAATAAAAGTTATCTCTGCATTATTTTTAGCAAAATTATCTCCTCACAAAAATTGTAGGAATCTTTCTAAACTTCATTATTCATTAAACTCTTCCTTTTTCATGTGACAACACCATATTACGGCTTTCCTAGTTAGGTGGAAACATGCTTAAACTCACTTACTCTGTGGCTGCTATGTTTTGATGCCAAAAGGAAAAAGAAACCTCACATCCATTCTGCTATGCTACAGAGGGTCTTTGAAGCTATCGTACGACAGGAAAATCGGATTTGGAGTGGCGCGGTAGTTTGGTAATTCCTTCCCTCCATTTGTGGCAAATTTAGCATGGAAGTCCATGTTGGATCCACATTTGACGCCCCGGTTACACCATACTAACTGTGAGGTCATTATCGTTAAAGGTGTTGATAGAGCCAAGCAGGTTGGAGATTGAGTCGCTTCTCGTGTGTTCATGATCGGTTTGGTTGCCATCACCTTGCTGAACTTAGATTTAGATAAGGATCGATTCTAAACCGTAAACTGATTTGGTGGGTCGACAAACTAGCTTGACTTGTGAGAGATTAGGCCGAATTTTCTTCTTAAACTGATGAGTCGCAAACCGTCTTGATTCGACCTATTTACTCTCTTAAAAAAAGAAAAAAGAGAAAAGAGCAAAAGAGAAGTTACTAAATCCAAAAAAATAATTGGATACTAGGTCGTTATATATTAAAGCTATTTTATTTGTGATGGTGAAAGATGATTTTTAAAAATAATATTATCAAATTAATGATAGATGATTAATTAAAAGTTAATTATATGTTAAGAATAAATAGAAAATTCAATTTCAATTAATATAAGTTTTTTTTGTAAAACTTAGTAAATGTTAAGAATTTAAATATGAAGAAAAAATAAAATTTGAGGAAAAAAATAAAAATATCAGAATCATATTAAGTCGGAAATTACTTAAAAAAATTAAAAATTATTAATGAATTAGTAAACTTAAAAAAAAAGATAGAAAGGGAATCATATTATTAAAAATTATTAATGTATTTAGAAAAAAAAAAAGAGAAATTAATAAAGTTAATAAAAAATTATATATGAAAAAATAAAAACAGTTTAAGGGTTGGAGTAGAACTGCTCCCCACAAGTCGGTCACGGTTCAGTTGAGGCCAAATCTGTAAACCAACAATTCTAGACCATTTTAGGGTCGGACCTGCTCGTTGCCTACCACAAGCTGAGCTTTTGTCACACTTAGAATAAGAAGAGTGATAAGTCCCTGCACCTCCTTTACTGTCGTTGTAGCTTAGATTGGCGGTGCACTGAGCACCATGGATTTAGGAACCCTCCATGCATTCCCACCACCATGGACAATGCTTTCACTGCCTTTTGGCTGCATATCACTAATTTCGGTCTTGATTTCTACCACTTGATGCGCCGGTTCTCTAACCCTGATCATCAGGGTTGGACATTCTTCCACATCCTTGACCTAATCCAACACATATCGGTCTATAAAAGCAAATAAGTTATCTTTAAAGACCCTTGATTCATCCACAGCCAATATGATACTAAATTGTTATTCGCACCGTTTATAGGTCTAATCAATATATAACCTACTAATAATTAGGTATTTGCAATGTTTGTTTGTTGGATTTCCCTCCTTTACACTTGGGTGTTGCGATAATCGATGTTTCAAGTGCTTGTCAAAAGGAATACTCCGATCTATTTTGAATGCTCATTGTGAGAGAGCCATCGAATTTCTTGAGAACTGCATTTCGAATATTTAACTCTTACTTATTTATCTCTATTGTGTGAAGACTTATTTTTACAAGAAGACCGTCCTTTTCCCTAAATAAGATATGCATCAATCCAATATTATCTCCTAAAAATACGTACATATTGAAAAACAAAATAAATATTTTATTTCCCTATATAACTATATTCACAATACCATGTTTTTTAAAAAAATAATAATAATAAAAACATCAAATTAAATTTGCGCTACCATTGTCTTGTATAAAAACTTCTACACAAGTTTTGATTATAAGCGATTACATTATGGTCCTCAGGCTATGGTTTGAATCGAAACTCTTCTGCTGGGGAAAAATAGTATGTACTACAGCACTGTCCCTGTCCTCACTGCAGCAACTAATCCATGATCATCCCCTGTAGCTCCAATCCTAAATCATAGAATCCCTTAGGCTTTCCACAGGATATGACTCAATAACAATAGAATAGCTTCCTTTGCATGCAGATGTAACTACATGATTAAATCAAACACGCTTAGATACTTCACATATTCCAGCTAAACAAACAAAGTTCATGGAAGAGAGGTGGAATTTTCATAACCATTGATGAGGCAAGAAAATGTTTTCCAAATCTCCACTCCTACCCTTTGGCACCCACATGATCGGATGTGTAACCCACATTTTTTGCATCCATAACATCTGAACAAGCTTCAGTCACAATATCTTAGCTAAAGTTGTCCAAGGAAATCGGAGTTTGCACATGTACTCCATTTTTTATGTTTTATCATTCATTATTCTCTTTGAAGTTATTGTTTCAGGTTCAATCCCCAAATTCTAGAACTTCCTAACCAATGTCCTGGGGCATCAGATCCACTGTCCACCTCTTCAGCCTCCAAGATTGATCGGGAAAATCCCTTCTACTCCAAATCATGAGAACTTGGACCTGGATATTACTAGCATAAGATGCCCTATGCACCTGCAAAAGAGAATTTGCATGATAAGAAACAAAGGACCTTGACAGCATCTGATAAAATGAACAAACTAACTTTAAAAATTTTCTTCCCTATGATTTCATTCTTCTTTTTAGTTAATTAAATAGTTGAGCATATATTCGATGATAAACTAGGAGTTTCAAGTTAGAAAAAGGGAAGCCTACTGTTTCCACAGTACGTAAATAGCCAATGCCCTCATGGGATTTATTTTCATTTTTATTTATGTAACAAAGCTTGCTTCAAGAGCAAGGAGAAAGACAAAGGATAAACAGCATACTAATCCCCAATTAAAAAAAAAAGAAAAGAAAAGAAAAAGATAACCAAGGAGTTAGCAAAAGCTATGCCAGAAACAAACTGGGAAACCTCACAAATAAGAGTAAAATAAACTAGCTTGAGGTGTTGCTACGTAAATGTGCTAGAATTTATCCAACTAGAGGTTGAGGCTGCAGGCTGATTACTCCAACATGGATGGAATTCCAGTCTCTCCAAATACAGTACATTATAGAGGCTAAAGCTGCACACCAATTGAGAAGGTTTGGAGAATGTGATGTGGTGGTGACTATTGAACATGATGTGGCTCCCAACCAGGAGGAAAAGTATGCTGAACAACTAGCTTTAAACACACTTCCTTGCAAGCTTCACTTGAGAATTGGCACCCAAAATACAAGTGGTTATGACTTTCATTAGCTATGCTGCAAAGATAACAAGTGGTGCTCGAGGTGATTCACAGAAAAGCAATTTGTCTATGGTGTACAGTTTCCCATTCTAAGCGAGCCAAAGAATGAATGAAGGTCTTAATATAGTTTTAGGGCTCCAAATCACTTCTCCCCAAGGAACTTTTTGAGAAGAAATTCTCAGTTTTTTCCAGGCACTTCTTATGGAAAAAGCACCAGAGGAGGTATGTACCCATTTCAGCTTGTCCATTCTCTGAGAGCAAGGTTGAAAATGGGGAAGAATGTAAAAGTTTTGCCAAAGATCCCCTTGAGGCAGTGACCAGCTATCATCTTCTAGTATGAAGCATAATATTGCCATTATAGGGATACCAGAGCCAGCAATGCTTCTTTGTATAAAAAGTTGCCTAATGCTAAATACATTAGAGCAATCATTTGTATTGCCCACCGAGAGAGAGAGAGAGAAAAAAAAAAAAACACCTCGAACATAAAAATTACCATGTAAGTGAATGGTCACATAGCTCTGAAAGATTAATATTTGTAAAAATAATGATGTAACATATAATACTCAGCTAGAAATAACCAATGAACCCATTTCAACGGAGGATCTCTAGTTATACACTGCAAATAAGTTTCCAAGCATGGTGGACTGAAATGCAATTTGAATCACAAGACTTGGAGTAGCTCCATCATAGGATATCAGTAAAAATGATTTCACAATGTGCTGAGGCAACTCATGTAGTTTGTAGGCTCATGCAGAAAGACTGAACAAATGAGAGAAGTTGTTTATGCCCTATGGATGAGACGCACACCAAATGAGCATGCTTACATAGTTTGCCATGTAGACATTTTCCTGTGAGATCCAGGAAAATGGAAAGTCTTCAAGGAAAATCCACCAGAAAGGTCAGTCTGGATGTTTCTCTGTCTCTCTCTCTCTCTTTTTAGAGTAAGTAAATGATTTCATTGATATAAAAACGCATTTACAACTGCTCTAAGCAGAAAGAGAAACCCAGTAGAGGGCCAAACAAAAAGAGACTAGATTGAACCACTCAAAAACAAGAGATACAAAAAGATTCAAGACAGATGAAATCCTAAGTGGACATGGAGATACAATACAAAATTGATCTAGCCACCGTATCAAAACTCAGTAGTTGTTTCCCTAAGTGAACACTGCTATGCACCCTCCAAATGCAATAAACCCCAGCTGCTAGTGCAACACTCCAGGAAGAACATGAACTGGAGGAGCAGCAGTTTAGAAGGCTTGTAACTGTGCCTTGCCATGTAGAAAACTGTGGTGGCCATGTCATATCAGAGATCACTTTTTGCCAGACATTCCCTGAATAGCACCAGTCAAAAAAGAGGTGCCCATGGCTTTCTGTGCATGAGTTGCACAAAAAACATTAGGAGCAAGTCGTGATGCCCTAATTACATAGCTTATCAAGGGTGTATAACTTTCTGTTCCAAGCAAGCTGGAGAATAAATGAGTGCCTAGGGATGATCTTCTTGCATCAAACAAACTTGGACCAAGTAACTTTATCATCCCATGGTCTTAGACTATCATAAGAGTCCTTAATGGAGAATTCTTGCATATCAGAAGGCACCCAACAAGGAATATCCATTCTTGCAGGATTAGGAGATATTACCAGGAATGAGAAGGTTTTCCCAAGATTCACCACTAGGCAAGGACTAGGAGTTTCCTTCCCTTATGGAACAAAGACTCGCGTTGCTTCAGTTGGGGTGGGGAAAAGCCCTGATCTCGCAATTTGTCTTGAGTTCACATCTAATCCAAGGGACCCATGGGAAGCCAAATGCCTGACCAAAAGGGAAATGAAAATTTCATTCCCAACTTGCCATTTCAACAATGGTTAGGCTATGTAATGAAGCTTAAGGAGTTTTCTCCATGTCCTTCCCCATGTCCATGAACAACAAGAAGGGCATTTAACATTTCAAAATTTGGACATATCCAATTCACCCAAAGCCCACTACGGTCTCATTTGAAGGGATTCCAAATATGTTTCAAATGGGCAGTCCTATTCCATGATCCAGGTTACGATACCAAGCCCATATTTGTCTTTAGGATGGCAAACAACATCCCACTTCACCTTTCCCTTGGAACACATATTTGGCCTTCCACTCTGTAGGAAATTTCTCATCAATTACTCATGCTTCTTAATTATTTCATTGGGGAGGATAAACATAGTAGCCCAATAAACTTGCATGAGATGATAACCAATCCAATAATTTGCAGCTTACCAGCATATGAGAAATATTTACTCGTCCAAGATTCAAGCCGGCTAGAAATCCTTAAACCAAGAGCATCATAATCTTCCTTCTTCGATTTGGATGAAACAAGAGGGGCTCCAAGAAAATTGATGGGGAGCTTGCCTTCTTGGAAATAAAGAGAGTCAAGAATAGCATCCCTAGTCGAAAAATTCATTACAAAAAATCATAAGGTCATCCAGCAAAACCATGATGAGATAGATTATCTTCTTTGCATCTCTAATCGAAGGAAAAGTTTTAGTGAGTTGACATACATCTCAAAATGCATGATAAAACTTCCATGGCAAGCACAAATAAGTAGGAAGAAAGGGGAACTCTTTGTCTTAGGCCTCTAGAGCTTAGAAAAAATCCCACAAGTTCACCATCAATATTCAATGAGTACATGGGAGTTGAAAAGCACTGGCTAAGGAGCTAGCAAAAATGGGAAGGAAATCCCATTAGTTCCAAGACTTGTTCCAAGAAAGGCCAATCAAGAGTATCATGTGCTTTAGAGATATCAACTTCAAGAGAACACCTTGGCGAACCCCTATTTAAGTGATAACCATGAATCAATTCCTGTGCTATGAAGACATTATCAGTGATACAGTGACTGGGAACGAGGGCGGATTGTTCAGGGCTAACCAAATGATGTAAAACTTCCTCATATCTTGCTGTTGATAACTTCAAAATTGCTTTATATAGCACATTGCAGCAAGACATAGGTCTAAATTCAACCAATTTTATAGGGTTTGGCACTTTGGGAACCAAAGTGATAATAGTATTGTTGATCACCTTAAGCAAATAACCAAGATGAAGGAATTCTTTGACTGCATGTGTCAAGTCATTTCCACGAATAGGCTACGGTACTTTAAAGAATTTAGCCGAAAATCCATCAAGTCCAAGAATATCTCTCCCCTTTCTCTTGGTAAGTATGAGACATATGGTATAGTTAAGAGTAGGATTAACCCAAGCAATAAGTAAAAAGAAAAAAGGCACAAATTACATACTAATTCCTTTTGAATATGCCACAATAACATGTAGAGAGATGAATATGATTAATATTATTAGCTCCCTTCAAATTAAACAAAGGCAACGATCATTTAAAGTGCACTGAGCTTGCAAGGATAATCATTGGAGTCTGTATAATGTACCCAATAACGCTCTTCCTAAGCTACATATCTAGACTAGTGAATGATAATAAAAAATTACTAGTATATGTAGTTTTCCTTGAAAATATAGCTCATAATCTGCAGCCATAAGTATGTATACAATTGCTTGAACAGAAAAAAATTATTCATGTTAAAGGGTGTACCTGGTGCAGCAGAGTGCTTCCCCAGCCAGGTCAGGGTGTGAAGGGTAGTGGTCACATGTGCATGCGGCCTACCCTGGCCTTTTGCGAAGAGGCTGTTTCCGTGTCTCAATCCTTTGGTCCTTTTGTAACCAAGGAAGCAACTTAACCTGTGAACATTCATGTTAGTGTTGCTAAAAGTGAATATGTGACAGGAACCTAGAAACATCAATCACAGAACTTATCATCCACCAAGATCGCATTTCAGTCTTAGTTCTGACTTTTCCTAGGCCTAAGCCATTATTGTGTTCCAGAGGATAATCATAGAATCAAATTTGCAATAATGGTAATATTGAGCCAGACTCAACAGCCTCCATCTAGAATAAATATCCTTGTATGGCATTTAACAATGTCTCAGTACCACGTGGTTTTCTCCACTCTGGCGCATCACATTAGCTATTTTTCACCCTAGCAAAATCAAACTACCCCCGGCAATCACAACCCCAACCACATTAACTCTTTCCCCCTTCCAACCCATCCAAAAATGTTTCATCTGTATTAAATCCTTCTCCAAATAAACCATTACATTATGCATGAAAAAAATCCAGAAACGTTGACCATGATTGCTCAAAAACTGTCCATAACATAAGATAGAAAATTGTTATAAAGATGCAGGACCATACCCAAAGCTGAAGCATGCAACTATCGAGTAGGATCCATGTAATCTTCTTCCAAAACTTCAAATTTCAACAGCCAATTTTGGGCAAGACTGCATCTGGACATCACAAAAGTTTTGAGTGCATTGTGATTTATAAACATAAAAGAACAAATAAAAAAATGTACAACATTAATGTTGACACACACAGCAATTCACATTTATGAAGGCAGAAGTTATGATGCTAGAAAAAAGTTGCAAAATTTTCATAACATGATCTATGTTTCAGAAGGAAGCATTAAGGAAAATGTTTCAAGCTTGTTTTCTCTTAACAATTGACAGGAAATGTTCATTGCACTGCAAGAATGTGCTGGATTGAATGCATTATTGAACAAACACTATTTCAGGAAGAAAAAAAAATACTATAAATTCCATTTAGTTCTCTGGACAATAAATCAATCACATGCATAGATGTACCAAAGGATAGTTTTAGTTCAATACCAAACAAGAACTTGAATGTCATAATACTGAGAATGCTTCCGATCTGCACTTTTATTTTCCTCTGTTGTACACTGTCATCATATCCATTCCCCCAATACTGAAAGTTTTGTGCTGCTCTTTTTTGGTCTAATCTGTAGGTGAAAAATTAAGCCAAACTTTCCATCTTTGGCACACGTGGAGAAAAACCATATCTAACCATCTCCTGCACAAGTCGCATTGCTCTCTCTTTTTCACCAATTCTAAGGTATCCGTCAATAATGATGTTATAGGTAACATCATTTGGTGAGCACCCATGCTCTTTCATTTCATTGAACAATTTATTTGCATCAGTCATGTTTCTTTCCTTACATAGACTGTTCAACATAATTGTATATGTCCGAACATTGGGTTTAAAACCCCTAGCACCTAGAGATTGGAATAGTTCCTTTGCAGCTTCCAACTTCCCTGCTCTACACATTCCATCAATTAAGATATTGAAAACAACAATGTTTAGCTCGATTTTTATGTGTTCCATGTCTCCCCATAATAAGAGTGCCTTGTCGAGCTGTTGATTTTTACACAGGCCATCTAATAATGTCGTATAGGTATAAAGATCCGGAGCTGGACCATGCGCTTGCATCTCACAAAACAGTGTCTCAGCAGCATGAAGATTCCCAGCCTGGCAAAAGCCACCTATGAGTGTATTGTAAGTGATGACGTCAGGAATCAAGCCCTGACACAGCATGTCTTGAAAAAGAGCCTCAGCTATGTCAATTCTCCTAGCATTGCAGTAACCATTGATCAATGTGTTATATGTAATAACATTTGGTGGGCAACCTCTTTCGATCATCAATTTAACTGCCTTGAGAGCGTTGTCAATTCCGTTTTGCATACAATAACTATCTACCAATGAAACTGCAGTCAGTTGCTGACCACCTTGAATCATCTGATTGATTATGCATTCTAATTGAGCAATCCATCCACCTTTGCAAATTGCATCCACAAGTGCAGTGAAAGTTTGGACATCAGGCAATATTCCCCTTTGCACCATCTCGTGCCACAATTTCCTAACTATTTCAAATTTACCTGAGGTGCATAGACCTTGTATAAGGAGTGTGTAAGTGACGGCATTAGGTTTGATACCTTCACCTACCATCCGATCCAATAACGTTATAGCTTCTTTTTCTTGGCCAAGGCTGCATAAACCATCTATTAAGGACGTATAAGTAATAACATTTGGCCGAATGCCTTTTCTAGTCATACTATCTAGGAGGTCCAATGCCTCTGTAACTAATCCTTCCTTGCAAAGAGCATCCACAGTCACACTATATGCAAACTCATTCAACCGATACCCTTTTTCCTCCCACCTTGCCAGCATTTCAACAGCTGACTTAACGTTCCCCGTCCTACATAAACACTTTGATATGACACCGTAAACAACTAAATTAGGCTCACATCCTCTTTCCTCCATATCTGCCATCAATCTAAAAAGCTGACCAGAATTCCCCTTAATTGAAACCCCATTAATAAGAGTACTAAACGTAACAACATCAGGTTCAAACCCGAGTTTAACAATTTTACCAAATACACAAAACCCTAAATCCACACGCTTTAAATTACAGAAACTATTTATTAAAACATTCAATATGTACAAGTTCCGGGCAAGCCCTAATACATCCATACGATCAATCAACCCTATTGCGGGTACGTAATGTTTCATCTTCACGACAACACCCAACAATAGGGTGAAATAGGATACAGGAGGCAAAGGATCCATTACAACCATTCTATTGAACAAATACAGAGCTTCGTCGAAACTCTTTATTCCACCGGTCCTACATTTTCTCTTTACGTAACTCAAGAATTGGTTTGGTGGTGTGCCCGTACCAAAATCGCCAATGCTGCAAAACCCTAGATGACGCTGATGGATATGAATATTGTAAGGATTGGAGAGAGATAGAAGAGTGAAGGTTAGAGCTTTACTGCGGTTCATAGCCGTCAACGCCAAGTGGGTTTCGCTTCTTTTCTTTCTTTCGATGTTTAAGAACCCAATTGGGTTCTTCATAGTGGAAGAGAAAATGCCATGACAAAAGGAGTTGTGAGTTTGCAAATGCTAGTAGTTTAGCCTAGTCGCTATGGGAACTAAAAGGTTACTGTTTTGAGGCAATTGCGAGCAACCCGGGAGGAGCTTATTAGTTAGCACTTGGCAAACGTTAAATCCAAAAGAAATTTTCAAGTTCAGAAGGTTTGTCCATAAAATGCGTAACTGTCCGGCTTAGGGTTTTAGGGCCGTAACAGGGTTTGATGGGCATGTTTGGCACCTTCGTAGGTTGCATGTTGGTGTTTCACCCGTTTGGTAGAAGCTCTCGACAAAAATAAGGTACCGGGTGAAAATGGTTCGAATACTCGATAAACCGAACCAAATTTGAAAATTTAGGGTCTTGAACTGACCCGTATCAAACATCTAAATCGCAATAAAATAGTTTTTCTGACAAATCCTAATAGTATCATTTATATGACCTAAAGTTTCATAAAGATAGGTTGGACAAAGTAAAATAAATACAAATTAATTTTAAAAGCCCTTCAAAAGCACCTAGATGATATAGAGTGTTGATTCAGTGCTTCCCCTTGATGAAATAAGGGTTCGCGTAGGATATTAAGCCTATATCTAAGATGAGGCAAAAGATTTAGGAGGAAAGGAAAGTAGGATTTTCAATATAATTTCTCTTGCTTAGAAAAATAATAGAAGGAAAATTTTTTTATGGTTTTACTAATTTTTGTTCCCTTTTAAATTTAGAAAGAAAGTGGATGGAAATTTTTTTTTTTTAGGTAAGGAAATATATAGATTAAATCAAACAAACATCATCCCATTATAAATCGACTGGAGGGCATTCCCTCCTTCAACACAAACTTCAGTCGAATGAAAATAACACATCCAAGTGAGAAAAATCAAAGAAACAAAAGTTTGATAGAAATAAAGATGCGTAGTTAAAAAACCATAACATCCCGATCCGAATTAAGTCCTACCTTGACAAGTTTGTCAACTGCTTCATTCTATTCTCTACAAATCTTGTCAACAATCACATTAGAAAAGGAACTAATCATATAATGACATTCCTTAAGGACTGAATAGCAAATCTCCAAATCTACAGCAAAGTTGGTCGGCCATAATAAAGTTTGATGAGAATCAATCTTACACATAATTTCCTTAGCTCCCAAAGATTTAGCTAGTAACAAACCTTCTTTAAAAGCATAGAGCTACGATTTTAACAGGGATAGGTTCAATATACTTTTATAGATTCCTCCCGATACTAGCCCGTTGTAATCCTTGCAAAGCACACTAACTCCAAACTTCCTTATGTTCTCTACAACAGCTCCATTCATGTTGATTTTAACCTAACTTAGATCAATCCGTTGTTGGTTTTTCCATTTGCCTTATATCCTTCAAATTTAGTTTCTCCTTCCTCATGTATGTCCACTATTCATTGCCTCCCTCTTAATGTTTTGTAGCTAATTTAATTGCAATTGCTCAGTTCCAAAAACTCTTTAATTCCTCACTTTCCATATTCCCTTAAGTGTAAACAAAATGATAACCTCCTTAGGGACAACTATCAAAGCGCATTTCTTTTGAAATCTTGTACAACATCCTCTTACCTAGTTCTTCATCCAATCAAAAGAGCATTGGCTATTTGGGATTTCTACTCCAAACATTGTCCATACTGTCTGGCCCCATTGACATTGGATAAAAATGTGTTCTACTGATTCCTCCTCAAGATTGCAAAGTGGACATAATCTCCCCAAGTTAAAGCTTCGTAGCAAGCCCTTTACGAAATATCTACCATATTAAGATTTAGATGTTAGGTGGGGGAGGTAATTTCCAAATCCATACCCAGTTCCCCTCTATTTGAGTTGTATTCTCTTCCTCAAACATCTGCATATATGCTGACTTAGAAGTGACTTCCTCATCTACCTCGAATAGCTATTTACAATAATCATTTGTTTCCCTTACGGTATTTAAATAGATGTTTCCAAGTTTGCTTCGAATTACATCATCAAGAGGATACCTTATAACTTTCTCCCTCCATCCAACATTATTATCCTAAACTTGATTTATTAACAAGTTAAGATCATGCTTATTAAGTGGTCCACATAGCCAATTGTATACTTTCTCCTTCTCATTTCAAATGTCCATCTAAACTTTTATAGAAGCCCCATTCTTGATCTTCATGTACAATCTATCTTGCAACCAATTTAAAGCCTAAGATAAACTAACATAGAATGGAGAGCCTTTCCTTATCTTCTTGTTCACTTAATCGATTTTATATCTTTGGCTAATGAGATCTACCCACAATAGCTTCTTCTTTTTCACTTTCTATGCAAGCTTTACAAAATTTACACGATTCCTTTTCCAAATGTTTGGCATTCCAAGACCCCCCTTCTCTTTTGGCCATTTTAGTTTTAACCAATTAATCTAATGTACTTTCTTGGACTCTAGTGTTAATCCCTATAAAAAATATCTATAAATTTGTTAAGCTCATTTACATGAAAGACTCGATCCACCTTTTTCCTTTTGGTAAAAATATGAAATTTCCTTTAGGTAAAAATATGAAATTTCCTTTATTTGAGATAAGGTAGTCTCCTAATTTCCTCTTTTTAAGACGAAGATGATCTTTACAAAAAAATTCATTAAAAACTCTTGAATTTTATTAAAAATGATTAAATGATCCTATTACAATATTATGTGAGCTATTTATACTCTCAACTAATACCTAATATAAAATTAATATCTAACTGACCAACTAATTGTTACTAATATCAAAACTACTATCAACTAATATTTAACTACACATATTAAAAGAAAATTATACAATAAAACTATTATTTTTCTAATCTAATTTTAAGTCATTACAATTTGCTTAACCCTTTTTTAAGAACATTGTCGATGTTCTCAGGGTTTTAAGAAGAAAAATTTAATAAAAATATCACTAACTAATATAATTTAGTAATATTAAAAAATCATTAACAAGATTTTCAATATAATATATGCTTCATTTTTCAAGATAATGAAGATAATATTGCCTTAGGCATACCCATGATGTATCGTTTAAGTATTTTCTTGTTCTTCTGACTCAAGATTTTCATAGTTTGCGAAACCTAAAACTTGATTTATAACATTTCTTTCTCCCTAAATTTCATGTTAATGATTGGTGTTGTTAAGCAACATGGATTTTTGTTCTCCAATTAAATTTTCCATTAAAATATCTACCTTTGATATTGTTGTATGTACAAAGCTAATTATGAAAAAATGTCCTTCCTCTTGTATCTTTACATTAGGAATGTCCATGTTGCTATTTTCTTGATCAATCTCCACATTAATTTCTTGCACCAGATCCTTTACCTCTTTATTATTATTCTTGGTAATAAGTTGATCCATTTCATGAAAAAAAATTTCACCCATATCATCAATAGCTAATGTAGTACCTTCTTCTTTTTGGTTCATTATTTACTGTTCTTTTATACATTCCACCATTACTTCTTATACATGATTAAAACTTTCCTTTAACAATTACGTATCTTTTCGGAATTTCTTGATTTCCTCTTACATTTTTGTCATATATTCTAACATTTGCATAAGTAATTTTTTCATTTCCGCCCGTTCTCTCAACAAGAGAACCATTGTTAAGTTTACTTACATGAAAGGCTCAACTTGCCTTATTCTTTTTGGTAAAACTATGAAATTCCTTCTATTTGAGACGAGATAGTCTCCTAACTCCCTCTTTTCAAGACAAGAATGATTTCTACAAAAGAATTTAAAGGAAACTCTTGAGTTTTATTAAAAATGATTGAATGATCTTGTTACAATACTATGTGTTATGCTCCGAAGCTGTAAAGTCACAACGGTCCTACCGTGTAAACCAATCTATAATGATAATTGACTTCAGAGTTTCTATTATAGATATAATTTACACAAAGCATCTAATAGCTCAATACATAAAATGCCAAAATCTTTAAGTTATATACATATATATATATACATTCGTACTGTTTTATAATCCTAGGAAATTAAACATACTACAGTAGTTTATTAACTTACATATCACATACCAATTCATAAACCTAAAACTACTAACAAGGCATTTTAAAAACTCGATTGTACAATCAGTTGATCTTCACTCCTCATAGCTTCAAAAAGAAATTAATCTCGAGGTAATTATACCTCGGCATATCAGTTAAAACCTGTAAAAAAATCTATAAGGGTATGAGTAACTATAGCTTAGTAAGCTAGGCTAGAGACTCATAAGTGCATAACAAACACAAACGAGGTTATCAAACGATTAATTATATACAATGCAACAAGAAAATGCCATCACATAATGTGGTCCAACTCGTTGTAAAATCAAAGTAATTTTACCCATTTTAATCTGAGTTGAGTTTTCATGTTTATACAATAATTTATGACCAAATCCAAGTTTTTGCAATGGAAACATTACTCTTCCTAAGACCATTCTTCAAATCATTGCTCATCCTTATCGTAACCTCCTTTCCTATCACTTAATTCGGTTAAGAATGAAGAAAAGATCATTATGCTATTCAGCAATATCTTTTTCAAAAATATCGATATTTGGTTGGAAAATCTTAATGATCCCTTAAAGGATTGTAATGCATGTCTAATTAGAGTATTTAGGTCAATTATAAGTAAGTACGGTTTAAGGTGATAAAACAATTTCACACCATTCAATTTACATCAATCATTAAACACAACACAGATTTTAGCACGAAGTCAAATACACATAAGCACGTACATATAACCACTTACAATCACAATTATATACAATCCTAAGCCTCCAAGTACTTTAAACTGCTACTCTAAAATACAATAAAGTACTGAACCCAACTTACTTAGAATCTTTAGTTCACTCACTCAACTTACTCAACTTGTCGCATCGCAAGTTGACTTGTCTCCACATTTCCTATAATATAAATACTCTTTTAATATTCATATCCTTATATATATATATATATATATTAGGTTATGATTTAACTCAATTTTTCATATACACATATTATTTATTTTCGATTCATTCTAAGTTAGTTTTGGGATCAATTTTCGAATCCGGTTCCGATTTAGGTTTTAATTCAGTTTTAATTATGAGCATTATACGTAAATCCTAAAAATGCATTTCGAAACCTAGTGTGAAATTAATCACATTAAGCTCGAGCATCCTAAGTATCACTTTTGGTCCTTAATTAGTATTCTAACCTATACGATACATTTTAATCTTTATCGATGTACTAAATTTATTCCTGATGCAAGAAAATTTCATAGTTTTCATATAATTACCTAAATTTATGTTTCCTATTAGATTTATTATATATTAATATTATTATTATATTATCCATTTTAACCTATTATTTTATATTTATTATAATTCCAATTCCACATACTATTAAAATTACATATATTTACTACATAATACTCATAATAATTACATCTAATACTCTGAATGCTACAATTATCATACTATATCAGATATGAATATCTTAAAACACTTAATTATATACTAAATCAGTAATTATCCAAATAATCATTAATTAACCCCAAAATCACTAATTATATATATTTTAAAGGCCTAAAAATTACTTAAAATTTTCGAAAATTCATTTATGAAAAAAGGGCTTCATAGCACTGTTCTATATCTCTTAAGTAGTCTACAAAAAAATTTTAAGCTTAAAGCTATGCTCCTAAAACTATTTATTTCTAAATTGAAACATGCTTAAGTTTGCAAGGTTTCTTAAGTACTACATATTTCCAGTTATAACTGAATCAAACTAATATTTTTCCTAAATTTACATACATAAAAACATCAGAATACTAAATTTCATAATTTTCTGAATAAAATGATAATTTTAATAAATTAAATAAAATTGGGTTGAAATTGAACTCACCTAGCCTTTGGACTTCTAACTACCAATGGTGGTCCTATGGTTCTTAATTAGACTAAGCAGTGGTGGGAGCATGTTTTGGCAGCGGCAATTCACTTCCAAGTCATTATGAGTTATAGGTTTGGTCTAAAAGCTCTAATTGCACAAATTTTTTGTAAATTTTAAGAAAAAACCTTAACTCTCTCTTTTTAGATTCTCTCTAATTTTCTAATATTCCAAACTAACCAAATAAGTTTTTAATAGAGTTTGAGTATTTATAAAGCTCCAAGGGATATTTTTTCATTAATTTGAGTTGACATTTAGTCTCATCTCTTCCCATTTTGACAATGCCACAACCTTAATCTAGACAATTCTCCATTTTTTTTATTTTTCCTTGATTTTTTGTAATTTTATTTAATTATTTGGCTTTTTTTAGCATTTTTTGGGCATTTAGGTAATTTTACATATTTTTATCTACACGTAAATATATATGGTTATGAATAGACACTTCTAAATATTATTTATTTTATTTTATGATTTTTAGTGTGTATATAATTTATCTCTAATAACTTGTTAGTTTTTAAAACTCATTTTACGAATTTCCGATATATAATAGGTAATATATTTATAATTTGATATTATAATATTTTATTATTTCGTTACTTATTTTCTTAAATTCAAATTTACGAGATCACTTTTACTAATAATTCTAACGTTATTATAATAATTTAAGCTCGATCGGATCTTTTAACCGATCATCTTAAACTCTACGTATTGAATCCGATCCTATAGTTGTAGGGCTTATACTATGCAGTTATTTATACTCTCAACTAATACTTAATATGACACTATTATTTTTCTAATTGTTACTAATACCTAATATAAAATTAATATCTAACCAATTAACTAATTGTTACTAATATCAAAACTACTATCAACTAATATCTAACTACACATATTAAAATAAAACTAAACTATTAAACTATTATTTTTCTAATCTAATTTTGAGTCATAACAAGATTTTCTTCACTCTTTTAGTGAACTTCCTCAAGAATAGAATGATTTGTGAAATAGTTAATAGTGCTTTTTAATGATGATGATATTAACAATGTCTTCCCTGTTATGCTCAAGAGCTTAAACTTCCAGCCTGATAGTTTTATTTGTAATTTATTTAGAATAAAGTCGGGATCTTCATTTTTCAATTTGCCCTCTTCCTTAACAGGAATATTAAGGCGCTTTCCTAAGATTGTGTTTAAACGAATACTGAAGATATTTGCTATCTCCAACTTCAAAGATGCCTTCATGTTACGAGAGAAGACTATGCTTGATTTAGCCTAAATCATACATTGCCCTAATAATCTACAAAAGAAATTTGTAACCTCTTTAATTTATAAGGTATTTTCTTTTGTCCTTCTCCCATTAATAGAAGATCGCCCATGAAGAAAAGACGCGAAAGGTCTAGTCTTGTCCCTTGAATTTTAAATGGCCTTCATTTACATTTAAGGGAATCATTCAGCTCAAGATTTTCATTGATAAAATAAATAGGTACGGCGATAAAGGGTCCCTCTATCGTAAGCCTTTGCTTGTTATAAAGCTTTATGTCATAGCGCCATTGAAAATTATCCAGTAGCTAGTGGTACTCAAACATGAGCTTATAATCTTCAACTAATGATAAGGAAACCTTAGGCTTTTTAGTTCACAATAAATAAAGTCCCATTGCATTCTATCATATGCCTTTTTCAAGTCAAGTTTGATCGGTATGCCGTTTTTTTCCCTTTTTATTTTCCCAAAATGGGGATAACTTCTTAGAAAATTATAACATTATCCATGGTTGATCTTCATGGAATAAAGCATGCTTGCTCCATGTTGATTAGCTCATTTAAAAGAGGTCTAATCCTCTTCACTGGACATCTGCATACTACTTTATATAAAGCAGTACACAAATTTATGGGTCAAAAGTCCTTTACTCTATTCGCACTTGCTATTTTATGTATCAAAACAATGAGCATTTTATTTAGGTCTTCAAACATAAAGCCATCCTTTAAAATATCCTTTACCGTATCATAAACTATTCCACCCACTATGGAACACCACATGGAGACTATCTACACTAGGTGAATTATGGCTACCAATGCACCATAGCTCCTTTTTTTTTTATTTTTAATTTCTGCAGTAGACCACTCCTTTTCAAGTTCTTCTCTATTTGAATAAAAAATTTCCCACTATCCACTCACCCACCTTTCATGGAAGATTTGAATTGCTACTTTATTTGATGCGAACAGGTCTTCGTAATAGTTAATGGGAAAATTTTGAATTGTTGCTTCCTCACTTATCCAGTCCCAACTGAATCAAAAGACCACAAATTCGAGATTTTGATCTATTTGCAAGGATGCTTGCGTGAAAAAACCTAGTATTCCTCTCACCATATAGAATATGGCTTGCTCAAAGCTTTAGTTGTCCATAACAATTCTTCCTGTTTTGCAATCAATTTAGTTCTTCTTGCAACCATCTCTCCTTTGCTTTCAAGAATTGATTCGATTGGTGGAACAACTGCCTTTTGATATTTTCAATTTGCTTAGTAACCTTCCTTCTCTTGTACAAGATCAGCCTAAACACCTCCTTATTCCACATCTTTAAGGCTTCCACTAAGCCAGGGAAGTCATTCATAATATTAAAATGTAGCCCATAGTTATCCCAAGCACAATTGGGACAAGTTTGAATCAATTCACTTAGGTTCTTTGACTTTTTTGTCCATGTAGGGCAGGGCTCTACATAACCTAAGTCTACCATCCCATAAATGTTTATACATTTTTGGTAGGCTATAACCCGAGTTTGACTTTGTTCAAATCTACCCCACTTTTCATCTTTAGAGAGAATCTCATTAAAGTCACTTATGAGGAGCCAAAGGCCTCTTAAGGAATCAAATAAATTACAAAGATCATCCTACAGTAAGCAATGAGTTTGCTAGTTAGGACTGACATAAGTAGCTGATATATACTAAGTAAGGTTTGGGTTGCTTATTTAGATTTCCATAAGGATATGTTGACATAAGACTTGTAAGGCATGAATGGTCGCATCCTCCATATTTTAGACAACTAAGATCCCTAAAGTGGAGAGAAAGTTATAAAAGTTATTTAAATTCCAATTCTATACCCTTTTTTCTTTGTCTTGTCTCTTATTACTTTTTATGGGTATATTAGTAATTTTGTTTTATACTCCATTTTGTCTTTAATAATGATTAAGATTTCTTTCATTTTCCATCCCTTAATTATTTAAACATAATATAAGAAATCAAATACCCTTATAATTCTTTCTTTCCGTATTCATTTCTCCTGTATTCCTTCCCATGCCAAATAAAACATTTAGAGATTGGTTATAGTTGGTCACTATTATTAGAGACACAAATAGTAGTGACATAGTAGAGTGGAGGTGCCAAATTTTGAGCCATGATCGTGAGGGACTATGATGAAGAGTTAAGGTTTGAGAAGATTGAGGAATAGAGATTTTAAAACAAAGTAAAATCTAATAATTGAGATTAATACTTCATTCACTTAAGGGGAATTGGAATTAAATTCCCCCATTATTCCTTATTACAACGTTTACTTAGTTTTTTGTCTTTGAATTACAATTCATTAGGAATCCCTATTACGTGAAATCAAGTAATAGGAATTCCTTGATTCAACTAAAGAATTATGATTTCTCACAAAATTTTACATTTTTTACAAAAATAATCTCATATCAATTTAATAATAACCATCACCATCATTGTTATCACCACTACTGATCGCTACTATTATCACCATCAATTACCATTGCCGCCGCCGCCGCCACAACCACCCCTGCCACTACTACCATCCATCACCACCACCTTCCATCATCGCCATTGTCACCCCCACCAACTACCACCAACACCATTACCATCGCTTTGCTACTACCATTACTACCTATCATCGCCATCGCCATTGCCTCTGACCACCGCTATCATCACCGCTATTGTTATCATCACTACTGCTGTAACTACCTCCAAGCCGTTACCGAGCCACTGCCACCATCATTAACTACCGCCACAGCCACTGCCACCCCCAGCTACTATTAATACCACCACTGCTACTATTACCACCACCCCCAGCTACTATTAATACCACCACTACTACCACAACCACCCTTACCACAACCACCCTTACCACTACTACCACTGCCGCTACTATTAACCTCAGACTACCACTACCTATCATCACCGCCATTATCACCACCGCCATCGACACCACCAACACCATTACCACCACTTTGTTATTATCACTTTACTACCATCACCACTACCCATTATCACTGTTGCCACCATTGTCGCAGCCATCGCTACTGCCTCTGATCATCAATATCATCACTACTACTATTATGGTCACCACTACCACAACTACCCCTACCCCCTCCAAGCCACTACCCCAACCACCACCACCATTATCAATTATCGCCACCGCTGCCGCTATCGCTACCATCATCGATCATCACCATCACCACTGCTCGCAATTGCCATCAACCATTACCATCGCCTCAACCGCCGCAGTTGATTTCCACTACTACCATTACCTATTACTTTAGAATTATTTGAGAAAAAAAAATGTATTAAGGGTAATTTAATCATTAAAGTTCTATTATATGTTTATTCTTAAGTTATTTATTAATCCAACTAAATAAAGTAATAAATATTACACCCTTATTACATTCCTTCCTTGTTCTATTCAGTGAAGTGAACGAGTTGTAAGAGTTAGAAATTTAGGATTAGGAATTTAGAAAAATAAAATAAAATTGTTGATTATACATATTTTTTAAGTATAAAGTAGATTAATCTAGGTTTAGCAATTTAGTTTGATTCAACTCTCAAGTCGAACCACGAACTATTTGGGACCTCATTCAACTAAATCATAAGCTTATATTAGTATAAAAGAACTAAAAATGCAAACAAGGTGGGTTTACAACAAGTTTCATAAAATTTGAGCACGTCTTCATCCCTTATTAATTGTCTTGAAACTAGTCCAAAACCTTATAGAGTTTTTTGCTCGATGATCAAAACCTACCCACTAGACTAATTAGGTACCCATTACCTACCCGATAAGTTAACAACATTAAATACTTTAGTATTTATACTTTAATAATCAAAATTAAGAAAGAATCCATAACTATTAAAACACCATTTAATAAAGTTAAACACCATTAACTACATACTTCTACTTCAAGTTTATGACAAAATAAGCTACATTCATCCACAATATCATTCATTAACAACATAAAGCTATAATCAATATAATCCAATATTCATTATTCCTCCATCTCATAGAACTTCAAATTTTAAAAGTATTAAAATATTAGCTTTAAAGAAAAAAGGCAAAGGTAAATAACTTAAATTTAAAAGTCAAAACTAAAAGTTATGTATTATATAAGAGACTACGTAAATGTTATAAGATTAGAAGTAACTAAAAACTAAATGGTTTATTTGTAAAAGTAGAATAAAATAATAAATAATAATGAGGCTTTTGTATGTTTACTTATCCAATTAAATAAAAATTATGCGAATACAAACTACATTAAAAAAATTATATAAATGCTATTATAAAATCTTATATTTTAGATGTAATTTTACGACAATAAATAAATGTTGCATATCACGAATGTAACATTCATTGATCCAATTAGATAAAAATTATACAAATAAAAACTACACTAAAAAAATTACATAGATACTATTGTAAAATTTCATATTTTAGATACGATTTTGTGACAATATATAAATGTCACATATCATAAATCCGGCATTCGTTTTGTCACTACGATAATAGTACTATATTGCAAAATTGCATGTTTTAGCTGTGATTTTGTAATGATATTTATGTAATTTTTTTATACAATTTATATTTGTATAATTTTTTTTTTTAAGATTGAAAGACATGTGTTACACCCAAATAACAATGTTAGCAATTTCAGATTTCCTATCAAGTATTTACAAGCTTAAACTTACGTGAGACTTGTAATTATAGTTGTGCACTTTGTCATGATACACGTGACATCAAAGCAGGGTTTCACTTCCTACTAGATGGCAGTAGATAGTGAGAATGGTGGTTCTAATGTCGATGCATGTGAAAGTAGGGCCCTAATTTGGGGAAACCTCTTGAATGCTGAGGAGTGATAGATGATTACACCTATCGAATATTTGGATTTCGTGGTGGAACACTTCGGTATTCTCTACGTTAATAAATAATACAAACAAGGATGGGGAAGATAATAGATGCATAACGCAAATCACCCTCATACTCAAACTATTGCCAACCGATTGATTGTTATAGATATAAAAATCCAACCACCACGACCAAATCATATTATGGGGATGAAAGGAACATGGCACATCAAAGATAGTCGGGATTACAGGAATGATAGACGTGATTGGGTGCACTGCAAGGCACAAGCAAGACTATAATATAAACAATCTTTTTCTTAGAAGTTGCTGTTCCTTGTTTCATGATTTTAGTACCTACAAGAATTCCTAGATATTAAGTAGGTTGAATTGATAGTATTTTCAGGTAAAAGAATGCTACACATGCTTGGTAGGACTGTGACGAGATGGGGAACCATAGATTGTAAGCGGAGAGAAAGAGGTCCCATGAGGATTTGGCATCAATGTAGAGCTATGCCATACAAGAGTTCCTCCTGAGCTGACTCTAATCAACGGTATTAGCGGTGCTAGCAGTGAAATATTATATATGAGAATAACTTAGGATCGAGATTTTTCAAATGTACTAATTTATTTGAAAGTTAAGGTCAGCCGGCAGAGATACTATAGCCTACTTGGAATTTGTCCAAACGGAACCACATAGCCGCAATTTTATCAATGAAGCTTTAAGAGCACATGCATGAAACGCCTATGCACAAACTGCTATTCACCTGCTTACTTCAATGCTCATCATTTAAGCGCATTGTACTGATTGGTTCAGTGATCTCTCAGTCTATGTAAGACTTTTGAGTGAAAGATTATGTATGAATATTCATGGTGCCAAAATACCAAATATTATTATCTTGTAATGTTTAATTGGTGAAAAGAAATGAGATAGAAATAATCTGGGCGCTAAAATGCCATAATTATTTTCGCCCCTTTAATTGGCAAAATAGAATAGCAATAGCATGGTGATTCTTAAGATATAATAAAGAAATAATGCTGTCATTTTGTTTGGCTTTACTTAAAATAATACTTGTAAACCGGACTAAATTCAGAACCACCAATATGCCTGCTTAAGTCCATAGGTTAATGGTAGGTTACCATCTCACGAGCAGAGAGTGTCACCACCTACCACCCCCCACACCAACACCACCAAAAAATGAAAGAATAAATAAAAAACAGCTATCCACTTGAGCCTAGAAGATAATTGCAATTACTTAATTGATAAAAGCAGGAAACTTTAAATAGCCTATTTTGCAAGCCAAATGCAGTAATAGTTTATAGCTATCACGTTTCGCCCCCATTAAGTTAACCAGACATGTTATATTAGAAAACCAAAACCACCCCACCTTTACTTCAACAGAGGTTCTATGCGAAAAATGCTAAGCTGCACCAATGCAAGTTGAAAAGTATTGGTAAGAGGCAGCATATAAAAGACCCCCCACCTAAGTTGCTCAGGAGCATAACTTAGGTCCTACTTAACACTGGAAAAGCAATAACTCAGAAGCGAGAAAAGTGCACAAACTCTAAAAAATATACTATTTTTATCCTTGCTATTATAACATCATACATTGAAGATTCACACAAAGAATTGGGGGAAAGAAACCTCTTTATGGATGCCTGGCGCCTGTACAATAATATAATCACCAGATTTAATAAGAATTGATGACTCAGTTTTCCATGGTCTCATATTACTCTCAGCAAATGCACTAGCTGTTCTATCCTTGTTCAAAGTCGCTTTATGTTGTGGAACATTCTTTGAGAATGAAAAACCGACGTAAACATACTATTATACATCTTCATGAATTGAATCCTTATACCTGTAGATATAGGGGCATTCATGTGATGAGACAAAAATCATGAGAAAGCATCGGTAAATGATGGCTATGTATATTCTCATTTTTTAAATCACTTCCAGAGAGCAATCAAGATGTGCATATGTTCCCCATTTGTTTTATTTCTTTAAGAAACTTTCATGCATTACCCACAAATTAAATCATTCACCCGTACAATCAGCAACAGGATGGATCTGGTATTTCTGACCAACTGGATTGCCTATATTTTATATCCTATTACTTCAACCAGAAAAAGAAAATTCCCACACTACGTTGCAACTTTTTCCAAACATATGCATCATTTTTTTTTTCCTCAATATATATATTATTTGAGATGAATTAGAATTGGCCCCAGATGAATACTTAATGATAGCACAGAGCAATTATGTTAATCAGTCAATAGTTTCTTACCCATATGCGAGGGAACTTCAGAAAGACAAACGAGAGCGAGTATAAAACAGTTGAGATCACCACTGCTGCAATCATGTTTTGCATAAGCTGCTGGTTGTCTCTACTTGGAATAAATGCAGATTTAAGAATATTTGTAAGGTTGAAGAGTCGGTATGAAATCTGCAAGCAAGCAAAACATAGGTGCATGAATTAGAAGATGAATTTCACAATTTAGTGAAATGATATAACTCTACTTACCGCGATATAAATGGAAGTGGTAAGCATGAAGTTCAACATTGGATAGTCTGGAATTAATGAGAGCAACAATTTAGGCTGACCATCTGGAACCCCTGATCTGCAAGATCACTGGAAAAGTTAGAACATTTTATTTTTCAAATCGTGTTTCATTGATGCATGTCAACATCCAGACGCAAAAGCATGTTATAGTAACTCATAGCTCATAAAATTTTTCAGTAGCATGGTGTCAAGGTGATAGCTTGTAAGCATAAGCAATGATCTCAAATGCACCCATGGGCTTCAAATTTTAGTTGTATACACTTGAAAAGGCAGAGCCAGATATGCAACCAAACTAACTGCTGCATTTATCTTGGAGTGCCCTACCAGCTTTGGAGTCTCCTTGTGGGTGTATTCATGCACTCATATAAGGCAAAAGGGTAAATTAGCAAGCTTGTAGTAAGATACGAGCTATATAAACTGTACCTCAACCAGATATGGATTTGCGAGATGTAGGTCTCCAGTGTTATCTTCCCAAGCCATCTAGTGAAAATTTGAGACAAATATGAAAAACAGCACATTCTTTTATTTAGCATACCCATAACTAAATGTATAGCTTTAAAATAGAAGGAAGAAATTGCAAACCTAAAAAACAATTTTCACAAAAAAGAAGCACCAGCAACCACAAAGAAATGCAAAATCTAAGTTCCACTTACGCAAAAAGGGTCAACGAATAGCTTCGGAAGTGCTGGGTGACATTCCTCAAGCATATATATACCCTGATAAAAGACATATCGTTAGCGAAGAACCAGCAACCAAACAAAAGTAATCCAAAAATTTCAAAGAAATACGTACGTGATAGGAATCCATGAAGTATAAGGATGGTACTTATTATAAGTTATTTTGTCCAGCTTGTATATATGCTCAAACCAAAGATACCCAACCTACCAATCAAGCATCAAATTTTTATGTCAAAGGTGGATTTTACGTATCTGAAGAACAGTGCCCAACAAAAAAAAAAAAAAAACCTGCAACAACATTAAGGACAACGTGTGAACTTGCTTACTGTTAACGAAATAAGCACAACGATTGCTTTGATGGAATATCGGCGCTTCCCTTCTGCTTCCTCCAGATTCTCCATCCACCTTTCTACCTGTAACATTGAAAACGCATCTTTTGGCCACGAGTTTAAATAGGAAATTTTAAGTTAACCTCATTACTGACATCCTAGCCACACCAAAGATTATTAAAGCAACATAAGAAACCCAAGGACTTGTACTCACAGTAGGATGGTAGTAAGCATAGATCATGCCAATAATCCAGATGTACCGATCAAGACCTGAACGAAAATGCCACTCATGCAAGAGAGGGAATTTAGGTTTTGAAGGATCTGGGTCAGAATAGCCTGAAAAGTACCAAGACATTGCATTAGCCATATGTTCTAGGAAGTGATGTACTGGAGGCCATGCATCTAGAAAGCACTAACCAAGGAGAAACGTAAAAGGACTCCAAACCACTTCAAACACCCCTGGCACTTCCCAAATCAAAATAACTACCAAGAAGCAACCAAAAATCTTTAAAGCGATTGCTGTCCCCATTTCATTGTATTTGTTCAGGATACCAAGTGCTCCATAAACCATAAGAGTAAAAAGAGTGTGCATGGGGCAGATATAATAAAGCACGTAATTATTGTTGAGGACAATGCAGCAGAATAACACCAAGAAATTGAGCCGCCACATCATCTGCATCAAAACAAATTTGTAAGGAAAAATGCATAAAATTTGGTAGAAAGATGCATATAATATGTAAAAATGGGCAGTACCCCTGGTACCCCTTAATGATATCTATCGAGAAGCAAGTATGGAAGACAGATTCGAGACAAGGATGACTTATTTTATAGAAAATCAAATACCTGAGCAAACCTTCCAAGGCTAAAATCTTTACGGACATAGTAATAAGAGAAATTCCCAAATCCAGTCATCCAGACATAAGCTGCAATAAATACCCGGATTGCATTGTAGATTTCTGTTGCTGCAAAGTAGTGATACATCAAAAATAAAACCTGCAAAAGCACAATGGATGTAGTTGTAGGCTCGGGATAAGCTTGAGCTTGAAAATTAAAGAGAGTTAAATTATAGAGATCCTTCATTTAAGATCTGCAGATAACTCCATCAAAAAGGTTTGTCTTGAGATAGAATAAAAGAAAACTTCAGTAATTCTGACCTGCATCCAACCCTTCCACTCCTCAGTTTGATGTCTATTCAAATACAAGATAGACTTGCCAGAAAACGGTGACTTATCATTATGGACCTTGAAAGAAGTTGCTGCTGAAATGATGATAAGAAGGAAGTAAAGGAACCAGAATATATCCCGGTTGTAACTCTGCATGAACACAACAAGAGATTGGAGAATTAATCAAAAACAAAAGTCACAATAGAATAAATAATCTAGCCAAAGAAGTCACATGTAAACAAATCCACAGTTCTATGCAATGGTTGAGAGTAATAGCTGTAGCTTAAAATATGCCATAGCATCAAAATTACTATGATAACTGTTTAAAAAACATGCTTATCTGAAGCAGAAATCTAATTCTCTTTGACAAATCATGCTTTAGAACTTTAATTGATAAGAAGAACCTAAGTGACTTGGAACCTGACAAAAATTAAAAAGTTACAGATGCTGGAAAGTGCATCTTGTATGCCAGATCAATTCTTATTCTGACTCATTACCAATTTTTGTATATCGTTGACGTCCATGTAACACAAATGATGGTTACAAACCCATTGATGCTCTAAAAATTATGTGAGTGCAGAGCTCCTTAGTTGATGTTCACAGGAAAAAGCATTTAGTAGAATGAACAAATAATTAGGGAAAAAGATGAATTATTGGGACGGAAATAACAGTGCCAACAGATAATACCTTCTTTGATGAGTAAAAAAAATCTGTACGGTCACACAAGAAATAGTATGCTAGAAGGATACCAAATTCTGATCTGCAGATTGGACAGATAAGTCAATAGCAACTTACAAGTAGAACATAAAATTGATTTTGGCATGGAGTTATACAAAATATAATTAATAACTTACTTACATGGCCCAAAGTGTCGACCTGTTTTCAATCAAGAATGTTTCCTCCATTGTGAGAAATCTGAAAATGATTCCAAAGGCATTGATTATGTATGTCATAAGCAGATCGAATTGTTACAGATCCCAGCATTGATTCAAAAATTATCAGTCCTTAAGTACCTGAAGATAGGGGATGTGGTAGAAGAATGCCGAGATCTTGGTGATGCCAATTGTAGACCTCCTCCCTCCAACAACACAGCTCTGTCATCATCCTTGACCACACCATTTCCCATTTCAACCAAATTGACATCCGAGCGCCTACTATCAGATGAACAGTGAACAAGAGAATGTGTGATTAATTTTCATAGTATCAAGACAGATATACTTTAATTCGCCAAGCCATATAAAATGACACTTTCTACAAATATTTTGAGTCTTAGTTTTCATCCAATTCAAAGGCAAAAAGCACTGGCTAGTAGTTTAAAAAACATGTGTCTTGAGAACTTTCTGATACCAGCTAAACTTGGGCTGCTTAAAACTTCACGGAAAGCAGAATTGACAGATAGAGAGTATAAACAGTGAAAACCAGCTATATGCTATGTTGATAATTATAAAAACCATACTCAATTAAATTCTAACAGAACGCTTAAAAGCTCTTGCATTGCATGCATTCCAACATGGAAACATATGAAATTTGGAATTGAGATCTTCTGACTCACACTTTGGAAGAGATTGAATTCTTCTTGCGCTCTAGGAACTCCGCATAAATCCATGCTCCAATAACAGGGATAAGTCCCATTAAAAATGACACCTGCAGTTATTAAGGTTATGGATTAACTATGCAATACTTTCATATGCACTATAGAAGACAACGACCACAGAAGGAAGCAAATAAACCTGTTTGTTATAAGCCACACCCACAGAGCACAAACAAAAACACATATTGCAAATTCTTCTACATCTTCCCCTTCAATCTAGCTCTAAACCTAATTACTGCTACAAGGTATAATAGAACAAGACCTAGAATTGCACAACATGCAAACAAAAATCCTAACAATACAACTCAAAAAATAATACAATTGCATGCAAAATTAATCAATACTGTTTATTCCTCCCAAAATTTATTCATTTTTCTGCTTTCATCGAGCCATGAATCCACCACCTATTGTGATTAAATAAAATATAATAGCCTGTAACTAAACTAAAAAACAACAGCTCTTGCATATCAAATTCTGCTCGCATATCCACCCTAATCCATCACCAAGAAAACCTGACTACTATTAACTAAAACCTAGCATGACAACGATGGATCATCATAACAATTCACCTCTAAATTCATATCATAATTAAGAAAGAAAAAGAAATCTCACGTTCACCTTTTTTTTTTTTCTTTTCCAATCCTTGACCCAAAACCTAATCCTTTTAAACTGAAAACATGAGACAATACCGACTACAACAGAATGAATCATAACTTGATTATCCGCTCACACTACTCCAAACATAAGATACCAAAAAACAGACCAGCACGTAATGGAACTAAAAACAACAGCTCTTGCATAGTCTCACCAGTCCACTTTGATCCATCACCACCGTATAAAATGTAACTACTATTAAACTGAAACCCAAGCACAATCTCGAACCATCATATCATAAAACCAAACACCTAAAAACCACTAATTCTAACGATTCGCCTCTGAATCACATCGTAATTACAACTCTAAAATCCACCAGAATCTTTTCCTCAAATCTACACCCCAACACCTATTCCTCTCAAAACCGAAAGCACGAAACAACACTGAATACCGCATAAATCCGAACACGGTTAATCACTTACACTAATCCATATCCAAACAATCCACACCAAAATAATAACACGACAAGGAACGCAGCATTGTGAAGCTTCACTTCAAACTATCATCAGTCGGAACCCTAGCTATAACGATAAAACGAATCGAGATCGAACACCAAAACACTTGAGGAAAACAGTTAAAAGCAAAGTTTTTCGTACGGATTTTCACCACCGTACCTGACCGGGAGTAATAGGAGTAGTGATCTTCATTTTTGCGAATTTCAATCCAGCAAATGCAAGTCAAAATAGAAGCATTACAGGAGTGTGTGTGTGAAACAGTGAATGCGGAGTAAGATTGAGTCAGATCCGAGTGTGGATTAACGAGTGTATGAAGTAAAAGTGACGAGAGAGAAGAAAGGAGATAGGGTATTCCCGAGAATCCAGTGAAAAAATGAGGAGATCTTGGAGAGGAGAGAGAGAGAGTGTGTGTATATCGAACGAGCAGTGGAGTAAGAACAGGCTTCTGGTTGAGAAGAAGATGGCAGTTGGATTTGAAAATGAAAGAATATTAAAAATTACGGTGAAATATAGAAAATATAAAATATTTTTCCTTTTTTATTTCATTTGAGAGAGGAGACTTCTATATATTTCTGTATATTTATTTTTTATAAACAGTAACCTTATAAAGATAATTTTTTTTAAATTTCTAGTTTTCATATTCTTTGTCTTGCTAATCTCAACCCGTTAAAGAACTTTTTGGAAAAAAAAAAGAAAAAATAATAAAAAAAGAATAAAATGGATATATATTAGAATATAATTTATGGTAAATTATATAAATTTATTTGTATTACATAGTTGGTAAAAGAAAAAAAAAACAAAAATACATCTTTTAAAAAAATATTCCAAAAAATATAACACTTATAATGGTCTCTTTAAGAGACGAATTTAAGAAAAAGGTAATTTTAAAGTAACGCCAAACTTACATTTTCAAAAGGTAATTTTATCAATAATATTTACCTACTCTCAACCAACACAACTCAATGACCCCAATTTACAACAACTTATTTAAACAAACTAGACACATCAAAATCCAAATACTCCATTTACAATGAAGTTTAAGCAACCAAACTTCATAGCTACAGTCGATACCTTATAATATGGTACAAATATGTTGTACCATCATTCAAACTTATCACTACTTCTAATACGGAATGTTATAATAAATCTATATTTCATAATTATGAACATGAATAATAGTCATAAAGGAGCAAATGATAAATGAAAAGTTGAAAAATGGTACTTAAGCAATATGAAAGTTCCACTTCTACTTTCAAGTATATACAAAGTGTTCACAAAGTATGGATGGTTATAATAAAAAATGTCAAATAGCTAAAACTAGTGTTTAGTTAATACTGTTAGCATCATCGGCGCTTACATGCACGCACATCTTAAGGATCTAGATTAGGTTCAGGCTGCACCATCTAGTCTATATTCAACCGTATGATTTGCACCCATCCTAATTATAAGTACTAGAATATGATGCATATATGGGGACTGGAGTAAGCTCTATTTGTGTGATTCCCTCACTTATGTCATCATAGTGATCTCTAACTAGCCTCCTTAATAGTGTAGAAGGAGTATAGGCCTAACTACTGGAGCTCTCTCTGATGAAGGAGGTGTAGAACATTTGATCACCTAAGCTCTCCCTAACGAATGGTGTCTAAAACTTAAATCCAGACAATGTAAGAGATGCAGTTGACGAATGGTGATCTAGAAAGGGATCATCCCTAATGCTTAACTCAACCTGTCGTCGCCTTCACCCCCATCTTGGCTCTTAATGGCATCCTCCATGTTGAGGATCATGCAACAAAGAGTCACCTTACTCGATATCCGATCCTGACTTCAGTACATTGTTCAAGTAGACAACCCTAAGCTACTAAACGACAACATCCACTCTCAGCTACTCTGTCATGATATCCTCCTATGACATTTGAGGTAGCCTATGGATAAACTTTGCCTGCATTTCACAAATAGCGGTTTTGTTAACATATAAAGGTATAGGTGAAGTATTGTTAAGAACAATGAAACTGAACATGTATCATGTATACCTAGGAGGCTCTTAACTAGCTAATGTATCAACAAATGACCTGCTAGTATTAGGCATGGTAGTTTAGAGCTACATCGAGCAACAGTAGCATAGCAACAATGCTATTACGTCGATCTACCCACTACTTTAATCAGCTAGCATGAGTAGTGATTCAATTCATCTTTATCCAAACCCATAACTCTATACCGTGCAACTCTCGAGATGTATCTATATGGTTAGGAATCTCCTAGATCCCACTAAACTGTTAAGCCACACGATCCAGCAAATATAACTCGACTACATGGAAGCAGATCAATGGTACCCGCATAGTTTAGATATCACTACAGGCGCAATAGAAAGCAAAGAGTCTAGCCATGTCGTCATAGGAATAGAGGATCCACACAACTTGTAAAATGAGCAAATCAAAACATGCAGCCATATAATGTTGTAGAGGATAATAGAACTCTAGTTAGTAACATATGTACCTGCTTTAGGCAATGGTGATCAAATGCATCTCTATACTGGCTGACAATATGTATAGGAAGCTTTATAACATCAAACTCAGCCCCCTATTGGCTCATCAATGGCCAATCATCTACTACTACCATGATTTGATGACATAGTGAAGCTATGTGTAGAAAGTGCTCCCATGCCTACACTTGGAGTAAGATAAGTGGCCCACTAACCTCTCTTACATCCATACATAACGCAAGGCATAGTTGGCGATAAAGCTATGCTAAGCATGCAATACCCCAAGCATATCGACTGGTTGTAGTAAGGTCGAAGAAGAGGGAAAGGAACATCGGATGTACTATGTTGTTTGACTTGTCTAAGAATAGTATCCTCCCAATTGGTTGCATAATATGAGCCTCGGTGTAATGTTAGATGATAATATTATTTCCGTCCATTAGTAAGTCATCAAAGTTGTCCTTCAATAGGATAATTTTACTTGAGGCCTATTAATAGCATTCGAAAGAGGGTATAGTCTTGGCAACTGCAAGCATATGTTGAACCAAACCGACTGTAAGCCATTCTTTACAGCTTAACCATAAATTGGTAGACCGATTAGCATGGAGACATCTTGAAGTATAACAGTCATATCACTTGTGTGGAAGTAGAATGTATGTATCTCCTCTCTCTAATGCTTTACTAAGATTGCGATCAAATGCTGATAGGGATCAATGATCGATTACTTGCTCCCGAGCTTAAGGGCTTTCTCACATGGTCTGTTGAGCTGTTTGAGGAGAGTTAAGCACTGAAGAGTAGTGTTTTCCCTAGTTCAATCTATCAAGCTACTTTGTTCTCTACATCATCTAGGAAGCTATCAAGGTTATTAGCCTATACATGGAGCTGACCCCTCCCCGCACCCCAGTCCAAGCACCAAATCAAGAAAATAGCCATCTTAAAGTGCCGAGGTTAAGTTGACAATTATAAAGGACCGACCTAAATGTGAGTTGTCCTTGATCTAACCCTTGTCCAACCCTAGCCGTCAAGGCACCAAACTACCGACGCCAAACAGACCTGATCAAAGGACCGCCCCCTGCTTGGCTTACAATATTGTCAGAATCGCAAATTGAGTAAAATGCGCGGGCGCTATCCTTTTTGACAATCGTATTGTCCTTTCTGACAGAAGACATTCTTTTACACGATTTCATTTCCTTGTAAATTATTCTCCTTTTTGTTTAGCAAATAGGGATCCATTCTTTATAATTTTTATAACTTATGACTTACCCTAATAAGGTATTATTAAGACTTTCATAATGTAATAGCCGCATAATCAATGCATAGAAGAATACATTGAACCTTTTTACTCTCTCTTAAGCTACTCTTATTTAGCCTATTCGAGCATGGACCAGTGGCAAGTGACCTCTGGCCATACTTATACATCATATCAAGTGTAACCCGAGCTCGTGTGAGACATTGGTGTGCCATATCCATCGTTGACGCATGGGAATCCTTGCTCATCCCTTGATTATCATTTACTTTTCAAGCCATCTTGCGACTTAGACCCACCCCTTTTAGCTACGCATGATATTGGGTCTATGTGTTCATCCACGAATCCGTATCATCTTGGTATTAGAGGCAAGTTACGTTCGAAGCTGAATTTTGCTACTATATTCTTTGAGTGGTTTGTTACTGCTCCTGTGAGATAATGATTCTATTGTTAACTGTGAAGTTTAGTAGTTGACTAGCGTTCTATACTTTGTTTTCCCCTGTTTTTGATACGCAAAATAGAGTGTGGTTGACTATTCATTTGTTATGTACTTATCATTGCGAAGTAACTAACAATGTCAGATTTTAGTGTTCAAGGAACTTTGGGAAACCAAGAAAATAGTACTCGACATGGCCAAGGATAGGAAGGAAGCTTCACACCTCAATCTGTAAGTGATTGCTTGGATAGACTTACCGACTTGGTAGCTAGCCCGGTGATTGTTATCCAAGAAGACAAGCAACAAGCTAGAAATAGCTCCACTAGGGAACGCGAACAGCAAAGACTAGGCAATGGTCAATTTAGCCAAGTTAACGCCCTGGTTCGACCACCCCGAATTGAAGGAATTGGTATAGATGCTAGACGAGGGCTAGCATTTGAAGAGATTAAGGAGGAAGTAGAAGGAAATGACGAGGCAGAGGAGGATTATGAGCCTGTGGAAAGTAATGTACGAACCCCTAAAGTTGAAGGATTAAGGATGAGTATTCCGAGTTTCTTTGGCCATTAAAGTTATGCACCAGAAGGTTGTGGAGCAATTAAGCTAGGCTAAACCTAAGTTTGAGAAGCATAGCCAAGGACGAAGAAAGAAAAAATTTCAACTAGGTGATTTGATTTGGATACATCTCAACAAGGATCAGTTCCCAAACTTGAGGAAGAGCAAGTTGTCTCCTAAAGCCGACGGACCTTTCAAAGTGTTTGAAAAGATCAATCTTAATGCCTATAAGATTGAATTACCTGAAGGATATGGAGTCTCGGACTCCTTTAACGTTGCTGATCTCCAACCTTACACTCTCGAGGACATGCAACTTGAAGTCGAACCAGATTTGATCCCAAATCTCAAATAACCCAGAGGGAATAATAGGGATTAAGGACTAATCACTCGTTCTAAAGCTCGGGGGCTTTCTTACATGGTCTACTGAGCTATCTAAGGAGAGTTAAGCACCGAGGAGCAGTGTTTTCCCCAGTCCAATTTACTGAACTACTTCGCTATCCACACCATCTAGGCAGTTGTTGAGGTGATTAGCCTACATATGGAGTTGACCCCTCCCCGTACCCCAGTCCAAGCACTAAATCAGGAAAACAACCATCTCCAGAGTGCCGAGGCTGAGCTGACAATTGTGAAGTGCTGACTAGTTGAAGCCAACTCGAATGTAAGTTATCCCTGATCCAATCCCTATCCAGCCCCAGCCGCCAGGGTGCCAAATTACCGACACCAAATAGACCTGATCGAAGGATCGCCCCTACTCGGCTTACAATATTGTCAGAATCACAAACTGAGTAAAATGCATGCGTTGTCGTTTCTGACAACCGTATTCTCCTTTTTGATAGAGGATGTTCTTTTGTAGGATTTCATTTCCCTATAAATTATTCTCCTTTTTGTTTAGCAAATAGGGATCTATTCTTTGTAATTTCTATAACTTATAACTTACCTTAACGGGATATTATTAATACTCGCATAATGTAATAGCACCATAATCAAAACACAAAAGAATACACTGAACCTTTTTGCTCTCTCTTGAGCTAAGTGTCATTTCTACTCACTCTTAAGCTACTCTTATTTAGCTTATTCAAGTGTGGATTAGTGGCAAGTGACTTCCGGCTATACTTGTACATCATATCAAGTGTGACCCAAGCTCATGTGAGACATTGATGCATCATATCCATCGTCGGTATACGAGAATCCCTACTCATCCTTCGACTATCATTTACTTTTCAAACCATCTCGCAGCTTGGACCTATTCCCTTTGGTTACATGTGATATTGGGTCCGTGTGTTCATTTACAAATCCGTATCAAATACCAATCAATCTATATGTACAGTATTTGCTAAGCACTAAGAAAGCTAGCTTGCTCAAAGTAATGAGACATCCATGAATCTATCGAGATCTCATATCCATGCCTGCGTCTAAATATGGCCTTTCGTCTATGACATCTAAGCTAGAGATTCTCCTATAAGTTACAATGAAGGAGAATATATGTTAGTTTGAATTGAAGAAATTTAGCTGCAATTGAATTTCAATGTTATAGGTCTTCACTTAATCACCTCACACTAGCTTAGACCTGTGGGATTTCTACAACCAAAGTAATGACCTATCAACGGGTTCTAGATCTATCTGCACTTGCATTTTCATAATGAAATGGTAAGAGCTAGTTCAGTGAAAGACTGATAAGAAGTACAAAAGGCACGTAATGAAATAAGAAAAATGTGACTATTAATAGGTCATTCATAAATACTACAACGATGGTAGCAGTGGATCCATTAAATGTAGATTAGTAGCCTTGTTGAGGGAATTTTCTCCTATCATGTCCTTTAACGCCTCATAATCCACAAGTGTATGGTAATAGTCCCTCGCAAATGTCCATCTCATTCTATAACCGTTTCTCCTAGGGCCTTCCATGTTTCCTAACACTATCTCCATGTTTCCTAACCTTATCCCTAATTTGCACTGGGTGCAACATAGGAATGTTAAGTGAAGGCCAATCGGCCTTGTTGGCACAAGGCATGAAAGAACATATACACATTCATAGTTGATGTTGCCACATGTACCGATGACCAATGTGTACTACAAAATCCATGCTCATTTATCCCATAACTGCTATTGCATGAAAGTATTGAATCCTGTATGTTTTCCACTTATTACAAGTGCTTTGGAGATTTCTTAATGCAACAATGTGACTATTTCCCCTCTTTTTTCCATATACTATATGGCACAACGCAGTTATAACCTTAAAGATATGCTCATTATAGTCGAAGATGACAACTCAATAGCCACTAACTACTTTGTGCCATCTATTAAACTTTCTCTCAACAAATTTTGTCAACACCTTACCATGCCCATCTGATCAACTATTTCGATTTGATGTTGATCGAAGTAGTTGTTGCGATTGTTAAAGGTTTTTCTTGACCAATGCCATAATGGGGAACTTCCTAATGTCCTTTAGTGCATTGTTATAACTCTACAATATTTATAGTTCCATGATCGAAGAGAGCCCCATCATCATATGATAGGGTTCACATCCTTTGATGCAACTCTTCAAAATACGTCCTTATGTGAGGGCTCATTGTCTTGGCCTCATCATAGAACATTCAGAATTTTCAAGGTTGCAATTGGTATGTTGTCTTCTTTACTAGTTCTTTACAGTCCTTATTCTTAGCTTAAGTATTTAAATTACTAGTGACATGTTAGATACACCATTGTCATGGCCACCTATTTGGCTACATTGCATTCTGTCCTTAAATTACAAACCACATTCCAACATGACAGTTGGATATCAAATAATTATTTGTATTGTCATTAATCATGTATATGAGTAGACACTTCAAGAACTATCCCCAAAGACCCTAACTATCCTGACACTTAGCATCAACCAAAGAAGATCTAAGGGGGACAATATGATTTTCGCCATCAACTCCAATCACAATAAAAAACTTAGGCTTGTACTTCCCATAAATAAATGTACTATCGATGGTAATCACAAGCTTAAAAACAACACATTAGTTAGTTTTGAACATTTAAGTAAGAGACAAATAGCTATTTAACCGATACAACAAGATTTGGTATGTAGTATTGCACCTGTAATGTATAAAGGCCTTGATACATGGCTCAAATGCCTAGAATACTTAATCAAAGAACATATGACTCGCAGTATTTGATGGGAATCAAGCCACCAGGCTTCTGACCTGCAGTCGAGCCCGAGGACTAAGGGGATTTGCAAAATGAATCTTTCTATTCCAACTAACTCATGTGGAGGCCGAATATTTCTTTACCGACCTATTCTGCTTACCGAACTAAGTGACTGCCTGTTTCTCACATGTTGTGTGTCAAGAGGTGGAAGGCCGAGATAACAGCCCATCTTCATTCTCACATATGCCTAGCCAAGTACTTACTTAGCCGTATCGTTGCTAAGATGTCGAGAGAAAAAGTCCAGACTGACCAAGCTACCTCTACTCGGACAAGCAAGTTGTCTGTACCTTTTGTCCACATCTTCCAACGGTATCACTAATATAGTATCACCACGTATACAGTATCATGTATAGAATCCATTGTACTAATTATTGCTTTCCTTATATATTCATTTTTACTCTCTTATATTTTGTACATTACTTCTTTAGGAAATACCCTTTTTTGTCTTTTCCTTTTTGGGCAAGTTGCCTTAACTTATGGGTATAAATACTCTTATAATTGTAGCTGTAACAGATAGAGAGATTACCATTAATACACTTTTATGTTTTCTTCCTTGTGTAAATACTGTTTACTCTCAGCATCACTCTTTTCCTAACCCTTAAGCAAGGTTAGGTGGCGAGTAACCTCACCTCATCGATTCGTGCGTCATATTGAATTATGCCATAAGTTCTCAGAAGTTCCATTAGTGCGTCATATTCTCTGGAACTGTTTGTGAGTTTTGCTTACTTCTTCATTCGTAATTATCATTTTGCACATTCCCTACCATTTCCATTTTGAGCTTTTTGTAAACTTGGACCCATTTAGCAATCGATCTTGTCTGTTCTTAGTCACGGTTAGCAATAGTATCACTTTCTCACCACTTATACTCTACCATGGTACTTAGATCAGCCTCTTAAATGGCATTTAAAAGATATGGCAGCACTGCATATGAATCCTCCCACCTTCCATAAATTAGCTCTATCGCTTTGCGCTTTACCTCTTAAACTCTCTTTATGTGTATAGTATAACAATACTGCTTATGAAAGGTTTCCTGAATATGTTTCACCTCAATACTCAATGATTCTTGTACTTCCTTAATGATAAATCAAGACAAAGTAGTTGAATCCAGTTGAGAATGGTCCTGAATAACAGTAGGATTTAAGTACGTGTGCGCACTCATGAACCTGGTTATTACGAAACATCCAGCATGCTTCTTCTTACATGCTTGTAGTCTCCATTTGCAACATTTCTCTCGATCAGCACATCTAATTAACTAGATAGTTGGGTCATATTCCTTTACTATGAAGTTATGATAGTTCAAAACATGATTCATCTTCAAAACTCATCATTATTTACACTCTCCTCAGACAATACAAGTCTACCACCAACTATTGTAGTGTAGAATGGCACAGGTTCTGACATCCCAACCATATCCACATATGTGGTCAACCCTTACCTCCAATTGTTTCTCCTCTTCGACCCTTCAGCTTCTTTAACTTCATGGAGCTTCCATTCACTTTGATCAATATCAGGGTTAGAATCGATATCATCTGAGTCTTCATTAATGTCCTCACAAGCTAGTTTACTCTCCACATTTGTATCTTTGTTGGATTCGCTTGTAATCATTATGTTATTTTGATAAGGCATGGTATTGGTAATCGGTATTTCACCATGTGGAATCAGTTAATATTGAAACACTTGAGTTTCTACTTAAATCCTAACATTACCATCATGCCTTCCAAACTCGTACTCAATAGTTAGGAGATGTTAATTTCATGAACTTTGACATATATTTTTGTTGAACTACTTACTCCGCCACGTCCTTGTAAGGATGTCATTAACTGTTAGGCATCATAATCATCATTTATAAGAATAGTAGAGAACATTTCCTTATTCCCTCCTACAAGAGGACATTTGTAAATAAAAAAACCGATGAGTTGTAATGTTAACCTGAGCCAATTACATATCAAGCCAATCAACTAATCATAAGTTACTTCAATTGGTACCCCAACTACTATTGTTAGGCACCTATCAAAGTATACCCCATCTTTGCCTTCCACAATACTTCCTCTGGTGTAGTAAATCACCATCATATTATCTATTTTCACTTGTTTATCATATCAACTCGATAAAATTCACTATATCGAAACAACCCACATCTTATATGTATAGCTACATATTCATGAATACCCATTAACACGACAACTAAATTTAATATATACAAGCATGCTTGTCACAACAAAAACATATTATCTTAACCAATTGCATTGATACTAAATAAGTCTCCTTATATCATATATCACATATTACAATTACATGTATTATAAACTAACACGGGCAATTTGGAACGTAAAAATACTTGACATAAGTAATAATGTATCATGAAATTTTCATCAACAATGCTATTTTGTATAGTTACATATTCATTAAACTAATCAAAAGATAAAAAAAAATTACCTTTTTGTTCGTCGTCTTTTGGAGAAATAAACTGTACTATCTCATAAATCAGCAATTAAAATATGAACATCTAAGTAAGAAGACAAAGCCTTGTCTTTGTACGATTATGATCAATAGTTGATTTAAGGCATTCGAGAAAATAAACCGATTAGTCTAGAAACTTACGAGAAACCTGATAACCATAATCATGGAATTGCTGTACATTTAAAAATCCATAATATGATAAGAATATCAAGAATGTAATTAAAATAGTGGGAATTTACTTTATATGAGACCTTAAAGTCGAATTTAGGACAACCGAGTCTACATTTAGGGCTTTTAGGGAAAAGTTATTCGATTAAACCTAAACTTTACAACTAAGATAGAATAGTTAGTAAAAGTAACTCAGTGAAGTTAGATTTTGAAAATAGTGATCCAAAAACCCAATTTTGCCCTTAGAATTATAATTATTTAATATGGTACCAAATTGCTTGGAATCCTTAAAATCAAGCTCGGAATTCGACGGGGACTTAGAGATAAATTAATCAAGCAATAAAATGAGATAATATAATATAATTTACTATATGAGTATACATGTATTTTAATGAGTATATTAGGTATAAATAATAATTATACTCATAAATTAACCCCAAAATCTAAAAATATATAATACATAATGCAACATGACTCTGACTTGTTAGCTTTTAAGTAGTTTATATCTTTTATAAAAAAATACGTTTATAAGTTAGGTCAATAGGTGTAAAATAATTTATACTAATGGTATTCGTAGTCACAAGAATATAGATCCTAACAATAGAATAATGAGTATAATAATATTACTAATTGCATGAGATAATACGTAAAAATAATTGAATTAGTATAAACCTAATTAGCCGGATATCTTTACTTTGTTAGATTGATTGGAAACATTTATAGGTGTAAAAATATTTGAATTACATCTAGAAATAGATATATAATTATATAAATTAATAAGAAATTAATTGAAAATTTTAATGTTTGAGAAATACTCTAGAAATTTCAATTTATGATAACGTTTGTAGAATTAAGTTGAATTCTTATGACTAAGAGAAAATTTAAATGAAGTGATCACATAGCTTAATAATTCACTTTAAGATCATTTATATAAAACTTTTTTAGAAATATTAAGTTTATTAGATTTAATCGCTATAACATAGATCTTCGTAATTTTAGATATAACTTAGGATAAATCTTTTAGAATTAACTACATGATCTTAATAATTGATATTGATGAGTAAAATGTCGTATAAGATATATGTAAATAAGTCCTAAACAATTAATATAACTTAACTATATATTATACATTACTAATATTTTTACTAATAATTACATTAAAACTTTCCTGAAATAACTATATGCGAGAAAAGAAAATTTCGACTATGAATTATTCTTTAATAATAATGTTAGTGATGAAAAGAAGGAATATTCTTTAAATATTTTAGAAATTTGGATAGGTATTGAATAAAATATAATAAATTTATTAAAATATTTAAAAAAAAAAAAACTAACTGCCTTAAAATAAAGCGATCAAAATGTCACCTATATGAATATGGTCTTTGGGAATCAAGGGAGGGGGGCTTTGTGGCGGTGGGGAATGAGGCGAGAGAAGAGAGAAAGAGAGAAAAAAAAAAAAGAAGAAGAGAAAAAAAAATCGAAAAAAAAAATGATGAAAATAAGTGAAAATAAAAGAAAAAAGATGAAGAAGGAAAAGAAGAAGAAAAAGAGAGGACTCAATACTTTCAGGTAATCTTGTTTCTATAATTATAAATATTATTTTTTTATTAATATTTAATAGTTATAGAAAAGAGATGTCCGATATTTCATTATTTTTTCTAAATGGAGTATTTTATCCGTACCATTTCATTCTTTTTCAAATTATAAACTTAAAATATTAATAGCTATAAGACTTATATATTATTAGCATTGATTTTTAAAATGAGTAGATTCCTAGTAATAATCGTTTACTAAAACTATTAAAAATCGAACTTTATATTCTAACAAATTTAATATCATTGCTTCCGTAAAATTTGAGTATATATGATTTATTATATTTTGTTGCAAAATTGTATAAAAATTTATATTTCATTACATAATACTATATCAATAGGATATTTGTTACTATACAACTTTATCTATATATTAGAATTAAAAATACCCTTCAGAAACAATCTTTTAAATGAACACGTAACATGTATAGTTAAGTTCATACATATTTCACGATATTGACTTTATTGAAACTGAATCAATTTAGGCAATAAAATAGATGTTTTTGTAATATCACGAAAAATATCGTTATACGACGATCTTTCTGTAATTAAAATATAATATAAACAATAGTAAATACATTTAGATATAACCGAAACGATGTAATGTAAATAGTAGTAAAACTAAATATATTAAATATTATTAAGTAAATTGCTATAACCTATATCTCTATAATATTACGAATTTACATACTACGATAACCCTACTGTAATCGAAACGTGGTTTAATCAATTAAAAATATATGTCGATACGATCAAAATGATATATTACACGTAATAGTATAATTACACATATTATTAGTAATTAATAACTTAACTTGACTTGTATAATAAAACTATATATTATTATATAAGAAAAATAATAATATACTATATATATACATATATATGTATAACTATTTTAGATAAAAGCTTAATGTTTTTGTAACTATTACAAAAACTAAATTTAAGTTTTATGTATATAGGATTCCCTAGTGATCAAATTGTTGACGACCTGAGTTTTCCGTAGTGAGCATCTAAGCAAGTAAATTGAATCAATACTTTATAGTATTTTAGGATATTATTTCATAATATCTGGGGATTTTGGTATGTATTGACTTGTGATTATAGTTAGCTGTTTGTACATATGTGGCGCTTGTAGTTCGATTTCGATTTACTGTGATAGGAGATGAGCTCTATGATATGATTGTTCAGTAAATATTATTATGTTTGAATTGTTTGAGTTTGGTTAATCACTCTAAAAATGAACTAACTCAAACTTGGCTTAACATCTAACTTGATTGTATTGCAACCTATTAAGGATAATGGTTAAGATTCTCGAGCTAAATACAAGCTCTCTTCAATGAAGATAGCTGAAATGGTTATTTTCTCACCCTTAGTCGAATTAAGTGACAGGAGAGGAGGTTGCAGCAAGATTGGGGATCATGGTTCGAAGGTGGTCACAAGAGAAGGGTGTTCTCCATTGCACAAGCCCTAGTTTGGCCTTGATTAACGAGTGCATGACATCAATTTCTTCAACTCAAATTAAAGCAAGTGAAATTTTTTTAATCTTACGACAGATCGGATAATGTTGTGCGATGGCATTTACTTGTACATGTATTGCATCTAACTAACTTGATTGAAAACTCTATTGTGATTTGCTGAATGCATACTTTTGTCTCTACTCTACTTATTGAGCAAGTTGTCGCTTGTTCCCATATAGTTTGTTTTACAGGTCTTAAATGGATCATAAGTGCTTACCCAACACCAGAACACTAATAAATTGGGACGGAAAGTGAGATGCAATAAGAAATGGTTGGTTATTGTTTTTAATATTAACTTTTTATCTTTTAAGGAAAACTACACAAGATTTCTCAAAGAGCTTGGTGGTTTTTAATATTTTGGACTGTATGAAAAATGACAGGTACTTGTAGGATTTACTATCACTCTTTTATAAGGTTAAATTACAAGTTTATTTTTAACAAATTATTTCAAAAAATTACTTTGTAGGTTTATATCAAATAAGTATCAAATTGGACGCTTCAAAATGATAAAGTCGAGTACACCTAGTTTGAACTAGGTTTAGGATAACAACTGTAAGGACGGTTTTTATTTTAGAATGGTTTACATAGTAAGACTATTACGATTTCACTTTTTTGGTGTGTGATAGAAACTAAGGAAATTATATGTTTTTGGTATTGTTTTCCAAGAATTTCTCTAGGGATGTGTTGTATGCTTTGTTGTTGTGCTAAATCTATAATTTATTTGGAAAAAAGCAAGTTGAAAATTGTAGTTCATGAAGAGGAGTGTATGTTTGAGTTTTTTATTTAAAGATAGAGGAAGCGTTTTGTAATGTAAATGCAAGAAAGAAGAAGAAGATTGTCAAATGGAATATAAGCCATCCAAGATCACCTCTTCAAGAGACGATTTTGATTGTTATAATCATAAGAAATTCCCAGGAATCATATTTTGGGCTTTTTTTTTTTTTCCTTTTTCCTACCATGGTTAGTTTTCTACTATAGAAATAGAATGTTGAGAACTCATATACATACATACATATATATATATAAAAGATCAAATTCTTTTAGATTTACACATGATTATTTGGCCTTTAATTTTATGCAACTTTTAAATTTTTGCTTTTTCTATTATTTTTAAGGAAACAATTAACAAAATGGGATATAAAATTATATTTTAACTCTAGCGGGGAAACAAAAATAAAGGAGATAAACATACATTGAACAAATATAGAAAATATGTTCATAATTTACTTTAATCTATAAATTAATAATCCTTATGTAGAAACTACATAGTATTTTTATTTACATATATGCTTACTCGCTCAAATTATTAACAATTTGCACTTCTCTGTAAATGGTAAAAATTTTCGTTTACATTAATGTACTCTAACTCATTACTTTTCTTTAATTTTGTTTCGAAATATTAGCCGTGGACTTCTTTCTTTCTCTCTCTTTTTTGGAATTTACAAAAGTAATCCTAGGCATAAAGTTGCCCAAGAGTTTCACCAAATTAATCCAATTAAGGAATATAATATAAAGCTTTTGTAATCCACAAGGAGAAAACCTATTTTGGGTTTTGAGAATTGAAAAGAGTTAGAGAATTGTTCGAGTTGGTTTCTGTGGAAATCATTTTCTTGGTTTCTTAACTTTTAAAAATTTATAGATCCATAAGTAAGATAAAATAATTATTTTTTCATTTATAATTGCAAGAATGTAATAATTTGTGTTTTAAAAAACTGCAATTTACTTGGAAATAAAACATTTTATTATCCTGTTTACTTGGATTTTGAGTAACAAATTTCAATTTCAGTACATTTTATATTTTCTCCATGGAAGGAACAATTAATACTCTTAAAAGGTAGAATTTTTTACTTAAGTCTATGTAGTCGTACTTCACTAAAAACTTTTTTTTTTTGAGTCAATTATAGAGAATAATATTCTAATCTTAATTTATCCCAATGGACACTTCACTAAAAACTTAAATTGATCAAATTACTCACCTAAAAATGAGGCGCAAATTAGGACTTTTGATTACATGTCTAACTTGCATAAATAATAAAATTTGTACTTCCTGTAAAATATTTACCCAAAATAAATATTAAAATATAAATTTCTAACCTGCTCATAATAATAATCATTCTTAAGGTATAAGTTTATTTTTTCCTATCTATTCCATTGTGGTGATTAAAGGAGCACAGGACTGTGTTTTGATTTTCATTCCCCAAAATTACATAAAAATTAAATCTACACAGAGCATTTATTATTATAATGTTATTGTTTCTAGGTCAATAGTCTTCACATTTAAAAGAAGTCTTCATGAATATTTTCAAGGGTAGAAATTTGAAAAGGATATTTCAATGTCTTTGCTTTTAATAAAGGAAAAAAGAAAGGGACATGGACAAATATGGGAGCTTAAAAGAAAGGGAAGACCAATGCAAATTGAAGGAAAATTAGATGGGTGAATCAACATTTCTTAATAATTATTTATTTACTATAGTTAGAGAATATACCTTATAGCTATTTATTTGGTATGAATAAATTTGTTAGAATTTTTAAAAAGTGACTTTCCTCTTTGTTAACTCTCTAACTTTGATAATATTCAAGTTTTATAAAACCATAGTTGAAAGATCATCATAATTAGTAATAATTTAAGGATTTTAGTGACAGTTTAGTTATATTTTTAACAGTTACAGAGTGGCAATGATATTTTTGAAATCTTAAAGAATCATATGTTTTTGTTATTTACCCTAATTTTTCTTAAAGACCCTTTCTACTTAGGTTATTGTGCTCCTACCATGCGAGTCAAGTAGGTATTTGATGAGCCGAACTAGTATTTTGGGGTCCCAGGCAAAATATACCAACAACACCATTAATGCAAGATTAGAGGATTTTTTATTTATTTATCCATTACTATATTTTATATTATAATATTGCATTCTAGTCTGACTTATGGAAAGTGCCATTTCGTCTAACTTCCAGGTTCTAAATGGTACGATGATAATTGGATGTTAAATATCACGCGTTGGAATTTGGGACCCACTTTTATGAACGGTCCATCCATAACATCTATGTGGAGTGGGCCGAGCGGCGGTGGCACTAATGCGATGCAGTGCAGTGCGAAGTGGAGTAGACTGGTTCTGGAATCGACGTCTTGACTCTTGTGGATGTGCCAGTTGTCTCATGCTCCATCTAGCGTCGGTTCGGACTAATACGGCGGGGACGCGGATAGTCGTCATCATCATTTAAAAAAGGAAAAATTCCATAAATTGCACCGACAAACTATAGAATGCTAAGGAAAACTAGTTAATTTTTAATGGAAAAATATCTTCTATAGTTACTTTTTTTTCTTTAAAATTCCTTAAAACTATATATTAATAGTTGTTATTATTTAGGTTTTTAAAATATTATGTAATATTATTGTAACATCATTTTTTTAAAAAAAATTTAAATAATAATAACCATTAATTTATAATTTAAGAATTTCAAGAAAAAATGAACTTTAAAGAATTTAAATCCGATTTTAATGGGTGGATTTTGAGCCATAACATTCATGGTCTAAGTTAGAGCAAACCCAATTGTAGAACTGAATATGAATCAAAATTGTTCGAGTTTAACTTGATACTTTTCTAAAATAAATTTAACAATAGCTAAATTGAGCTTTAAGTTCAAAGGATTCTATCATAATACTGTTCAAATAATTTGATGTAACTATTAATTGATATGTGGTGCATACATAATGTTGATGTGATGCTTATGTGTTAATTTTTTTTCAAATAAAAAAAGAAAGAAAGGAAAATTAACATATTTAAAATTATGAGTGAAAAAGACTATCTAAAGAAAAGTTGGAAAAAAGTGCAAAATGAAAAAATAACTAATAAAATATAGATATATACAATTTATATAATTAATGAAAAAACTAAAGTATTATAAAATAAAAAAAAAAGAAAAAATTGAAGCAAAGTAAAAAGATAAAACTAGGCATTACAAGGATAGGTTCGTTGGTGGTCACCTAGGAAAGGTTATGTAACCTTTTATATATAATGCTATAAATGAGCCAAGTCAAGACGAGATAATATAGTGTTAAACTTGAATTCGATTTTAATGAAAAAACTTGAAGCTCAAACTCGATCAAACTTTAATTTATAAAGTTTGAGCTTGACTTTAGATGCTACTCGATATACTCAAATTCAACTTGATTAAGCTCATTGATGCTTGATAATCTTAAAAGACATTATAAATTTAAATAAAATAATAATAACATTCGGACTCAACTCGAATTCTACTAATATTCAAATTTGACTTGAGTTCAATTAAACTTGTGCGCTTTTTGAGTTGAGTATCATAAAGCTTGAGCTCGACTATAACTGAGTTGAATTTGAATAATCACAAATCAAACTTGAGTAGTTTGAGAATAAGCTTATCTCATTTATAACTCCACCTACAAAAAGTCGCTAACCACAACTTGGCCTTAGGGTAGCCGATTCAACCAATTTAAGTATGTAGATTGAGGCTTACTTGCAAAAGTGGATGGTTTGACCTACTTGTAGCTTAGGGTAGTGGGTCCTTATAATTTTTTTATAAGAAAAGGAAAAAGAAGAAGAAAACCCGTTAGATCACAACTAGTAAGGGGTCGCACAACACTTCTCTAGTGGTTAACGGTTACCCTCTAGTACAAAGGTTTGTTGTATTTTTCAATTTTCTTTTTTTTTTCTAATTTTTGGAAATTTTCATTAATTAGATAAATTATATATATAATTTTATATTACATGTTTTTGTTTTTTTCTTCAAATTTTTTAATTTTTAGATTTTTTTCGCATTTTATAATTTTGATATATTATCCTTCCTTTTTATCTTTTTATTTGTTTATAAAAAAATTGACAAGTAAGCACCACCTCAATTCCACTAGTTAACAACTAGATTAGGTTGCTTTAACAGTATTATAATAAAATCTCATAGTCAAATTATTTTTTTTGTCTCATTTACTTGAAGGAATTGGAATTCTATTCTCACTTATTTTTTTTATTATAGTATTCATTTTATTTTTTATCTCCAAATTGCAATTTGGTAGAAAAGCATATTTCAAGAAATATAGATTTCTTAGTTTAAGAAAAGAATCACAATTCATTATAAAATTTAATATTTTTCACAAAAATAATCTCATCCTAATTTGAGGACCACCGTTACTATCATTACCGCCATCACGGCTATCACCACCATAAACCACTATGGACCACAATTGCAACCACCATCATACCACCATTATCACCTCTTCCTCCATCGCTACTATTATCATCGCTACTACCGTCGTCACCATTGACTACCACTATTATAGTTGCTGCTACCACTAACTCTCATTATCGCTGCTACTGCTACTAACCATTACTGCTACTGCTACTATCATCACTACCATAGGTATTACCACTGTCGTGCTATTGCTACATCCACCGCTATTATACCATGCCACCACCGACTATTGTTACGACCACTGCTGCCACCACTTATTACTTTACTTTAAAATTGGTTGAGAAAGAAGATGGATTGAAGGTAATTTAATAATTAAAGTTTTATTACGTGTTTATTCTTAAATTGCTCATAATCTAATTAAACAAAATAATCGGTAATGCATCCTTATTACATTCCAGAATTCTAATTCTATTTCCTAATTATTTCATTAAGTGAAGTGAACAAGCTATTAATGTAGTATTAACCATTTATTTTAATTATTTGGAAATTTGATCATCTATTAATATTAATCTTGAATATAATTTTCTTTTAGGACTTTGATATTAAATAGCATTAGGCAAATAAATAGAAAAAGTGCTAAATCAAGGCCATTATGTCTTTAGTTATTTTCTATATTGTAATTCTTTTTTAGGTTTAAACTATTTTCTCTTACGTCTATGGTGCTTTAAGATTAGGAGAGAATTACTATATATTGTTATACTATAATTCATTAGATTCTAGGAGTGAATTTTTACTCCTTTTTTTAGATCCTTCATGTAACTTCTCTAGTTCTCTTTACTCTTTATATGCGCTATATTTGTGTAGTCTAAGACCAGGTGGCAGAAAAAAATGCAGATGTCACAAAACACCATTCTTTTAGAATATTTTGATTTTGGGTATGGGATTTGATCTGTAAGATGAAAAGGACAAACGATAAAACCATTAATTTAATTGTCGACATGTAAAATAAGATGATTTATGGTAAAGTCCTTTATAAAAGTGTGTGAATAGGTTCTTTTAAGTTTATATGGGTCACGATACATTATAATTTTTTAAATTTAAAGGCATTTTCTGGTAAAATCAGAAATTAAAAATAAAAGAAATAATTTTTTTAAAGACCTCTATCAAGGCCCCGACATTTTGCAAGAAGCCTATTATAATGCGAAAAACCTCAATATGGGATTGCTTAAGAAGCTTATTTCTGATCTCTATATACTATACAACATTTTAATAAACTCTATTTTTTTAAGAAATTTTATATTTTATTCATAATTTCGTTAAACAAAGTTTTTAAATATTTATATATTTTTTATCGGAGACCTATAATACAAAACTTAAATTAAAATAACTCTAAAAAAAAAAAAAGAGAGAGATAGAGAGAGTGATAATTTTTTAGGGTTCCTTAGTCAAAGAACCCAACTTCGTAGAAGAATCTAATATGATGCATAAGCAACCCAAAAAACAACTGGATAACATTATAAAGTGTGCCAAGTATCATCCTAACATACCGTCTTGAAATTTTATCATGACGCAGTGGGGGTAATTCCTATAACGCTTCGTTACAAGACAGATGGTGAAAACTATTTATCAATCAATATTTAAGGTTTCTTCGCAGAAAGCAAGTAGCTTCCCGCCGAACGAAATTGCCACCACATGGCATTAATAACTGCTTTTTGTTTTCATTCCATTGTATGGCGCATGGGCACTTGCTCCATGCTATTTTTATCTCCAAAGAATTCTTGTACTTTATCCTATGTACAATCTAGAAGCACTCGACATCTTTATATTACAAAATTGCCATTATGACATCAAGTTTGTACTTATACAATAGAACTTATTTAATTATAATAACAAAAATAACGAGAATAGTAAAAAGAAATACATATACAATCTTTCTACATAGTATCGAATCTCATATTAATATATTATTGACTCTAGTACACTCATCTCGTTATTTCATTTATGACACGAAACTTGAGTTTTTTCTAACTTTTGTATTTTATCAATTCTTGAACAAAAATAAGTTAAGCTGGGTTCAAATTACTCACTTTAATTGATTTTTTTTTTAATATGTTATAAGTAAAAAGCGTTATTCACCGGAAAAAAAAAGAAGTTAAAAAGCATTTGGAATGGAGAAGAGAGCAATCATCAAGAAAAAGGAGCTAATTATTGTACGAGCTACAAATTTCCAAAGCTTTTTACATTGCAAAACTTTTAGTTATGGTGTAGTTTAATTATTATTAAATCAAGTAAATTTATCTTATGATATAATTCTTGTTCACTACTTTATGGTTATAGAATTCCTTATTTCATGCGAGCTATCCCTCTCTCCTTTCTCTTAAAAATAGTGAAAGCAAAATCCTAACTTTGTAATCCTTAGGGTGGGGTGGCTGCCTCCTCTTGCCGACAGCTCCTACCACTCCAATCTACCCTTCTCATAAAATCCATCCTCTTAAAACTTAATGAAGTACTCTTTTGTCTACCAATAAAATTTATTATTTCTCCATTCTAATTTCCATTTCCATCTCCATAACGATGCCGATTAGAATAAATAAGTAAATTTTATTTTCTTTTGTGTTATTCGGCCTAGATGTGATTATTTATATATAGATTTATTTTCTTATTTTTAGAATTTGATTAGATTTCATTTCTTTATTTTTTTTTTTAAGATTTGGTTAAATTAGAATATTATCTTTAGGATAGCAACTTTGTTAGTTTGGTTAAGAATTGATTTCCTAAAATATTAGGTTTTATTAGATTGATAAACTTTCAATTTGTTAATGTATGATGAAACGTTGAATAAATGAGAAAAAAATTATTTTTTGTAAGATGGGTGTGATGCCTTTTTTCTCTTTTGGTTGTGGGATCTTAAAACACAACCTTTAAAAATAAAGGGAGCAATTGTAACACCTCGAGACCCTAAATGAGCATTACAACCTACTACATATCTAAGCTTGCTCGGAATATATAAAACCTACTACATATCTAAGCTTGCTCGGAATATATAAAGCTTATAAATTCATAATAAAAAACGTAAAGAATCGTACCACATAATACATAAAAATCACAAAGGAGTGAGCAGTTGCATCTACTCATGATCTCATAAAAACTAAAATATCCAATAGAGTTCAGAAATGTATCGACTTATAATAAAAAACAATAAGCAAGTCAGGTAACTAAATCCTCAAGTGTTAGAAAGGAGTGTATCTCTTCAAAGGAACATAATCCTCAACAAAACATAACTTTGGTAAATAGAAACCAATCATATCCTAATCATCATAAAAGTAAAGATACTTGACTCTATCCTACTCCTAGATGTCATCTACAAATGTCTCTTCATAAATAAGGCAGTCCTCAGATCTAGCACTTGAAAAAGAAAAGAATGAGCCAAAGCCTAGTATGAGTGCACAGAACACATACGAATGCCAAATTCAATCCTTCCCATGCATAATATGTAGATGTAATAGAATAATAACAAACAACAATTTGATTATCTTATATTAGGTCAATAGACAACAAAAGGGTATCCATAACCTCGCCACACTTGGTCTTTATTCACATACATAAGTAGATATAAATATACGTTTTCCTTTAAGTTCTTTTCGCTTAGAGTCTAGAGTCCAAAAATCTAGTATTCTAGTTGCAAATTTAAATCAAGATGATATCATCAAATAGCATGAACGAGAACTTAACATATACAAAAATATAGAAATTATAATCCGTAAAATAATATAGCCAAGTAATTAATTAATAATATTTATCGAGTTAATTTGGGACGCATAGAATGAAATCTAACCAAGATTGAAATCAATTGAAATTCAAGGGTTGGGGTGTGTAAAAGTTGTTGTCCAAGCAAGAGAGAGGTTAGAGGTCAGGGAGAGAAAGAAAAGTCAAAGGTAGGGTCGGTCATTAATGGCAAAATGGCGGTTGTGTATATATGTGTTTAGGGGGTGATGAGAGAGAAGAGTAGGAGTGGGGTCAGAAATGAAAATGCCGAGAGGCAGAGAAAGAAACAGAGGCAATAGAAAGAATAGTGTTTGCGGTTAGAAGAAAGAAAGTAAGGTTAGAATAGGTTATTTTGGGGCTTTCTACAATATAAGGTAATATTAATATATAGAAAAAGAAAATAAGAATTAATTATAATAAGAATATTTATATATAGTATAGGATAATAAACTCTTATAAAAAATATTATAATGTAAAGTATTAATAAAAATTGTTATATTCTATACGTAAAATAAAATTGAAAATACTTACTAAATACGTAAAATAAGGATTTTAAAATAATCAAGTTGGTACCTTAATTTTTTATTTTCAATGTTACTAATTTAAGAAGTTTATGATTTAAATAAATTTATTAAGCTAATTAGGGTGTTTTGAAAATGCAGATAACCCTTTATATCTTGAATTAGGTACTAATTGATCCCTTAAATTTTGATAAATTGGTAAATAACTCTAGTAGGTTGAGAATAACTTACTTAAATTTTGATTTTGATATATAAATATTTTTTAAATTTATCAAAATATACTTTAAAACTTCTTAAACTTTGACAATAGTGTGACTTTTTCTAATTAAAAAGGGAAATGTCATTTCTGTTGCTAATTTGTTAAAATTTCAGGGATCATAAAGTATATTGTGAAAGTTCAAGAAGTTAATATGTACATAAATCAAAGTTTAGGGGAGTTATTTGCAATTTCTCCAAAAACAAATGTTTAAAATGAGGATATCATATATTGAATAGTTAAGAGAGAAGGAGAAGATAATGTTTGTTATGATAAATAGGCAATGGCAGGAGATTTGTGAGAATTTAGAGGCTATAATTTTGCATTGTAAGATGAGAAGAAAAATATTGAGCAAGCAAAATAGGAGAGTTAGAGAATTGTGACAAGAAGGGGCGATTGAGGGTGTTATGATAGAGAATAAGATCATATGTGAAAATACTGATGTTACAGAAAAAGGCCATCATTGATGAGACTAGAAAATTAGAGACTATAAAGGTACCTAATAAAGGGGAAGTATAGATATAGTTGAAGTTACCACGATAACGCGGAGTCAAAAGTCCAAATGTGAGGAACTTGAGACAGAGCACAACAAATCGAAAATTATAGAAGCTATTGTTGAGAATGATGAAAACAATGATGATCTAAAAAAAAAATTCTAATATTAATATTACTAATGCCAATTCAAATTTTGATAGAGAAATTGAAGTTATTAAAGAAATTAATTTATTGATTGAGCCAACAAAAGAAGATTATCTTTTAAGCAAGTGATTAAAACACATCCTATCACTTTTTCTTTTCGATGGAATAACTTTTTTATTATTATTTGTAAGAATTTTAATCTTTTGGCATTACTGAGATATCATGTAAAGATTTAAAGTTAGTTGATGATTGATTTGGTTGGAGGTAAGCAGAAATATTTATTTTCTACATAATAATTTTATTTAGGTGGAGTTCATAATAATTTTAACATTTGGAATTACATGGACCAAAATAAGCAAGAGGTTTTTACACTATTTTGTACCATTTAGACTAGATATGATTTATTTATTAAATCTATATTTATTTTCTTATTTTTAGGATTTAATTAGATTTGGTTTCTTATTTTCAATTTTTAGTTAGATTAATATCTTATCATTATGATAGCATATCTTTCGATTTCACTAAGTGTTAGTTTCATAGAATAATATGTCTTATTATCTTTTATATTATTTAAGCCCTATCTCCATTTTTGGTGTCTTATATTTAAAACATTTAATTATATTAATTAAACAAAAAAGGTATTCATAACTACCCACTACTATTAGTAAGTTAAGTTATTCCCATATTTCATCCCCATTCAATTAAATGATTGCTCACTTTACATTATTTATGTTTATACTTTTGATTGAATCCCACGATATGATGACAGGTTGTACAGTTTGGCATTGCTTTGCTTCATGCTTTTGCTTGAATAATATAGTATTGCAGGGTTTACTTTATAGGCTGTACCATTTTCTTTTTCTTTTATTTCTTCATTAACTTGAATTATATTATTTATTTGTTTCAATTTGTTACTCTTTATCATTTTTAGGTTATAAGCAAAGAGTTGGATAAATTATGGTTAGTAATATTGTCTTATACTATTATCTAGTTAATTGGAAAAAGTTAACTTATAAATTCACTCTTCCATGTATATTAAGAACTTTCTTCATTTTTAGCATACGCATTACAAATGCGTAATCTACTAATTGCTTATAAATGGGTGAAATCTATAATCAATTTATATATGTATAGTTAGATTAATATCTTATCATTATGATAAAAATCTTTTAGTTTCATTAAATTGGTTTCCTAGAGTAAATGAGAAATTTATATGTTTACTATCAAAATTAATAAATATTATATAAATACAAATTAGATAAAAAAATTAGTAAAATGTCATTACAATGTAGCATTTTAAAGATATGGTATAGCTATTCATACTAATTTTGCATATTTAAAATGTGAAACTAGTATAATTACTTTATGACATCTTAAGATCCAACATTAGTGCATTTCTACTTATGTTGTATTTTCAAGATACAACATTAGTGTTTTTTTTTATTGCTACAGTATACAAATGTTACTATAGTATAAATAGTAATGTTGTATTTTCAAGATGCGACAAAATAATGGTATTTTTGTAATTTTTTAATATAATTTGTAATTATATAATTTATATTTTTTCACTATGATGTGAGACCATCAATTATCTTTTAAGTTTATCATTTCTTTTATAATAAAAAATTATATATATTTTTTCATAATGGCTTCTTAGCTTTATTGTTATATTTAAGTTTAGATTATCATTTGTAGTTTAAATGACCATTTTTTAGTTAATTTTTGTGTTTTTTTCTATAATTTTCATATTTCATAATTTTTTTTTGCCAATTTTCAATGCAAGATATGAAAGTGGAAAAATCACAAAAAGAAAGCAAAAAAATTAACTAAAATTGGTTGTTGAAATAATTAATGGTAACATAAACTATAAATAAATGAAATGATAAACCTAAAAGATAATTGATAATCACACTATCATGAAACTTAGATGATGGCCTCATACTATACTATGAATTATGATGGACACTCATCACTAAAAGAGAAAGACACATCAAACCAATCTTGTAGAAAATAAATTTCTTTTTAATTATTTAATGTTTCATCATACATAAATTGGTTAGAGCTTTTATCTATTTATAAGTATCGATGTAGAGTTCCAATTGGAGTAGTCACGTGCATACTGTGTGAGTGATGTGCTATACGTGGTAATAAAGAAGTAAAGCAAGATTATCACCTAAAGGGATGATTAGGTAAGAGTAAGGTAGGGAGGAGAAACAAGTAATTTTAGAGTTTTAAATACATAAGTGACAGACATGGGAGCTTAGTGGACCTAGGATGTCAACCTTGTAGTTATTGAGCAAACTAAGATCGTTCTTTTGCCTGAACGTTATTTGATCTTAGAGAGCAAATGTTTCACAGTGAAACACTGTTTCTCTAATCTTTGGAGCAATCCTAAATGAGAAAGAATGGCTGAATATTTGTAGGCTCTTAAGCTTGATGACATCTGTTGGATCGTCTTAACGATTGACCAATGGGATGTAACTTTACTCATTCCATAATTATCTAGAATAAGTTTGTAAGGACCTAAGACTAATAGCCTTTCTCATGGTGTATGAGCTTGCCCAAGAAAGGATCCCTGTCTCAAGCTCATTAAGCTAAATCTCTCTAAATCACTTTAATATAGACCGGATTCCTTATACCTTACCACCTAGTTTAAGGAGTTAGCTTTAATAAATATTAAATTTAGCCTAATAATTAATATAACAATTTTAGCTCTTTACAATAAGTAAAATAAAATCTAATATTCTAGGCAACTAGTTAATGAAGCTAAAAGATTTACTACCCTAAAGATAATATATCAATCTAAATTCTAATTAAATCTAAAGATAAGCTAAAGTCATTATAGCCTTGTAGCACCAATACTAATCTCCCATTGTAAAGGACTAAGTTCGAATCCTCTCTCCCTAAGTTGTAACATAGATGGGCAAAAAAAAAAAAAAAAAAAAAATCTTAAAAATAAGAAAGTAAGTAATACCTAGTATACATACATAAAATGAAATAAAATTTACTTATTGTCCATAGCATTGTCATCTTACATGACATACCTATATCCATCCTTGTCTCCTTAACAAGTTTATTGGTTCTTCACATAAGGTTGTTGCCTGTGTCTTAGCAAGCCACTCCATCTCCATTGGCTATAGAACTACCATCCCTACTTCAATCATGGTTTAGGTGTCTTTACTTTTGTTTTTCTTACCCCCTTTTAATTTACGCTTTTATCAATCAAAAGAACAATTCTTCATTTCCTTAAAAAGGGTTATTGGCACTAATGTTAAAATTAAGAGATGCAACCTTTTGGTTTAGCTTCATGACTCTTGTATACACATCATTTTTATTCTTCCTGTAAGTTTAGTTTTTAGAATAGTGTAAGGGGTTTTAATTTAGGAAAGAACACAAAAAATAAAATTTTAGAGAAAAAATAAAAAAATAAAAATTTTATAAAAGTCCAGAAAAATAGAAAATTTAGAAAAATACAAAAATATTAATAAGAGTTTAGGGTCATTATCTCATTTATAGGGTCAAAAGTATAGATGTACAATTTAACGGTTTTGAATTATATTTGGAAATATCAAAATTTTGGAAATTTTAATATCTAGACTATGGTTGATTTGAAATATTTTTTTTTCGTAAAAAATGAGATTAATTTAAGTTAATTATACCTTTAAAAGATACGTCAATTGGACTTAAATGGATTGATCTAGGAGAAAGATAATTTTTGAATTAACTACGTGATCAATGAATAGGAACTCAAACCATTTAATTGGATTCAATTTGAAAAATAATTTTAATATATGTACATTAAATTTATTGGGGATGTCATTATATTTTTAACTTATCAGGAAATAGTCAATTGGGGCATGAATTCAGACCGAACTAAATGTTTTGTTTGAATTTTCGGATTGAGCCATTTTCTTATGTTATATGTTTCCTAAATGACAACATGACCAAGAATTAGGTTTAGCTGAGCCAACAAATGCGCAGATTAGGAGCTCTATACATCAAGGTTCAAATCTCATGGGTGCTATGAGCCTTTGTTTTTGTGTTTTAAAGATAATGCCATGTGTCAGCTAAACATTGGTTGACTGTGTTACACTGTTCATTGTCTTCTTCCCATCTCTTGCAAATTTCCTTGTTGGGGAGCTTGGTTTAAGCTCATTTTTTCTCTCATTTTCTTCATAAATTTACTGAATTAATGGTGAATTTACAAAGAATACATGGAGCTCTCTTAATACTATTTAAATCATGTCCACTAACAAACATTTAAGGGGTCAAAAAGGCATTCAAAATTTGAAAAAACTTAAGCACCTACATTTTGTTCCCAATGTATTAAGCATGATTTAAGCTCCTTTAATGGTATTTTAAACTTCTATGGTTTGTTTAGAGAAAGAAATAAAGTGTAAGATTGACTTTTTGTAAACCCTGCAATTGGAAGTTTGGATTCGATATGTAAAATTTAAAGTGATCGGATAAAGTATTCGATCGAGTCTAAATTATACATCGAAGTTAGGAGTATTAGTAAAAGTAACTCAATAAGTTTGGATTTAGGAAAATAAGTAATAAAGTAATAGAATATTATAATATCAAGTTGTAAACATATTACTTATTATCTATTGAAAATATGTAAAAACGAGTTCCGATAATTAACAAATTGTTGAGATGAATTATATGCATACTAAAATTATAGAATAACATAAATAATATTTATGTGTATTTACTTATATTCCAAATGTATTTACGTATAAATAAAAAATATTAAAAATGCTTAAAATGCTAGAAAAATACTAAAATAATGCTAAATAATTAAGGAAAATTAGAAAAAAAAATCAAGAAAAAATAGGAAAAAGTGTGGATTTGTCAAAAATCAAGTCATAGCATGTTAGGGTAAAAAGAACAAAAATTAACCAATTAGAATAAGGCAAATGGAAAGTAAGTAAGAAGATGACAAGAGACACTTGACCTTGTAAAAAATCAAAAGCAAGCCTAAACCACTCTATAAAATTAAATATCACATCTCACCTTTTAGTTAGGTTAGTTATGCATCTAAAAAAATTAGAGAGAGACAAAAAGACTAAGTTAGTTAATTTTAAGAAAATTAGAAAAGAATCCGTAAAATTAGAGCTTCTAGAGCAAACCTACGACTTATGACCATCTATAAACAAACCACCATCACCATCACCACCACAACCACACCCTACTATCATTGCCCAAGGTTGTCGACACCCTTAGGACCACTATTGGTAGCTAGAAGTCCATTAAACGGGTGAGTCAAATTCTAACATGATTTTATTTAATTTTGTAAAAATATTAATATAATTAAAAAAATTATGAAATTTAGTATGCTAAGGTTTTTATGTATGTAGATTTAGGAAAAGATATTGGTTTGATGAAATTATCTCTAGAAATGTATAGTTCTTAAAAAATCTCACAAACTTTAATTTAGAAACAAATAGCCTTACATGTGTAGTTTTGAGCTCAATTTTTTTTTTTTTTTGTATAGGCTATTTAAAGGATATAGAGTAGTGCTATGAAGAGATATTTTAGAAGTGAATTTTCAAAATTTTTAGATGATTTTTAGGTCTTAAAATGATGTATAAAATAGGTGTTTTGGGCTAATTAGGTAATTAAATAGATAATTATCAATTCAGTGTAAAATTAGATGTTTAAGGATGTTAATATCTAATATAATATGATATTTGTGGCATTTAGGGTGTTAGATGTAATTATTATGTATATTATGTAGTAAATATATGTAAATTAATAATATGTGAAATTGGAAATAAAATAAATAGAAACTATTAGGTTAAAATTAATAATATAATAATTATAATATATAGTAAATTTAGTAAGAAACTTAAATTAGGGTAATTATATGAAAAATATAAAAATTTTTTATATCAAAAGCAAATTTGGTAGTTAAATTAGGATTAGAATGTATTGCACTGAATAGAACACTAGAACACTGGTTAGGGACTAAAACATTGGTTAGAAAGTGATATTTAGAATATCCAAGCATAATGTGATTAATTTCACATTATAGTTCAAAACGAGATTTTAAGATTTACATATAACACTCATAGTTGAAATTGAATTAGAACCTAAATCAGAATCGAATTCAAAAACCAATTCTGAAACTAGCTTAAAATAGATCGAAAGTAAATAATATACATATATTGAAAATTAAGTCAAACCATAACCTAAAGTATATATATTATAAGGATATAAATATTAAAATAATATTTATATTATATGATACGCGGAAATAAGTGACCTACGGAAATAAGTAACCTACAGCAAGTCAAGTGAGCTAATTGAAAACTTTAGGTAAGTTGGGTTCAATATTTCATTATATTTTAGAGTATTATATTAAAGTACTCGGAGGTTTAGGGTTGTATATAATTGTGCTTTTAGGTAGTTATATGTGCATGTGCTTGTGTGTATCTGATCTTGTACTAAAAAATCTATGTTGTATTTTGGTGATTATTGTGAATTGAGTAGTGTTAGATTTGTTTGATTACTTTAAATCGAATTTAATTATAATCGACCTAAATACTTTAATTAGATATGCATTGCAATCCTTTAGGGGACACCTTCGAAAAAGATAGTGTTAGATAGTACGATGGTTTTTTCTTTATCTTTAGTTAAACTAAGTGACAAGAAGGGAGGTTGCTGTAAGGATAAGGGCAATGGTTTGAAGGATAGTCATAGAGGGGAGTGGTGTCTTTATTGCACAAATTTAGATTCGTTTGTGAGTTGTTGCATAAATATGGAAACTCCTTAACCCATATTAGAGTAAATGAAATTACTCTGATCTTACAATGGATTAGACTGTTTTGTGTGATGGCATTTGTATGTTGCGTTGCATATAATTAGTTATTTGAAAACCTTGTTTATGTTTGTTATGCATTCTTAAATCTTCATTCTAACTTATTGAGTTGTTGGTTGATTATTTTCTTGCAAGTACCGACTGATATACCACGCTATAACTATCTTGAGGTCAGTATCTTTTTGAAGTGCTAAGCTATGGGGGAGTGAGGATTAAGTTGGTTAAAAATTCGAGTCTTTTATAGTGTTGTTATTAACTCTTAAGTTTTTGGACCAATTATGTAATATGTGATATACTACTTATTAGACTACCTTAGCATGTGAACATTTCTTGGGAATGTAGGACAATGTGAGCATCTTTATGTAAATATGACTTAAAGTTTTTAGTTTTATATATAAATACTACCTTTAATTATGAGTGACTGTTTACTTTAAAGTAAAGAGTTATGAATGCTTTATGTAAATTGTACTTATGATAAGGATTGTGAGGTCAGTTACTATCATAGGTTAGTTTGTATGGTGGGACTGCTACGACTTTGTCGCTTTAAGGCATAATAGTTTTGACTAATGATTTTGATGGATTTGAACAAAAAATTAAATGAATTTGTTGACACCCATTAACTTGAAGAATTGGAAATTTATTTTGTTTCTTGACTTTCTAAGCTTATCAATGGCCAAAGAAGTATAAAATGGATCTGGAAGATTGAGGGAGGGGGCCACTCAAAAATCTTTCTTTAATCTTGAGCTATCTCTTCAATTCTTAATCTCTCTCTCTCTCTCTCTCTTTCTTTCTACACTCTACACCACAACGCTCTTTCTTCCTAAATCCTTACCGCCGCTTATAGTGGTTCGAGTGAGCTCACCACCCCCGAAAACTTCCCCTCGACTTAGACTGTTTAACTTAGCTATCCCTATCTTTCGTTGAGCCCCCTAATGCCCTATACAAGCTACCCTTAGCAAACCTTAATTGCCGTACCTAGGCTCGCTAAACCATTACCTTTGCTGGTTCTCTCCTTAATTTGACCTTACAATAGAACTCCTAGCCCCCTAAATGCCTCGGCTTAACCACATGCCCACATCTAGCAACTACCACAGTGGCTAAACCAACGTCTCTAATACCTCCACAACTTTTATCACCATCGAAATAGCTACTGAACTCCAAGGCATTGAAACTACTACCCCTAAAGCCAATAAGAAACACACGAAAAGCCTTTCCCTTGCTCATTTTGGTGATCATAACTAGCTAAAGAGTGCTCTTGCCATTGCTGCTATTGAAGATAGCTTGGGACCTAACCTAGATTCGACTAACTTGACCCGCTAACTGACTCGAAAGCCCAGATTTGAATAGCTCCTGACTCGTGCCTAAGTCTTGATTCGCATGCTCAACTTCGATTTGGTTTGGCCTTCATTCTGTTTTAGTTTCTCGTTTTGTAATTTTTTTTTTAGGTAAATTGGATGTAGTTGTAAATCACAAAAAAAAAAAGAAGAATAAAGAAAATTAAAAATCGAAAAAAGGAAAAAAAAAAAAGGTAGAGAAGTTTAGTTTTAAGTTTTTATTTATTTATCTATTTTTCTAGATTAAAACTAAAAAAAAATCATAAAAGAACAAAAATTAGAAAAAATAAAATAAAGAGGAATAAGAAAATTTTTTCATGACTTAGAAAAACTTATTTTTTGAATAAATAAAAATAAAACCAACTCTTTTTTCAAAATTAGGACTACTTTAGAAATTTTCTAAAAATAAAACCTTGATTAGGACTTTTTAGAGAATTTGCTTAATTAACATTAAATCGGGTAAAAAACATAAATCCGACCTTTTTTCGAAATTAAAGTCAATCAACTCGCTTAAATTTTTTCGAAAAGAAATACGTATGTGTAGTCCCGAATAGTGAGTACGTAGGTATCTTTGAGACGACGTAAAAAACCAAAAAACTTATTTTTTCCATTTTAGTTTAAATTATTCAATTTAGTCTAATTTGTTAATTAATGATTGCATTTCATTTTATAGGATAATTTTAAAAGGTAATTTCAAGAAATTAAATCTAAATTAGAAAATTTTATGGTGTCCATAAAGGTTTAAAAAACCTAATCCTCGAACTCATCTCTCTGGTTTTTTCAAAACTTTTTTTTATAAAATCTACTCATTTGGTTTCGAATTAAAGTATTTCCTGAATTTGGTTAAGTGATGATTCCAAGAATTTACAAAATTATTTTAAAAAGCCTTAGTTTTCCTTAAATCTTAGTCAATGATTAATATTGAACGAGTAGGGTTTAATATTGATCAGTTTAAAGAAAATTTAAAAATTAGGAAAAATTCAGGCTTGACAACTCTCATCTCTTTTGTTGTTCAATCTATGGAGCCATGATTAACTCGTTTTATAAAAAAAAAGAAATTCTTCTTCTTATTTTTTTTTCTTTTTTTAGTGCTAGAAAAAGGGCTATATAGGATACCTCAAATGAAATGCTGAAAAATTGTTATATAAACTTAAAATTTGCTTAGCAAATATAGAACATGATAGGGTATAAATAAAAATAGGATACCTAATAGACACTATAAGAAAAGGATTAAAAAACTTTATCACAACAACAATATTATCGATCCTATAGATACCTATAAAATCCAAATTAGATATATATAAAGCATAGAAAAAAAGATGATCATAAAGAAATAATGTCAACAAGGAGAATATATATATATATATATATATATATGTATGTATGTGTTATGTATTATATCAATGTATATTCAGAAATGTGAAAATATTTGCAAAACATATGATATACTTGCAACATGCATAACACACATGAGACCAGAGTGTGAAAGAGTGGTTTAGCATTTAGGACAGTCTTGCAAGGAAGAGGATGGTAGAAAGGATTAGGGAAAAGAATAAAAATTTGCAACCAACTCATATATCGGTTATGGCAAGAGGTAGATAGAATGAATATTGAGGAGATAAACCCTCAAATATAATACCCAAAAGCTCCTTACCCAAGGTAGATTCTCTCCTTAGAAGGAAGAATAGAGAACGTAAGTATGGAGTTTGCCAATGAGCAATCACTGGTAGATTTCATCCATTAGCTTTACTAATAGATGCTTTGATTTTATGATTACAACAAATAGATAGATCCAAAGGGTATATAACAAATTTAATGATACTAGGGCTGGGCTTGGTTAATATATGGATCTGTAGAGAAATGTTAACATCTTATTTTAAGCCCATCAATATAAACTCTCAAAATCATCTAAAAAGGCTCTAATTTTTTTTTTTGAATCCTATCGCCATTCAATGATTTCGACCCACATAACATTTTTAACATTGAGCCTCTTTGTCCCAGAAACTATGTAACTCTGAATCAACCCACACACATGTATAGGATTTTAGTTAATATATATATATATATCTGAACGAACTATTGAAAATGTAAAGATATAAAATAACTGACCATAGCTAGTACATTATAAGTAGGAAATAAGATCTTTTTCCATGTATCTAGAGTAATGTACTCATTTAGATTTATATTTTTGGTAATTTTTGTGGTTCATCATCCATCATAATTTACTTCAATGATTGGAGTATAGGTCTAATTTGATTAAACAATTTATGTTTGATCCTCAGAGAGTGGAATTCAGGAAGTTCTTTTCTCTTGTGAATCCTACAGAACAAGCACAAGCTTGCTGGGTCGACTCACACATGTGTCTACCTATAAAAAAAAATAAAAAATAAAAAAGAAAGAAAGAAAAAATCTAAGGTTTATTGTGGATAAGGGTATATCTATCCGTTCTAAGAAAATTTATTTAGAAGAACAAAAGCTCATTTTACATCACCATTCATAAATACCGAAACCAAATTGCTTTAGTGAACTAGACTAAAATAGACACTACATCCACACAGCATCGTTCCATCAGGCTTTCGCGCATTTCTTTTACATCAATATTCAATGAATACAAAACTAAATTACTTCGGATAATCTTTAATTATAATGATGGGATTAGATTAGATAAAAAGAATTGAATAGGTTAAGTATAAAAGGAATTGGATAATAAAAGTTTATTATATTATATTTGATTTATATAGTACTTGATATAAAATTTATATTAAATAATTAATTATTTATATTATAAAATAAATATTTTTTTGTAATATTTAATACAAATAATATTAATTAACTCAATATTATAACATGAAAAGCTATTTTTTAGAATGAAAAATATTTTTTATTTTTTATTATTATATGTGCAATAAAATTTGGAAATTTTACTTAATCTATTGGTTCAATTTTTATTTATTTATCAATTAAAATTGTAAACGAAATAATTTATTTTTCAATTCAATATCATAAAAATTAGGTAAATAAATACTCAAATAACGAAAAATAAATCCTAAACCCACACAACATTGGAAAAAGCTCTTCGCTGCTGCCTTCCATGGGATCCAGCCATACCTTTCAGAATAGTTATCTTATTACAACTTCACTTCAGCCATTAGCTCAGCCTTCAGCATCCTCCTTACGATTAAGGTAAGGTTCTCGGACGTCGCCAGCTTTCACAAATGTTTCACTTTTCCTGGTTGATAAGATCCATTTTTCCACACCCTCTTAACTGGAGTAGATAAACCGTACGTGGGGCTCATCGAAACTTGAGCTGCCACTGTGGCAGTTTCCAAGTGAATTTATTCCAGTTGGACAGACAGAACAGGGAAACAAATATATGGAAACCATACTTGTCCAGTTTATCCGATTTCTAATTTCTTCCAAAACATTAAATTACTTTCACGAACCCTGCATGGATCAGACATGTGGCAGTACACTTGGCAATCATCCACTAGATAATCCTTCCTCAATACGTCCGTTTGTGGGAACTTATCCAGTTCATTAAACCCTTTTTGGGTGTCGAGCGGTTCTGATAAATCTCTCTCTCTCTTCCTCTCTCTCACTCTCTCTATACATAATATAGTTTCATTTTTTAGTGCTGGTCTTACGTTGTACAATAGCTTTGAGCTTCTACGGTTTTGTTCGGAAAGTGCGATGTTGAAGATGGGCGAAGTATTGGGAGATAATCATGGAGTGGATAGGAAAGTTATGTTGGCAATCGATGAAAGTGAATATAGTTACTATGCACTAATGTATGTTCTCGACAATCTTATGGACCTCGAGAATAAGTCCAATGAACTTTTGATCTTCATGGCTCAGCCACAACCTACGAACGTGAATCCAGTTGGTGCTTCCCTTGGAAATGCTAGGATGTATTGCCCTCTGTCAGCCAGTAAGTTTCAATCTCTCTCTGTCTCTCTCTCTCTGTTGTGTCTTGCTAGTTTTCTTTTTTTAATGAATCGTAAGGACGTATGTAAAGGAAAAAAAAAAAATGATTGATAGTTATACTGCATGTGTATTGACGAGGGGTGGGAAAGTTGCGGTAGTGATGACATAATAGTGGGTAGTTTCTTAAAAAATAAGATCCAGTGATGATGTTATCGAGTTTCGGATTGTTTGTATAGATTATCTTCTCATGTTTATTATGTGTGGTTTTGTCGCAGCCCCGGATTTCGTTAACTCGTTAAGAGAGAAGCGTAAGAAGCTTACTTTGGCACTCTTAGAGAAAGCTAAGGAAATATGTGCTGGTCGGGGGGTAATTTTACAGATTTATTTTGTTTAGCATATGTACATATGTGTATCTGAGATGTGGCATGTAATACTGTCGAATGTTTTCTTTTATGCTGTGTCTGTCAATATATGATTAGATGTATCTAATTTGTATTTAGAACCATGCTCTGCGGTTGCTATATATAAGGAATAATACAAAAGCACGTTGATTTAATCAATATTTAGTTGATTCTGCTGATTACAAAAAAAAAGAAAATATTGCAATTATATAAGGCTGTTGAATAAAAAAATGAATCAAACTATAGTATATATTAGAAGCCATGGTTATCCATATATATATATATATATTCATTGTCGCAATTGTTAAAATTGAAATCCATAAAGTTGTGTTTAAATGGAATCAAACGAAGAGTTGAAGCACGTTGATTTAGTAACAAAATAAAGCTTGCAGGTAGCTAATAGAGCAATCAAAGTTATGCTAAGATTTATGTCGGATTGGTGTATAGTTGAGGAAGCGACTTGGGTATCTGCAGAACAAATGAAAGCTCCATAGTCCATGCCCTAAATTATTGGGGAATATGTTGGAAGCAAGGTTTAGCTAACAACAAAGGCTATTATGCCTTGTGTTTGTGTACATGTATGTGTTTGTGCTCGAGTTGGTGCATATCTGAAGCACATGGTTAGTAGTGTCATGAATTTAAGCTCTCCTTAAGACATTAAACATTAATTATAGACAACATGATTTGGGATAGTGGTTCTAGTAATCTAAGAAGGCACTTACTAATATCAGCCTTTTGATGAACCACGAGGAACCCGCATTGCCAATGACTGCAGTTTGGTGCTTAGTCTGTAATAATATTGGAAAAGTGAATTGCTTTCATGCATCAGTATATGATGTTCTCATGACTATGTAGAAAATTGAGAGGTATAAGAGGGGACGATGGTATTTTGTGCTTTTCTTTCCGTAACATCATTGTTTCTCTATGTAGGTAAAGGCTGAAACCGAAACAGAGGTAGGTGATCCTAAAACAGCCATATGTGATGCCGTAGAGAAGTATCATGTCGATCTTCTTGTCATGGGTGAACGCGACTTGGGAAAAATCAAGAGGTTAGTCTTTGTTACTTATTCTAGATTAGTATCTATGCATTCCATCTACAGCTTTTGTCTCTTTAGGGGGCTTTGCTAAAATGACTGGAGCTCGAACTATCTTGTAATATCATTGTAAGGACTTTAATTTTTCTCCCTAGAGTCTTAACAACTGATTATATATAACTTTTACATCAATTCTATGTGGTAGTTGCATTTGAGGGAGTAAATTAATGGAAAGTGAGATAATGCAGATGAAGAAGATTCAAATTTGATATGATTGATGATTTTTTCTTGTGTTGCATTGGAATTCATGCTATACAGACGATCTTCGATATGCCACATTGTCTTTAGTAGTGTGGGTTTTTTTTTTTTAATTTTTTTTTTACCATATTCGAGTACTGAATTCTGCAGGGCTTTTATGGGGAGCGTCAGCAACTATTGCGTGCAGAATGCCAAATGCCCTGTCCTGGTTGTGAAAGATAAACAAGGCGATACTCCACGCTAACGGATGTGAACCGTCGCCTGAGCTTTGTTTTTGTAAGAATTATACGAATGTTGATGTTGATAGATAGGATGTATATAATCGCGGATGATCCTAATGTATGATGTTATAGCAATATAAATTTTTCAAGATTGCTATAACAAATTTGGAAGTTTTTCTTCGGATATCATGATACCCTGTCTATATATATCTTGCGATATGTGGTTTTGTTTAGTTCAAACTATGTTGCAATTGCTATAACGGTATGAATAAGTAGAATATATGGTATACTATCTCTCGAGAGTACATGCTCGCTATGTGGTTGAAATGGACGCAATAGGTTAGGTCGACGTCTTTGCTACGGCCGGATAAAAGGTATGTACACGGATTGGTTGTATAGCAATGCCGTCGAAGGAGCCTATAAACTTGTAAAGCATAAGGCAAGGTAAGTTGCGGGAATTTACAGTGATATTCTTAGGACGTAATGAAATATAAGAGGACTGGAGCTTTCTTAGTAGAAGTAAGCCTGAACATAGTCTCGGCAGCGTTAGCACATGTTACGTGAGTATGGTCTTGAACATAACTTGAAGATATAACACTCTCCGACATATTTAGCATAGCCAAATATCAGGCAGGTACCGAGTATATGGACTCGAGCATAACTTGAAGACATAACATTCTAGTCGAGCTCAGAATTAGTTCAAAAACTTAAGTTTGATTAAGAGCATAAGTTAGTTGGTTCAATTAATCAAGTTATCATTGAAGTTTCAAGATTGAAGCTTCTATGCTTGGTATTGCAGCAATGTAGCATGATGGAAATTGAAACTTTTGAACCTAACTTACTTTAACTTTTGTTTATATATATATATAGAACTTAGTTGACGTATTTGGGCTTATTCTCTACTCGGAGAAAGGTTCTACTTAGCTGACGTACATTTTAATCATTAAATAATCAATTCATTCAATATTAAACGTTCTATAGACATTCCCTAGGATAAGCATTTTGGTATCAGAGCCAAGCAGGGTATATAGGTATAATAAGTATATTTGTATCTTCTTAGTTGAGACGATTGTCTTTGTGACGATTTGAAAATTATATTTCTAAATCACTTGAGATGAATCCTTTGTGGAATAGTTTTAATATTGTGATAAGCCTACTGAGGCCTAGCATAAATCCCGCTTGTTGTTTAAGAGTTGCATAAAGGTCATAAATTAGAAATCATAATATTAAACTAAATTTAGTCTCGTGATCTAGATCTATAAGATTTAGAAAAATTAGTCTCGTTTGAAAATATGAATCTACTTAGAAGATCTATTTCCTCTTCTAGCTTTGCTCCCACAGAGCAATCCGAGGAATCAATGTTGAATAATCAGGATGAGATACATATAAAAAACTTTGACAAAACAATTGATGAATGGAAAATACCAAAAACATCATATGATCAGATATACCAAATAGGTAAATGGAAAATTTTTGGAAAAAATGATTATGTTATAACTACAGAAGAAAAGGATATTCCTGTTTCTGATGGTTTAACAACAATCAAGCTTCTAAACCAAGAATCAATTAAAAAATATGCAAAAGATTGGAATTATATACATTTAGGCTTAGTTCAAGTAGGAGCAAAACCTCTTACTAAATTAGGCTTAGATACTTCAATTTGTATGGTTCTCAGAGATGCTAGAGAATTAATATATGAAAGATCAATTCATGTCACTATTGAAACCGGTCTTAGTAGTGGACCAATTCAATTTGAATGTCATCTAAATATTACTCTTATCCTTAGGGATAAAATAATCATGAGTTCATTAATTCTTCAAATCAAAACACATAATTATAGAATGGTAGAAGATTCAATACCAATGGTTGTAATATACAGAATATATTTCAAATTAATGAAAACTGCTTTTGGTTCTAAGGCCTATAAAATGGATAAAAGAGGTCAGACTCTGCTTATTCAAACAGATCTAACCAAAGCCAATGTATCAGTCCCAAAAATGATTCAATGGTCGGAAGTTAATTTACCAGAACATTGGGAGGTAGAAAATCCACTTCCTAAAAAACCAATATACAACACTGAGCCATCAAATGTAGTTCAACATCCCGATGGTAAAGTTACCGTCCAATTCAATAGGAAATCATTTGATCAACCAAGAAGATCACTAGAGATAAGATCTATGACATCTTCTTCAAGAAGATCAGTAGACCTTCCCAATCCTCCTCCTATTATTTACAATTCATATCATAATCAATCTGATAATTAACAGGTTAGATAATCAAATATTCAAGAGAATCCGTCCCTTTCAGGAATTGTTCATGATAGGTCTGGTATAACCCAACCAGTTTACCAACCTAATGAACCAGAACACGGAGAACCTTCATTCTCAGAATTAGGTGATCCAGAATTAAATATTTTAGAAGAATCCTTTGTACCAAATAAAATACTTCTGAATCAAGAATTCAATTCTCAAAAGAATGAAAAAATTAGAAATTGGTATTTTGAAACATTTGGTCATATAAAAATGAAAATAAAAGATGAATATTATAATTTCATGGAAGAAATTGGTGCTCAAATATACTTCTTCGAATGGTTCGAGAACTATTATTTGAAATCTAAAGAAATCAATGTTATTAATAATTCTTATAAGTGGAAACTTAGCGATGGACAAATCATAGAATCAAATCATCCACCATTAAGTAATATAAAAGTAGTTCATAAGAATACATAAATCAGTTTAACTCCATTTAAAAATGCAATAGAAGAAGAAGGATCAGGAACTAAGAAAATAATAAATCAAAATAATTACACCAATCAACATTTACATACTATAGGAGAACAATTAAATAGAATAGAAGACACAATAAACATTGAAATCAATAAAACAAATGAAAAAATTTCAATCAACAAAAATACTCCTTTGTTTAAACAATTTGAAATACCTAAAAATCCTAGTCAAGAATTTTTAAAAGCATTAGAAGAAAGAAAAAGAATGTTAAAAAACAAATCAATAAAAGAAGAAACTTCTTCATCAACTAAACCAATAAATTTCTTAAAAATAGATATCCCTACTTTAATCAGAAAAGGTATAGTAATAGAAGAAACACCCTCAGAAAAAATTCATGCTTTAGATAATGAATCAATCGACAATGAAACAATAGAAGAATCAGATAGTGAATCAATAAATGAATCAATGTCTAATGTTTCTTTAAATATTAGTAAAACCAATGATGAAATTAATAAGATCAATTGGAAAGAACCTCAAAAATTATACTATCAGAGAGCAACACCTCCCGATATATTAATAGAAGAGAAAAATGATAATTATCAGAATAAATATTCTGTAGGATCCACCTATGAATGGAATATAGATGGATACTTAGAACAAAGAATCCTTAATGTTCTTAATCAGATGATCATGTTTTCAAATACTAATAAAACTTTTCCAAATGTTACTGACTATCAAGTAGCACTCTTTTTAATTTCTGGTTTTACAGGACAATTAAAAGGATGGTGGGATAATTATCTCACTAAAGAACAGAGAATTAACATTTTGACATCATGTAAAATAGATGAAAATAATAGAAGAATTATAGATGAAAATAATGAACCAATTCAAGATATGGTTAATACTCTAATATTCTCAATCAGTCAACATTTTATAGGAGACCCTTCTCACATTAGGGATAAAACCCTAGATTTATTATCAAATATGAAATGTAAATCACTTGGAGAATTCAGACAATATAAGGATATATTCTTTCAAAGAGTATTCCTTAGAAATGATTGTAATCAACCTTTCTGGAAAGAAAAATTCCTAGTTGGTTTACCAAAATTAATAGGTGACTAAGTTAGAAAATTACTCAGGGAAGAAAACAATGGTGAAATTCCTTATGACAATTTGTCATATGGAGAATTATCATCATATGTCAATAAAATTGGAACTAATTTGTGTAATACAATCAGATTACAAAAACAATTAAAAAATGAACAGCGCTTAAAACACTAGAGTCTTGGTGATTTTTATGCTCAATATGACCCCTCTTTTGTTAGTAAAAAATCAAAAAATCATAAAAGATCAGCTCATAAATCTCAAAATTGTTTTGAATGTATAAATAAAAAACCTCAAAGAAATTTTAAGAGAAAATTATTCAAAAAATTCCAAAATAAAAATCAAGAAAAATCTGAAGATAAAAAATATAAAAGAAAATCATATAAACAATTAAGATGTTATAAATGTAAAAAAATTGGTCACACAGCAAATTTTTGTAAAATAAATAATAAACTTAATGAGTTAAACTTAGATGAAGAAACAATGGAAAATATATTATAAATTTTTTGTGAAAATGAATCATCATCAGAAAACAATAGTGATGATGGAATCCAAGTCAATGATATGGACTCCACCTCATCAGAATCAGAAAAAGAAGAAATTAATATGTTAACTGATAATGAAGAAGCAATTCTTAAAAAAATTGATCAGATGACAAATGACAATGAAAAACTCGAATATATAAATAAATTCAAAATCAATACAAATCCTACTCCAAAATTACCTTATAATCTTAATGAAATTCTTGAAAGAAATAAAAAGAAAAATAAACAAGTGATAACAATCAGTGATTTACAAAAAGAAACCAATATTCAAAAACAAGAAATAAAAGAATTAAAATTAATGCAAATAAAATTTCAAAAAGAATTATTCGAATTAAATCAAAAAATCCAAAAAAAGTGAATCTGAAACTTCAAATCAGGAAGAAGAGAATTCCTCAAATAAAATTAATAATTATTTAATGTATCTTGTTCAAATCACTACAAGAAAATGGATAATTGATGTTTCAATTAGAATTAATAATGAATTTATTTTACAAACACTTGTTTTATTTGATACTGATGCTGACTTGAACTGTATTAGAGAAGGCTTGATTCCAACAAAATATTTTGAGAAAACTAGCCAATCTCTAAGTTCTGCATTGGGAAGTAAGTTAAGTATTAAATATAAGTTATCAAATGCTAAAATATTAAAAGATCATGTTTCTTATAAAACCTCATTTATATTGGTAAAGAATTTGAGTAAAAATGTCATTTTAGGAACACCATTTATAAATCAAATTCAACCATTTATGGTAAATGAAAATGGAATTAAAACACAGTATCTGAAAAAAGAAATTGTGTTTAATTTCATAACAAAACCACAAACAAAATATATCAATTAGGTAAAAAATGATGAATTAAATTGTTTCATACAATATAAAGAAAATCATTTAATGTACTTAAAAAATGATCTTACATTCAAAAAAATTGAAGATCAACTCAACAATCAAAATTTGAAATCAAGAATTTCTCAAATAGAATCAGAAATAAAAAATTCAATTTGCTTTTCATTCCCAAATGCATTTTGGGATAGAAAAACACATATTATGGATCTTCCATATGAAAAAGATTTTAATGAAAAAGATATTCCAACGAAGGCTAGACCTTCACAAATGAATCAAGAAGTTCTTAATCATTGCAAAAAAGAAATAAATGAATTACTCAGTAAAAAACTAATCAGAAAAAGTAGATCACCCTGGAGTTGTTCTGCTTTTTATGTTAATAAGAATGCTGAAATTGAAAGAGGTGTGCCAAGATTGGTAATTAATTACAAACCTCTTAATTCTGCTCTCAAATGGATAAGATATCCAATTCCCAATAAAAAAACAATAAAAAAGATTTATTTAATAGATTAAATCAAGCCAGAATATTCTCAAAATTCGATATGAAATCTGGATTTTGACAAGTTCAGATTAAAGAAAGTGATAGGTACAAAACTGCCTTCACTGTTCTTTTTGGTCAATTCGAATGGAATGTAATGCCATTTGGATTAAAAAATACCTCTTCAGATTTTCAAAAAATCATGAATGAAATTTTCAATGATTATATCAGCTTCATAATTACTTATATAGATGATGTTTTAATATATTCATCTAATATTGATCAACATTTTAAATATATAAGAATTTTTACCAATATAATCAAAAGAAATGGCTTAGTAGTTTCACCTACTAAAATTAGTCTATTCCAAATCAGAATCAGATTTTTAGGATTTAATATCCACAATGGAACCATAATACCTATTCAAAGATTAATTGAATTCACTGAAAAATTCCTTAATGAAATCAAGGATAAAAATCAGCTTCAAAGATTCTTAGGAAGTTTGAATTATGTTGCAGAATTCTTTTCAAATCTTAACATAATTTGCAAACCATTATATCAGAGATTAAAAAGGAATCCACCTCCATGGTCTAATGAACATACAGAAATCATCAAATCAATCAAACAAAGAATTAAAGAAATTCCTTGTTTACATATTGCAGATCCATCATTACCAAAAATTGTAGAAACAGATGCTTCTGATTTAGGATTCGGAGGGATTCTAAAACAGAAACAAAACAATAAAGAATATGTTGTTCAATTTGTATCAACAAATTGGAATAATTGTTAATTAAATTATTCAACAATAAAAAAAGAAATCTTAGCCATTGTTTTAACAATTTCAAAATTTCAAGGAGATTTGTTAAATCAAAAATTTTTTTTAAGAATTGATTGCAAAGCAGCAAAAAATATTTTGTTAAAAGATGTTTAGAACATTGCGTCAAAACAGATTTTTGCCAGATGGCAATCTATTCTTTCTATATTTGATTTCGAAATAGAGCATATCAATGGATCTTCCAATTCTTTTCCTGACTTCTTTACTCGTGAATTCTTGCAGGGAAATGCCTCCCAAAAAGAACAAAGGTAAGGAAAAAATTCCTTCATCATCAGGAAAAGGATTAACCAACATCAAAACCTAGTTGGATGTTTGTAAATCATCCAACACTCCATTAACAATCAAAGAAGAATCCTCATCAAAATCGAAATCCTCAAACACTCAATCAGTTTCTCAAACTCAAGAAGCCCTTGCTAAATTAGTTGATATGGACCCAGCTCATGGATTGCTAAATGCAATCTCAATGGTTTTGCAATCTCAATTAGGACAAAAGATTCCAGCATTACCAGAAATTCCCCAATCAGATTCTCAGATAAAAGAATCCCAAAGAAGAAATCAGAATTTCCAAATAACAGAAATATCAACACCAACACCGATTGAAACAATTCCTTTCAGTCAAAGGTCAAAATTTTTTATAAAAACTGTTTCTAGATATGTTTTCTCAGTAGAAGAAAGCCTATTAGAAAAAGGACCCCTTTGATTTTGCAAATAAAATATTTACAAAAGATTTTTATTATGTGCCATATGATCAGTACAAAACAATCCAGTTTTATGAGAAAATTTTAACTGAAATTGGATCAATCAGATTCAAACATTTTGAAAAAGAAGGGATGATCAGTTATTCTACAGCTAGAATACTAAAAGTAATCAGCTTAAAAGAATGGCGAGTTCATCCAATCACTGCAACAAAGCTCAATATAGAACTCTTTTCAGCACAACCAAATCATCGAGCTACTTATAATTATTTCGATTATAAGCAAGCCTAGTGGAATGTGTTTTATCAGATGAATCAGAAGAGAACACATACTTGGTTAATATTTTTTGACAATTGCTTATCACATAATCTTCCTACTTGGTTTAATCATTGGTAGGAACAATTTGGTGCAACATCAGACATCATTCATCAAAATGCCAAAGAAGGATTTGATACTTTTTTGAGCCATTACAATCCTACACCTCAGGAAAAGAATTTTCCAAAAGAGATGTTGTATTTCATACATCTTGGAGTATCATGGGTCATGGCTTGGTGGTTCGAATACAAGCCAGATCGATCGTCAAATTCAATCAACTTAGTCAGAATGTACAAAATCAAATGGTGGGACAGCTTCAAAATGTGGAATAAATGTGAAAAGAATTCAATTTTAAATTGGATTAAGACTAATTCTGCAAAGTCACTACCATCCCCATCAGCAACAAAACAATATCACAACAGAGGATTTTTAATATCATCACTAGCAAGTGCAAATTCTCTAGACCAATTGATGCAAATTCTGGAAAGTGCACTAGATCTCATCAAATAATCAAAATCAGTACAAGAATCAAGTTCAGATACGGACTCAACATCTCACCACAGCGGTAACACAAATGAAGATGACTGCTATGGCATAGATTTAGGAGAACCGTAAAAATTATATCATTTAAATTTTCTGTATTATTTTGCACTGTAAGCGTAGAAATATGGTATAATACACATGTACCACAGTGCACAATCAATCAATCATTGTCAGAATATGCTCTAGCCAAACTACAGCACTGAACAAATATTGTAAAACTTTAGCTTCTTCTTCTCAATTTTCCGGATTATATTGTTTTGATATCTACAGAATGATTATATTCTCCTGAGGGTGTTTCTTCTATTACTATACCTTTTCTGATTAAAGTAGGGGTATCTATTTTTAAGAAATTTATTGGTTTAGTTGATGAAGAAGTTTCTTCTTTTATTGATTTGTTTTTTAACATTCTTTTTCTTTCTTCTAATGCTTTTAAAAATTCTTGATTAGGATTTTTAGGTATTTCAAATGGTTTAAACAAAGGAGTATTTTTGTTGATTGAAATTTTTTCATTTGTTTTATTGATTTCAATGTTTATCGTGTCTTCTATTCTATTTAATTGTTCTCCTATAGTATGCAAATGTTGATTGGTGTAATTATTTTGATTTATTATTTTCTTAGTTCCTGATCCTTCTTCTTCTATTGCATTTTTAAATGGAGTTAAACTGATTTCTGTATTCTTATGAATTACTTTTATATTACTTAATGGTGGATGATTTGATTCTATGATTTGTCCATCACTAAGTTTCCACTTATAAGAATTATTAATAACATTGATTTCTTTAGATTTCAAATAATAGTTCTCGAACCATTCGAAGAAGTATATTTAAGTACCAATTTTTTCCATGAAATTATAATATTCATCTTTTATTTTCATTTTTATATGACCAAATGTTTCAAAATACCAATTTCTAATTTTTTCATTCTTTTGAGAATTGAATTCTTGATTCAGAAGTATTTTATTTGGTACAAAGGATTCTTCTAAAATATTTAATTCTGGATCACCTAATTCTGAGAATGAAGGTTCTCCGTGTTCTGGTTCATTAGGTTGGTAAATTGGTTTGGTTATACCAAACCTATCATGAACAATTCCTGAAAGGGACGGATTCTCTTGAATATTTGATTGTCTAACCTGTTGATTATCAGATTGATTATGATATAGATTGTAAATAATAGGAGGAGGATTGGGAAGGTTTACTGATCTTCTTGAAGAAGATGTCATAGATCTTATCTCTAGTGATCTTCTTAGTTGATCAAATGATTTCCTATTGAATTGGATGGTAACTTTACCATCGGGATGTTGAACTACATTTGATGGCTTAGTGTTGTCTATTGGTTTTTTAGGAAGTGGAATTTCTACCTCTCAATGTTCTGGTAAATTGACTTCCGACCATTGAATCATTTTTAGGACTAATACATTGGCTTTGGTTAGGTCTGTTTGAATAAGCAGAGTCTAACCTCTCTTATCCATTTTATAGGCCTTAGAACCAAAAGCAGTTTTCATTAATTTGAAATATATTCTGTATATTACAACTATTGGTATTGAATCTTCTACCATTCTATAATTATGTGTTTTGATTTGAAGAGTTAATGAACTCATGATTGTTTTATCCCTAAGGGCAAGAGTGATATTTGGATGACATTCAAATTGAATTGGTCCACTACTAAAATTGGTTTCAATAGTGGCATGGATTGATCTTTCATATATTAATTCTCTAGCATCTCTAAGAACCATACAAATTGAAGTATCTAAGCCTAATTTAGTAAGAGGTTTTGCTCCTACTTGAACTAAGCTTAAATGCATATAATTCCAATCTTTTGCATATTTTTTAATTGATACTTGGTTTAGAAGCTTGATTGTTATTAAACCATCAGAAACAGGAATATCCTTTTCTTCTGTAGTTATAACATAATCATTTTTTCCAAAAATTTTCCATTTACCTATTTGGTATATCTGATCATATGATGTTTTTGGTATTTTCCATTCATCAATTGCTTTGTCAAAGTTTTTTATATGTATCTCATCCTGATTATTCAACATTGATTTCTCGGATTGCTCTATAGGAGCAAAGCTAGAAGAGGAAATAGATCTTCTAAGTAGATTCATATTTTCAAACGAGACTAATTTTTCTAAATCTTATAGATCTAGATCACGAGACTAAATTTAGTTTAATATTATGATTTCCAATTTATGACCTTTATGCAACCCTTAAACAACAAGCGGGATTTATGTTAGGCCTCAGTAGGCTTATCACAATATTAAAACTATTCCATAAAGGATTCATCTCAAGTGATTTAGAAATATAATTTTCAGATCGTCACAAAGACAATCATCTCAACTAAGAAGATACAAATATACTTATTATACCTATATACCCTGCTTAGCTCTGATACCAAAGTGCTTATCCTAAGGAATGTCTATAGAATGTTTAATATTGAATGAATTGATTATTTAATGATTAAAATATACGTCAGCTAAGTAGAACCTTTCTCCAAGTAAAGAATAAGCTCAAATTATGTAGAATAAAAACTCTACTGCGTCTTCTATTAAACAACTACTTAAATATATATATATATATATATATATATATATATACACGTATATTTTGCGGGGTGTAAGTCTAGCTAATGTTTAACTAGCAACTACTAGCTACTGGCCAATAATGAAAATACATTTGTTAAAGGTGAATAAACCTTGTACAATCTTCACATTCCTCCTTATGTTGGACTTGGCGGGAGATTCAACTTGGAAAATAAGAAACAGAATTGTGATTCAACTAACGATTTAGCGAGAATATTTGCCAATTGAACTTGTGAAGGAACATGGATAGGCTATTGGCGTAAGAAAACTAAATTTGACATGCTCACGGACATCGTGGACCTTAATGTCTACATGCATAGTTCGTAAACAAGAATTCCAAGCAATAAGCAAAGTGGATTTATTATCACAATAAAAATAATTGTAAACAAGAATTGCTTAATAATTGTAAACAAGAATTGGAATCAATAAGCGAAGTGGATTTATTATCACAATAAAAATTTAATGACTAGAATAATTGGAAGATGAAGATCTCGTATGATATAAAACACAACATAGAAGTTGTTTAGTATTATGAGCCATGTTTTTATATTTAACTTTTATTGCAGAGGTCGAAATATTAGATTATTTTTTAGTTTACCATGAAACCAAAGCATTCCTTAATACCACACAATAACTAGAAAGAGATCCGTGGTCCATTGTACTAGAACCCTAGTCTAAATTAGTATAACTAATTAAGGAAAGAGTATTAGATTTAGGTTAGTTCAAGTGATGAAATACTTTTAAGGTATTTAAGAACATGAAATAGAGCTTGTAGACGAAGTGCTTGGCTATGATAAAATTGAATTAAACAATGAATAGGTAACTAATATCAGTTCTGCTAAGAGAGATGTAAAGAAGGCTTCCAATAAGCTTGCAATAAAACATGGGATTATCAAGTAATAATCTTGCTTGATGATTAAGTTTTGAACCATTAAGAAAAGGTGTTTTAATAGGTTTGGCATTAATAATACCCACATCCATTAACACATCACAATAAATTTCTTTGGTTAATTACATGCCACTAGAAGTTTGGCAAATTTCTAGTCCTAAAATAAAACTTATTAATCCCAAAATTTTAATTGTAAATGTAGCGTTAATATCTTTTTTTAAAGTAAAATTGGAATGAGAACTTGTGCTTGGTATAAGCATATCATTGATGTATAATAGAACAACAATAGAGCCAGTAGCATCACTGTAAATAGAGAATGATCATGTGATAATTGGTTAACTCCTTTGGCAATAAAAAAATTGGATACCTCAATGTTCCATTACCTTGAAGCTTGCTTGAGGCCATATAATGAACATTTGAGTTTACAAAATCATCAAGGTTGAGCCTTATTGTATCCCTTGGGTAGTAGCATATAAATCTCTTCATTTATAACCATGTAATAGAGCATTGCTTATATCAATTTGATAAACAAGTCACTTTAGTGCAGCGGCAACAACAAAAAGAATTACCACTGTACTTAATCTAGCCATGGGAAAAAATGTATTATGATTATCCTCTCCTTCTAGTAATGTAAGGCCTTTAACTATTTTATTTTATAGTCCCACTTCAATCCTATTCCTTTGGAAAATAAGTGACTTCCCATGTATTATTAAGTTTAAGAGCATTTAGTTCCTTTTGCATTGTGTTTACCCATTCTTTTTATTAGTTACCTATGAGTACTTAGATGGCTCTAGGGTAGCTAACATATTGACTAACGAAGAAACGTAATCACTAGGATAAGACTCAAAATGATGAATGTCAAGTAAGGGTTAATGAATGATAGAAGATTGACAAGAGCGATTAAGATCATGTTTATTACTCATAAGGCAAATATTATAAGTTGTATGTATAAATTTTTGAAGTCAAGTAGGAATTCTTTCATCTGCAGCTGATTTGTAAAGTTTATTTTCGAAAGAAATAGACCGATTTAGATCAACGGAAAGTTAAGTAGAAAAAACAATGGATTGGTAAAAGTGGAAGAACTTAGAAGATTACTAGGATGACCAGGATAAGGTGTATCAAGGAAAACGTGATTTTTTGTTATGGATTGAGAAGCAGGTGAAATGACATCTGATTCGTACTGTTGATAAGGAAAAATATGTTAAAAGAAAATAATATCCCTACTAACTATTTGTAAGTGAATCCAAGAATGCCATAAAGCCGAAAACACCTACTAGAAAAAAGGAATGATAAAGCGTGATGAAGAAATAAAAATCAAAAGTAGCTATATAAACATCTTCGATTGGGATTGCAACTAGCTCCATCTCTTTTATCTACTTTGTCTTATACCTTGATGACAAAGTAAGTGTAGCAGTAAGGGCTTCATAGCTACTTTCATTCTAAAGGAAACCGAAGAAGAAACCTATAGTCAATAGAAGCCCTCATTTCATGTTTGATCTTTCAATAAGTAGTCAGATTTAACATTGATTGAAGTAGCCATTAGAAAGAAGGCACCAGTCAGACTAGCATTGGGTAGGATGTAGTGAATGCTTGCTACTTCATCTAAGAGAAAAGAATCATAGATATGTCAATCATTATAAAGAAGAAATACGATAAAAGTTTTCCTCTTATATATCAACTGTAGCAAAACTATGAAAGGAAGCTAGCAATATACAAAGGATTTGCTGAGGCCTCGAGCTAAGGGGAAATCAGGTCTAACACTAAGGCTATTTCTTTTTCAAAAGTTAGTTCTTGTAGCTTCGCGATTATGCAATAACTAAAAAAAGGTTGCATTAATGTTTAGATTGGTTAATTACATTGTAATTACCTCTACTAGTATTAGAAGTGATAATAAAAGTATGAGATGAATACTATTGAATAATGATGGGAAATTCTTTAGCATTAAAATGGGGTACTTAAGAAGAATAGGTTATTTTGACTAATATCATCACAAATTCTTCTAATATCAAAAAGGAATTTGCAAGATTTTTCCACTAATGAATTTCCTCTCTATTTAACCAGTTAGTTTATACAGGAAGGGACTTCCTTTGTTGCTAGGACACTTGGAGGCATACCATCTAAAAAAGCTTCTAAGTACGTACGACTCTTAGTATGTGACTTATTTGTCTAGAGAAATGAAAACCTAGGCTGGCTATTAAAATCATATAAAAAATTATTAGAGGATGGTTCTCTCTCCTTTCTATGCCCTTTCATGTAGATTCCCCATCAACGAATTAAAAACTTATAGCATGTTAAGAGTAAGGAATTGAGATTTTGCTTTTCATTTTTATTTTTATAAATTTTCCATCTTTTGAGGTCAAGGGAAATTGACTGATTGAGTTTGGCATGAGGCATGTATATCATGTGAATGCTTTTAAAATACTTGTGGAAGTGCTTTAACGAAAAACTTTTGTCAAGACTAGTTTGGACTAGCGCTTCGATTGTGTTATCTATTTGTTTGTTAGAAAGATCAAAGACTTGATGACCCCTTTGTCTATGTTCATAGTCTAAAAATACACACTTTACACCTCTTGGATCAAGCTTGTTCTTAAGAGAAGAATGTTTAGCTATGTAGTAAAAACATTTTATAACTTTTAAGTTATTTTATGAGGTGGTTGTCCAAAGAGCATTTCAAATCATTTTTTTTTTCAACCCTAAACTCTCCATAGATATTTTATTGATAGGATGTGTAGCAGTTAGGATACATAGATCTCAAAAGTGTTTAGGTAAGCTAGCATGGATTCTCAAAGCCCTCAAAGTGTCAAGTGAATGTCTATGTTTTCTCTTTACCTTACCATTTTGTTGTAGTGTAAATGGTTTTGCAATGATGTTGTAAATTCAAATTCCATAATTAATAAATAAAAAGATTTAAGAAAAATATAAGGAATTTATAAAAAATAAGAGAGTTGGTATGGCATATAAAATAATGTAAGTAGTAGGGGCAAAATGGTCTAAGGGAAAGTTTGAAACCCTTATTTCCTGCTAAGTTATTTGATTTACCCACTATTCCCTATTCTGCCTTATGTTTCTTTTTAACAAACTAGAAAACTCATAAGAGAACTCTCAAGAAGATCATTAAGGTTTGGATTTAAGGGATTTTGTACTTTTCAAATGAAGCAAAATCTAAGATTTCACAAGGAAATAGCGAATATGGGTAAGTTACAATGTACACTCCATGAAATTTTTTTTTTTCTCTAGAATTAGTGAAGGAAGCTTAAAAAATTTGTTTTTACAGAAGTAGGGACTAAGAATTGTAGGTTAGAGCATCCTTGCATCAAGAAACAACTAGTTACTCTTAAACCTCTAATTTATCAAAAGTTTCATTCTTGTTATGGATTGTTAGAATTGAAGAGTTAGCTGTGATTTGGGGTTGAGATCTCTATATTGAAGATTGAAAGGCATTGTGGAGTCTTTGGAGACAAGTTTAGAAGTGCAAAAGGTTAGGGAAATGGAAGTTTTGTGTTTGAGTTCGAGATTGGGGTTGAACAAGGGAAGAATTGCGGTAATTTGTAGAAAACTGCATATTACAGTTGGTGTGCGAATGCCATGCATGGTAGAGTCTGGATGTTAGGGGTCTGTAACTCACAAACTTAAGTTGTTGACTAGCATTAGATGCCTAACCCTCTAGCATTCGGATGCTATGTCTACTACAACATATAGAAGGTTTCTATTTCCTTCCTTGGTGCCTTTTCAACTTGCTTTTCCATCCTAAAACATCTTTAACATGTTTTTAAACAAGTTTTTTGAATCAAAACGACAATAAAACTTCACTTTCCCCTAAAGATTGATTTATGGTTCTCGTAGATACTTAAGTCCTAGTTAGGGGGATGGGGTAGAAGGAACGAGTAATGGTGTTAATAACTTAGATTAAGAACAGAGTTCCTTGTTTGGGTATGTACCAAGTTGTATAACATTGAAGACAGCACTTCGTTGGAGATAGGTATAAGATACATGGATGTATGTTGTATGTGCTAGGATAGAACTTTAAACTAGACTTAACTAAACTTTGACTTTAATTAAGTGTACTGCTTGTGATTATCTTTAATTATCTACTAATAACGTCCTGTGGTGTTAGTGAGGCATCTGGTGATCTTTGCATGATACTGTCTTAAGTGGAGTCCTACATTAAAATGACCTAGATAGATTTAGGATGGTTATCGATTACTTAGGTGTTGGGAAGGACATAATATCAATACCCATGAATTATCTATAATGTGTCTGTAGGGGTCTTAAGTAACCTCAAGTATCAGGATGCTGAGACTGTGTTGCTTGTAGACTTATTAAATAAATACTAAATTGGTTGATTGCTTCATTTAATATGATTACTCGCATAGTTGTTAAAATCGTGATCTTATTCATGCGATTTTATGAGTTTACGATTTTAGAAAACCCTTCAAATTAACTCATGTATAAACTCTTTTTCGTGTAGAAACTTACGTTTTTGATTAAGTTTAACGATTATACATATCTATGTTGAATGGCTAAAAAATAAAAAAATACAACTAAGCTTTCACGAACCATTAACTATCAGGACATTACATCATCTTTTCTATCCTATTTTATTTTATTTTTTCTCTTTTTTAATCTCTTATTTTATGTTTATAACATTCACTCAGGTTTTAACTCTAATAGCAAAGATTATAAGAAAAACTATATATTTCAATTTATATCATTAGTAATTTGTAAAGAGTTAAAATATTCAATTCCCTTTAGTACATTTTTTTTTTCAAAAGAAAATCATGGAAAAAGTTTAATTTTGACTTTATTTATTCTTCTTCTATACATGTTTAATTATATATTATGAAGAATTTTTTTATGAAAAAAGAACTTAATCTCTTCATTTCTGTATTTCCATTATGCATTTTAAGTTTTGAATAACTACTATAAGTATTTCCATAGTTTTTTAAAGCTATTTTACATAATTTATAGAAGCTTATGTTTTTACATTTCAATTTTATATTTTGATTCTACTAAACCTAAAGCGATTCTACATAGAATCACGAGTTTAATAACCTTGATTACTCATGTGTGTTTATGCCTGTGGCTTATGTGTTCATGCGCATGTGTGTGGTAACCTATACTTGGCATTAGCTTGCCCTTTCAAGGATTATTGTTTTTCAATTGCAGGTTTAAGGTATGAGGACTATGGTGACTATTATATGGATGATGCGAGTTATCATTATATGTACTACAACGAGGAGGGTAATTATTATTATAGTGATGATAGAGCAAGGATAACGTAGTTTAGATACTAAGAGTGAATCGTTGAAGACTTTTTGTTTTTGTTTCTTATTGTACATATTGAGACTATGTTGATTATTTGGCATTGCCCATGACTCCTATAGTTGATGTTTATTAGGTTATCACTTGTAGGAGCTGTGAGACTCCAAGTCATTTATTCTAGAGTTATTTTGAGTTATAGGTCCTTTCACTTATGACAGTTAGTTTCTTTTATGATGCAATATGTGGAGACTGAGTGGTCATTATTCTACTCTTCTTTCATATTTTTGGTTAATTAAATTGTGAGTTAGCAGCTTTGATTACTTATGTGGAATACAGATAGGTACAAGGATCCTTATTTGCCTTAGTGTGTTTGTCTTTAGGACTAATACATGGTAGAGTTGTGGCTTCTTGGGATTCAGGGCATTACAAATGCACTATTCCTAGGTTATGAAACATGGATTAGCATGTTGTGGACAAAAACTTTAGACCATTATTAGTTTGTATGAACATAAGAATTTTGAGAAATGATTAAGGACATATTGAAGAAATCAACTTAAGACAAAACAAGTTTGTGACTTATGATAAAGAAGATAAGTCCATGTAGATATAGTATAATCATCCATAATTTTGTGAAAAATTGAACCCTTGATGAAGGAATATGATAAGGCCTCCAAATGTTAATATGTAACAATTGAAAAGCAAATTTGGAAACATGTGTGCTTTAAAGAAATGGAAGCCTATGAAACTTAGCTTTTTGACAAGTTACATATACGAAATTATCAAAATATAAGTGTTTGCTCATGTTCAAATCTCTAAGTTTTGAAACTGAAACATGATTAAGACAAGCATAGAGGAGTGGAATCACTATCATTACAAAACTCAAAAGTAAAAACTGATAACACATTATCTTGACCATTTGAAGAAGCAAGTATCCTAAGGTCTTCTAAATTAAGAAAATACAACTCTTTTATTGCCTTTATTGATGCAATTAGTTTACTGGTTGTCAGGTCTTGAAAAACACATTCAAAAGCATTAAACTTGGCCACAATTGATTGAGTTATAACAAGCTTATGGATGGACAAGAGGTTATGTGTCAATTGTGGTTATAAGAAAACACTATGGATAGCAAGAAATGCTAAAATGATAACTGATCCAACTATGTCAACACTTAACATCCACTTATCGAGTAGTTTAATGGAAATTAGTAAAGTCAATTGTTGAATATTGTGTAAGAGAGAAGAAAATAGGGTAATGCAACCTATGCCCCTTGTGTCTGTTGTTGGATGAGCCAAATTATTACTCGTTGAAATAAAAAAAAAAGGCAAGTTTAGAGTACCTACAAGTGAAACAATGTTTGTTGCTGGTTTCTCTTGAACAACTACGTTTTTTATCATCTACATCATTTTGTCATAAAGACTATGTAAGAATTGTTTGCCAACATTATGAGAACTATTACACGGACTTGAATTCCCTCTTCCAGTGCAAATATCATCAACAACATCAAAATAATGATCAAAAGGTGTATTGAGAACCTAATCATTTGGATTTTGCACACAATTAACTTGTTTGCCCTTCTAGATCTTCTTTCCTTTGTAATGTACCAATCATGGCACCTAATCAATTGGAAACAATTCTCAATCACCTATCCTTCATTTGGATAGTGTTTATAGAATAGTTTTTATGCTTTTTTCTTGTCACTAACAAATTTGACCTATTCCCCTTTATTCGAATAGAAAGCCAATACTTTCACATTTGAATGTAAATTTCCAGTTACTTACCTTTTCTTAAGTCCTTATATGCATTTTTCAAACCCATTAAAAACTGAATCGGCTTGTTTCTTAATTTATAATATGTTATCTTTTCTTTCAAATTACACAAATAATCCTCCATTTGTCCATTATAACACATAAGATAAGCGTTTAGAGAATTAAGTTCATCCTATTACCTTATAATTTTATCACCATAAGCTCTTACAATCGGATTATTTGTTTTAGATTACAAATATCATGTTGCAACTAATAAACCGATGGACTATTAGACACCCCGTATTGTTCATTCACTCGACACCATAATTCTTGAGTAGATGAGTATACAAAAAGTTTTGAGCTAAATCATTTTGCATGGAATTCAACAACTATCATCTGACTATATAGTCATTCCTTATCCATTAAATTTGATTGGGAGAATTTTTATGAGGCTTTACGATAGTTTCATCCACAAAGCCTAATATCAATTTGGCAGATAGGGCCATTTTAATGTATTTACTCCATAACAAGAAATTGTTGCTCTTGAAAACTATATTTCCAATGCCCATTTTTGGATTGTTTGATCCAAAGAAATAAAATGGATTAGAAATAACAATTCCCCTAAATTTGCCCTATATTCATCATGAAAGAGAAACCAATACAAACAAATAGGAAAGAGCAAAAGGAAGACAAAAAATGATATTACGAAATTGCAAACCTTCACTTGATACCATGGGATGATTTAGGAGTTGTTCTAATCAAGTTGGCATTGAAGTTTCTAGAATTAAGCTTTTGTACTTTGTGTCATAGTAATGTAATGGATGAAAATTGAAACTTCCAAACTAATCGATTTAACTTCTATGTTTAAGTAGTCTTTAACTAACAATTATTAGCCACTAGCTAACAATAAAAATACATCTATCAAAGATAAATAATGCGTATACAAGCTTCACAACTACTTGAGTAGTTTGAGCTTAGGCTCGACTAGATTAACCTAGCTATAAACATTAAATTGAGCATTAGTAGCTCATTAGTAGGTTTAACTCATTTATACCTCTCACCATTTGCCTTTTTTTTTTTATCTCTAATGGTTGTGCTTGGCCTCTTATGAGGTTTGTGAAGCCGTTAAAGTTAAGTTTGACTTACCCTTAAGGTTAGTCAATTTAGTTAAAGAAGTGGGACTAGTTGCTTAATGTTGCTTATGTTTGGTCACGATGGACATGGTCTAAAGTTCAGTTTTTCTAGGCTTTGCTAAGAAGTGGGGGCAAAATGTCAAATGTACGATGAGGTCAATGATATGAACTTATGTTGTTTTGAGCTTTTTAAATGTTTCTAAAGGAGAAGTTAGGATGTGACTTGGATGTCGGTGGTTTTTTATGGTTGATTGCATTGGCATGTATAGTGTTTCTATAATAAATAAGATAGAAAGTAGACATTAAGAAAACATAAAACAATAAGTTGTAGGAGCCAAAACAAAAGCCTACTTAGTGTTGGTTAGATATACATTCAATCAATCGATTTGGGATTGGTTGACCACTCTTGGCATCTAACTACTTAAAGTAGAAATGGGATACAACAAGCTCTTAAAGAAGTCATTTCTCCGACTCTTTTCTACGGAGCAATAACAAGTTCGAAAAAGCTACCCTTTTTGAAAAGATTCTTCAAAGCAGTACTGATCTCCCTTTAATGCATTTCATACGAACATATCTAATAAATGAGTATTCTAGGGAAGAAAATAGAGTAACAATAAAAAGTCTTAAAGAGTTATATACCTCAAATTTAGAATTGCTTAATATTATATCCAATTAAAATTTTGCTAATTAAGTTTACTACTTGCTACTTCCTTTTTATTTAAAAAAGATAAAGTTGACTGACATACTTTTGTCTAAGAGTCTAAGTATAACAAGTGGAGATAAAGGTAATAATTTAACAAGCAAAACATTGTTTCAGTTTGACATTTAGTAAATTTAAACATCTAAGTGTAAAATTAAAAAATATTCAAAGTTCAGATACTAATTGTGACACCACTCCTTTTCTTTATTAATACTTGTGTCTTCTTTTCCTCATACAATAAAAGAAAAACCATAAGTCACATGAGTACTTCTGCTAGGTAATAAGGATGAGTAGTATAGGTTGGGTATAGTATGAATTCCTATTAGATCACCTCATATCCTCATACAGAAACTCACCACACCTCTAACCATACGTCACTATCGCTTGCCTTAACCTATTTGTCTTAATAGATATGGTAGATCCACAAAACTATTCTTTCTATGTAGAATTGTTGGATGACAAAAGGGACTTTTGATAACGGAATCTAATTTGGTTTACTATAGTAGTGGGTCAAGGTTGGTATGAAAAAAGGCTCATTTTCTTTCTTTTTCATGCCATAATAAGTATTTAGAGAAAATGAATAAGACTAAAGCAATGAATCTACACTAAAAAGGCTAATTGTTCTATCTTATCTTATAGATACAAGCTCTTAAATTTTGAAACGAAATCTAACTCGTAAAATATAAGAACCAAATTACTAAAAAAAAAAAAAAACAGGTATCACTTTAGAACTTATACCTTGTAGAACCAATACATCACATGGTACTAGGAATTGGTAAAATTTATTATTATATTTTTATGATTTAAAGTTTTTGAGGTGAAATAGCAGACTATCTGTTAATTTTTCCACATACTTATAATTGGTACATTCATCAATTTTGTAATATCTAACAATTTAATCACATATTTTTCAATTACATATGTATCATACAGTAGATCGTAAATCTCATAATATAACTTTAAACAATTAATCATAAAATGTTAATACAAAACTACAATCTATTACAATGCCCAAATTCAACATAGATAGCATATTGGAACATTAGATGAAAAATATATCATGATAAAATAAACCAAACATCAATCATATGTACTCCAATCGCAATCATTTTTCTTTAGTGTGCAAATAGGCTTTAGTATATGTTAAGTTAATACTATTATATACACTTTAATTTTAATTATGTGACCATGTTTCTGTTTGAATCCTTAACCTTTTTTCTTTCTATTTGAATACTCAATGTTTTTCAAACATTTATAAACTATGAGGTTTGTTAACACTGTTAACTTTCCCATCCACAAGACACATGGTAGCATTTCATTTGTTGAGATGATTAATTTAAATAAATGATCTAATTAAATAAACAAAAATGAGAAATAATAAAAACGTAGAAACTAAAAAAAAGGAAAGAAAGTAGGAAGAAAAAAAAAAGTAGAATCTAACCAAACTTATAATCAACAATTTGGTGGTGTGTTGTTTGACCCATTTACCCTGGAGGTCGGTGCAAGCTCCTAAGAAGGTGCGTGACCACCTACCTCGATAAAATCTAAGACAAGGAAAAAAAAGTTGAAAACTTAATCCAGTTGTAGCCACTTAAGGAGGTAAATGGCCAGCCATCTTTAAGGACATCCAAAAGAAAAAGAAAGAAACACTACAAACCTAATCGAGACATGTAACACAATTGATCGGGTTCGGTTTTTCAACTTTTTTTTTCCTTTTATTCTTTAAGATTTCATGGTGGTGGATAGTCATCTTCTTACTTTTATTGGTAGATTGTGAATAGGATCATCTTGAGACATGGAGATGGCTAGCCTAACTCTACTTTTTTTTTTTAAAAAAAGACTTTTGCCTTTGCTTTTTTTTTTTTTAATTATTTTATCTAATTTATCCTTATTTATATTATACATTTAAATTATTTATGTTGATGGAAATTTAATAAAGTTATTGAAGGCCTAGATTTTAAACATTGGAAAATGTTGAGGACTTGAAAATGGTTAACACTCAAATAGAAAATTGGTCAAATGTTGTGAACTAATAGTGCTCTATTTTCATATAATTAATTAGGAACTTTTATGGAGTGTGTATTGATTCTCTCTAACCTACATCCCCTTAAATTAGAGTACAGGTTTGAGGATAAATATAAGATATAAAGATGGGTATAGAATATAGGAATTTTATATCTTATACCATTAGATATAGGAGTGAGTCTTAGAAAACTAGAGCTAAAAGGTATCTTGTTTAGTCCATTCATGACCTATTTAATCACATATTACAGAGTAGATTTTACGTTTAATAGATTTATCTATTTAACTTCATTTGATATGATTCCTTGTCGTAGACAATATTTTAATATTCATCAACTTTTGTTATAAGCGAAAGCACCTCCTCGTTGACAAGGAGCATGAAAATAATTGTGCAAAGACGGTTGACAAAGGTGAATATTTAAATTGAAGAATGGTACGAAGAAATTAAGTGTTTGTTAGGTTAACTCACATGGGAATCCTCGCATGAATTACTAACAAGACAGAAATCGTGTCACGGGCTGCTAGTAAATCACAGGATCTGAGAATTTGCTATCTGAGGTATGAATCCACAATCTGAAAGTAGTGTAACTTCCCCATTTCTTGTCTTTGTGAAGCATGGGTTCACATAATGATATAGAAGCCAAGTTGCATAATTTTTTCAAAGTCAGAGATGCCAAAGTTTGTTTTTGTTTTTCCTATATTTGAGGGAACAAATTTTGCCTCCGGTGGCCAAGATGCAGAGAAGAAACATAACAACGTAAGAGCAAATGGAGGTCCTATAGACATGTGAATCTTCTTGACCATCCTAGTTGTCCCTATTTTTAACCTATTCTTGTACCTGCTTTCCTGCCTAGTAGCTTTAGCATTCAAGTGTTTCATGAGTTGATTATCGCGTAAAGTATTTAATTTCGATGTGATCTAATGTTCCTCATGTTTTCCTTGAATGAAGATTCGATATGGACAAATTTGAAAAGGAATACATATATAGCAATAGATTTTGATGACTTTGAATAGAATAAATGGAAAAGATCAATTAATCACATTTCATACTAATAGTTGATGAATTTTTTATAGATAGGTTTGAAGTTACACCTCGTGATAACGAGTGAAACAACAACAAAGTTCAATGTTTGGATAAAAAAAGTAAGAGTAAGATTAGAATGTGATGTGTTAGTTAAGACTTTGATGTGTAACTTTCACAGTAGGATGTGCCATGTTGACATATTTATATAGATTTTGGACCTATCTAGTAATTATTTGCAGTTTGGCCAAAAATTTTCATTGCCTGAATTCCAAAATTTGATCTAAGTTTAGTGAGCTAAAGTTAATTATTATTGTTTTTCTTTTTCATTTAATCTCGAACCTTCCCATTGTTATTATGATGAAGCTAAAATTTATGCATAATATGCCAAGTCCTAGTTGTAAAGGATAGGGGTAAGTGAGTACAAGATAGGTAGGATATAATACCTTATCTATACCCGTATCTTACCTTACAAGTATAGGTTTTAAAATTTTTGTACTCAGAACTTATTCTTTAGTATCTAGGAATTACTTTATACCCTATAGAATTTGTAGGGTATCCTTTAGAACTTGTATTTTTTTATTTATTTATCTTATTTTGAAATATTATATCACATATAATTAATATTAAACTTGTAACTATACTAAACGATCAAATAGTTATATTTGAAAGGTTCTTATATTTGCAATACATCTAATCATAATAATATGAAACTTTAGTAGGTAGAATAAATAAAATCCTTGCAATTGGAAACGTTCAACCCTTGATTGAATTATGCTAAATTATTTTTTATATCCTTTCCTTTTAAATTATCAAAATAAAATTTTCTCAAATTATAAAATTATTATATTTAGAATACAAAAACAAGGTTTTACCCAAAAAAAGGAAAATAATAAGAGGGAGGAACATGATAGCAAATACAAGAGGGTATAACCTTAGGGTTTTTTTATAAGTTGGTATAGGATAGTCTTTAATCTGTAATTTGTATGCTATAGAGTACATGTTTTAATGTGAGTATATGGTATCTTAACGTCATATCCATATCTTACACTATGGGAGCAAGTTTTGGAAAATTACTATCCGAAACCTACCCTATCACCCTCTTTACCCACCCAAACCCTACCTTTACTAATACGACTTCGAGTGTATGTAGTGGACATGAACTATGAATGGGCATTCGGAGTTCAACTGGACATGAGGAATAGGAAGTGAAATGGGGTTTTGAATGTGAATGTGGATGGATATTAGCATCAAGATATAAACACAATCAAGGGTCGAGCTTGAAATGGGTTTCGATATGACTCACAAAAACCAAATTAAGGTTCGGGGTTTTAAATAAGGATTAAATATGACTCACTAAGTTGCTTAAATGAAAGGGTTCGCTACAATCTCAAGAATAAGATCGATAAGAATACAAGAAATATTAAGGAGTAAAACAACACTCAATAATCCGAAGCACAAGTTTGAACATTTCACAAAGATATCAAGTATATTTTTTCTTAAAGGAAGGTTTAACCCCCATTGTTAATTACAAACGCTACTATTTATAGTACATCCTAAAACCTTAGTGGCAAGAATGTACATAGAGTACAAGACCTTAAACGTTAAAGTAGGCCCACGACTAAATTTAAGGAAAATATTTACAAGCGTACAAAATTGTGTACTTAACAGGAGGGACGGCATGTAGGTCATCTGAGCTATCCTGGAATGAGTAAGACTTCAATTGGGTAAGGTTGACAGTTGGATGTCTTGGTTTAGGTAGGAGTTGCTGAGGTCCTCCAATGCTTAGTTGATTGGTTAGCACTAAGTTTAGTGTCGTGCTAAGCTCTAGGTTGTTTAGTCTCTCAGCTTCTTAGTAGACGACAAATCTGATCTTGAGTCATTTCTTTTCTCCCTTTCGACCTTCTGGTATTGGTTTAGCCTCGGATGGGGCAAGTTAACCTCGGCCAGGGATAGGATAGCCTTTATTTAGAATAGGTTGGCCTAGGTTTAGAACACGTTGGTTTTGGCTTCGAATGCGTCAACCTCCACCTAGAGATAGTCATAAGTTGATTCTTATCACTTACCTACCCGGAACTTACCTAGTGGAGTAGATTCTAGGTAGATAAATTGTGTAGTAGAGTTACCCACTCACTCCTAGTAAAGGGGGATGTTGTGGCAATAAAGGGAACAAGTTAGTACAATGACTTAATGGTGAAGCTAAAGGTGGTGTTGGAGTAGTTAGGAATAACCACTTTAATATGTAAGTTAGTAGGGTTGAAGTGTATAAAGTGTTTAGATAAAAGATTACAAGTAATAAAGGGGGGTAGAGATTTACATAGTACTTGATTAGCTATTTATTGGCAAGACTTCATAACCATTTAAGCATAACAGTTCAATTGCTTGCATGCCTTTTTATCAACTACATGGACCATGTCCTAATTTTAGGGGAGTGGGATAATTGACCTTGATGTAATAACTGCTGATATGTTAGCTCCCTTTACCATAATTCAAAGTGTTTAAACATGTAGGTCGAGGTTAAGGAACTTAAGCCTTAAGTGCTAGACCTCTATAGCCTTTGCTCTTTGTTTCTATTTCAAACATTTTTAAGGAGTTCACTTATGACTTTGCTAACCTTGAGCTTTATTGAAGAGTATACTTCAATCCTTACATATGGACGTAGGTCTAACAAACTTAGATAGGTCGGATTAGGCCAAATTAAAATAACTTGGCCAGTCCTTTAGGAGGTTGTTCTAGCCTTACTGTGCCTTAGGTGAAAATCTTCTATTAACAATGTATATATGGTATTACTATAGTTCGCATAAAACATGTGATTAGTGTGTTGATGGATTTAGAGATGTCTTAATTCGATGATACATTTATGGACGTTATATGAAGAGGTATTAAAGGAGGAATAAACAAACTCAGTGTTTCGTTTATGCTAATGTGACAAAAGATTCAATTATGTGTTTTTAAGTTGTTCTTGATATGTTCTTCAAAGTAGTTGATTTGACTTTTCTGGAGGCATTTTGATAACCTTCCTCATTATTCTCAACCTTAAAGTGTGCAAAATGTTTATAAATGAGAAAATTAGCATCCTATTTATAAATTTTGGAGGCTGATGTGGATGGTTATATGAGTTCGAGATGGATGATTGGGAACTGTTATTACTTATTGTGTCTAAATTTCAGTTTTATTTTCTTTAATTCAATTAATATTAAATCATAACTTATTTAATATTAACCTATGACTAAGGATTAAGAAAAATCTAGTTTTCTAAAGAGTTTGAAGTTTTTTTTTTAAATTTATCACCCAATTAAGGTCAGGAAAAGGGTTAGGTTGGGACCAATTAGGTGGATTAATTACCATTGGACAATAAGAAATTTGAATTTAAACACAATTTTCGAAAACCATAGATATTGGATTCAAAAGCTATCCTATTAAACCTCAAATGTGTACTACTTTAAACTTTTAAAATTAATAATTATCCTTCAAATTTACCCTTTTATTTGAAATACAATCTAATTTACAAGCAAAAAGAAAAAGAAATTGAAAACTAAATTTATTTATGTAGAAAAGGGGAAAATAAAAATTTTTCCCATTTTAAGTTACTTCATAAGTACCTATATACCTATTATTTGAGATTGGATTTCTGTAGTTCATATTTAAAAATTTAGGTATCGATTTATGTTAATTTTGGAAAAAAGGTTGGATTTATATTTTCAATTTGCTCATTTAATTTAGGGAAAATTCTACAATTTTCTAACTTTTTATGTCCTATTTTTTAAAAATTCTAAATTAGCCCCAATTCTTGAAAAAGGTTTACTATTTTTTCTATAAAAAATCTTTGCTAAGTGAGAAAAAAAAATCTTTAATTTTCAAGAGCTTTTTCTTAACTAATAAAACTTGTGTTATTACTATTATTTTTTTTACACCATTTTTTCTTATAAAAAAAAGCATCTTTTAAAGCAAATGTTTTTTGAAAAATAAAGAGGTCCTATACTTTTGGGATGGATTTATTGGAGGGAGGTAAAGGGCTTTTGAAATGGTTTATATATGTATATATATATTTAAATGAAATAAAGGTAAAAGAAGAAGGAAAAGAGAAAAAGGACCTACCTAGAGCAAATTTACAGGATGTAAAGTAGGTTTGTAAGGGAAACTAGGTCAAAATTAGGTCAAAGTCGCAACTATAAATAAAGGGCTTCGTATACCTCATTCAATGGTTAAAGAGAGCTGGGAAGCATTGAGAGTAGCTTTTGGAGGTTAGCAAAGCTATTTTGGTAGATGGTTTGGCATTAGGTGTGGCGCTTGAAGTTGCTTGAAGACAGTAAAGGGTTTTTGAAAACCTGAAGCCTTGGGTCTAGTGGTTAAAGGACATAGAAGAGAATGGGGGTAATGGTTTTTGTGCGTACATTGATGGGAAACCTAGTAGTAGTTTGGGTTTGTCTCAAAATTGACTAGAAATTGAAAATTTCTAGAGTGATTAGAAATGAGGAAATCTTAACCTATAATAATAGGGAGAAAAAGTGATGAAAACTCTACAAGGACATCATAGGGAGAAGATTGATGCATGGAATGCTTACCAGAGCTCTAATTTATAGTGCTAGAGCTTGAATCAAAGATAGAAGGTAGTTAAATGCCATAAACCTAAGCTTGAATGCACAATTTGAAAGGGAAAAATGTTTAATTGATAGTTAGAACTTGTTTGTTAAGAGTTCAAATTTGTTCAGTTACTTACAAGCTTTAAAATTGCCCATTAACATTTGAGTCAACACTGATCTTAAATTGCAAAATCGAGGTATTTTTTTTTTCAATTTTTAAACTCCAATTAGACCAAATTAACTTGTTTTTGGTATAATTTGATAGAACTCCATGTGTTCTTCATAATTTTGCCAAAAAGTTAATGAAAATTTGAAAAGAAAAAGGTTAAAAATGATCATGAACTAAGCTGTTTGAGATGGTAAATTCAATGTAGAAGACAATAAAAAATACCTTGAAGATGTACCTTCTTTGTAAAAAGAAGAATGTGCAATCCATGTACACAAGTGTAAGATCAAACCCAACTTCCCCTATGCCATGCATGTGTTTTATCCATTAGGCTATTAACCTATGCTTTATTTATCTATGTAAATCAAATGCATTTAAGGGTTTTAAAACAATTAAGGTCTTATTAAAGGGACCAAATTTAGTTTGGGCCTAAATGAATTCCTAATGGACTATTTATGTAAAAATGAGACTGCAATGCTAATGAATCTACCAACACCTCAACTTCAAATCATTTTACGAATTTTCTTAAATCTTCCTTATTATTTATTTATTTATTTATCTATCACTCTCCCTTTTTCTTGAATTTTGTTATTTTTTTTTTCATGCTTTCTATTTTTTTTCCTTTCTTTATTTATTTTTCTATTTTTTTAATTAGGACTTTTTTTCCCAACATTTTTAAAAATTGTAGTAAGACAAAAATGGAGTGTCTACATTATTGGTGGTTATTGAATCACTCCTAATGATATAATAATGGTCGAAATCTATTCCTTCTTTCTTATGGATATGAGCTTCAATAAAGTAGGCTTGCATTATGTGCTTGTATAAGTTAGAGACTTATAATAAAAGGAAGAACCTAACTGTATTACAAAGAAGCCCATCCTCATTTCAATATGTTGGTCTCATATAAGATATCAAGAAGGGGTGGGGGGTGGTATGTAAATTGATATCTTTACCTTTTGAAACTTTTTCGATGTAAAATAAAATTTACTTCTCTTAACAACTTATAATGATGAATAATGATAATTTAATGATTCAATACACAATAATTAATAAAGCAAATTAAAAGAGTAGGGAAGGAGAATATCAAATAGAGATTTTATAGAGCTTTGGCCTCTTGCCTACTACTCTCTTCCAAGTCTACTACTAGGAACTCGGTCTACTTCATTGGTACCGTTCCACTATAACAAATCACAAACTAATTACAAGCATTTATCGCAATGACTTTACAACACTTTGCTCTGCCTATCTAACCTCTTAATAATCTAGGCTAATACAGATCTGTAGAGTACAAACTATTTTTTCTCTATAATAAAGATAAATATTACAAGTGAGAACAAAAATATAAGTCTCAAATAATTTTGCACTTGAAAGAAATAATGTTTGTTGTAGAATTTTGATTCGGTGTGGCTCTCTGAAGAAGTACCTGAAGAACTTTCTCAAGCTTTTCAGAAGGTAAAAACTGATTAAGAATCTTTTGTGCAACAATAGTATTTCTTCAGAGTTGTGTATAATTAATTCGAATATGATTTAAGGCTATTTTCAACGTTATACTTCCAGACTTATTTTCTGAACAACCTTTTGAAGAATATCAATCTTTTGTTTTTGAAGTTTCTGAATAAATTTCTGAAGTTTTTGAATAAACTTCTGAAGTTTCTGAATAAACTTTTGAAGTTTCTGAATAAACTTTTGAAGTGTTGTACCAATTCTTCTTATAAAAGCTTCTGAAATACTTTCTGAAGATTTTCTAGACTAGTCTATATTCAATCCATTCAAAACTTCTGAATAAGTTTCTGAATGCAACTTAATTTTGTGAAATTAAACTTTTTGAAGAACTTTCTAAATACTTGTACACTCGTTAATTCATTAGTGTTCTTCTCTTTTTTTGTTATCATAAAAAACCATAAGAGATATCTAACACAATACATATTTTAGTGATGAAGTCCAAATGAGCTCTGAAGGACCTTTTTTGAGTTTACTTTTTGTGCACAAGACAACTAAGGAAAGTTGAGAGTGGGAAAAGCTAGTTTATCAATTTCTATTTTGAGCTTACTGGCTAAATCTCCTTAAAAAATCCCTTACTGGGTCTAGTCCTTCAAGTGCCAATGGGCTTTTAGAGATCTCTATTAGAGTTAAGCCTCACAGCTCGCCACAATTAGATATTAACACATGTAAAAAGACAAATGACATTCAAGTAATAAATACATCTTAAAAATAGTAAATGACAATTAGAGATTTGAACTCAAGACCCCACATTTGTAAAATAAATACCTAACATTTAAGTTATACTTCATTTGATATCATATTTTGCTCTTTAAAATATATAGGGGAAACTATAAATAATCCCTTTAAATTTTGATTTAGGTGCAAATTAATTTCTTGAAATTTTAAAGTGTGTTTTAAGACCTTCTAAACTTTGATAAATTGGTAAATAACCCCTACAAATTGAAAATAACTTTCTTAAATTTTATTTTTGATGCACAAATACCTTTTAAATTTATCAAAATGTGTTTTAAAACTCACTAAATTTTGACAATAGTATGATTTTTTCTAACTACAAAGGAAAATATTCTTTATGTTGCTAATTTATTAAGGTTTAGGGGATATTAAAGTATATTTTGAAAGTTCAAGGGGTTAATTCATACTTAAGTCAAAATTTAGAAAGGTTATTTACAATTTCTTCAAATATATATTCAGTAGATATATTTTTCCTGTTCTAAAAATTTTTAAAAGTAACTTTTTCTAAACTTGGGAGAGCAGAGCCCCCTATTAGCCCCTTCGTAGACTCGCCCTTGCATTCAAGTTAGATATGTAAAATTGGTAAATCAATTGGAAACGTAAACATCCTGCTAAGTTTAATATGTAAACTTAGTTAAAAATACAAGTTTGTATGAGAAAAATTTCTGTACACAATTTAACTTAAAAGAACCTTTTAAAATTATAAGTTCATAAAATCATATAGGTAGAATTATGATTTTAACAACTACATATCTATAAATAGGATGAATTTATCCATCGCAAAGAGCCTCACTTAGAACCCCATGAAGATAGACACCGGTAAATTACCCTTTTGAGGAGGAGGACGAGCATGTGTAGTGCTCAGATGTGGGAACGCGTCATTCATTCCATTTACAAATGTGGTACCTCATGCCATTAAAAACAGTCTTCAAACATGGATTCACGAGTGATACAGCTATTAGATACGGTATGTAGTTTAGAGGAATGGTGATCATTCAGAGATCCGTCGCTTTCCAGGTTAGGGAAGATGATATTCAGGTAATGTGATTCTAAATTTTTGCCCACAATATAAACGAGTTAAAGTATTCTTTGTGGAGAAATTAAAGTGGACTCATTCAATAATGAGAACTAATAGTTGATTCGGTTATATCTATATTATTAAAAGTAGAAGATCCTTAAATAATGGCTATTTATAAAAATTACTATTCAATCCTCAATTTTATAATAAATAATAATAATATCAACTCTTATATCAATTACCGATTAATTTAATAAAGATATACTTATTAATTATTTCATGTTTATATTTTTTTTAACCACTTTTGTTCTTTATATTATTTATCTTTCCAGTTGTTAACTGTATTATATAAATTTTCTTCGCGTATTTCTCAACCCTCCTTTCCTACTTATATCACAACTTTGCCTTCCCAAAAGCCATAACAAAAAAATCACTATGATTACTTAAACAAAATTTATTACAATTTTGTTTTTTGTGCTATTGAATTTAATTCATGGCTCAGACAATAAAAATGCACATCTGTTAATAAATTTTGTTCATTGCGCTAATAAATTTATCTCATGGCACATGCAATGTAAGTACGCATCTATTACTGTACTTATAAAATCAAAAAGAGATTGAATTATATTGGTAACTAGTGTTAGACGGTAGTTTTGATTAATGCATATATTTAGGTGCTTTTGACGGAAACCTAAAGGTAAATATGAATTAAGTGAAATATATATAAAAGGAAATACTCATTAAGCTATCACCTTTCAAGGTCTTTGATTAGATGCGGTGTCATGTTTATTAGTGTGTTCCTTCATAATATCGATGTACAAAGTTTCTCCCGGTGATATTGAAGGCTCTCCACTCCTAAGCAATGCTATTAGACTCAGGTTGGGAGGTAGAGTCGGAAATGAGAAGGTATCAATTGTCACGAGGATCAAACCGAGGTATAAAAAAATTACAATGTTACCATATTTTACTTATAAAGTAAAATTATCTACATCTGAAATTTAAAAGTTAAGAACCTTTTTTTAATTTACTTTTTGTTTTTTTCAGATTTATATTTATTTTATTAGTAAACTGATGCATTTTCAAAGAAAGAAAAGAAAAGATAGTATAATCTCCCATAATACTCATTGAGTCCTATAAAAATTGAGTTGAACCGATTAAGTTAATAATCACTTTTACTATTACTTTATTGATGATCGAAGGATAACGCAATCCAATTTTATGGAGGAGTCAAATTGAAATAAATTGAATTAATGGATCAATTTAGATTTTACAATAACATTGTTATCATTAACGCTTATAATAAACAAGATCAAATTTCTAATCCAAACAATTAAAATAATTGGGATTAGTTAGAAAACTAATAACGTGTGCTGATCAAGAGTACATTACATAGGGTTGCGTGATATCCTAGGCGTGTAAGCAGTAAGCTATAACTCTTAATGATGCATGTGATGGCAATTTCTAGAACATCAATACGGAGGGTTTATAGAAACGTTTCTCCACGTATAAGTCACCGTTGTTTCATTGCCTCCATTGAATGTACATTGAGATGTACAGGACACAAAACATGTCACCAAACCACTAGCACGATTCTAAGATATTTCTCACGAGGCATGCGTGTAAGGATCTACAGGAATTACGTAAATAATTCTCGTCCACCAAATGGTGTGTGGACGTTATACGGTTGAATATAGATAAAAGATTTATTAATACTAATATATAATTTATTTAAAAGAGTTATTGATAATATTTAAATTTATGTTAATGATAATAGGTATATTTTAAAAAATTATGATTTATATTTGTAAGTATTGAATTTTTTTTTTAATATATGTACGTTATTAATTTATTTACGTGGTATAATAATATTCTCAGGTTTTGAATGTGGGATGTGGGTGTATGATAGGGACATCATCGTACTAATTGGGTGAATGAGAATGCAATATGCACTGTTCTCCAAATGGAGAGACAATTAACATTAGAAATCAATACGAGTTCGTGAATGAGCTAAGGACTGTACTTAGCTCCCAATAGTGACATGGTTGGTAAGAGTTATTATCCAACTACTAGTTTTTGTTAAGTGATTGGTTCATATATTATAAAAGGAAGCTAAATTATCATAAAAGACATGTTTAAGTTCTTAGTTTGGAAATAAGATTAATTGGATATGATATACTATAATATATTATATGTTATGAATTTATAATGTATAAATATTAATAAAACATTAATTAAATAGTTTTCAAATCAATTATTATTCATGATTTATATATATATAATATATTCACATCTTATTGCTATGTGGTATGTATTACTCACCATAGTTTACTAAAATATGCTTAAATTCAAATGTCATCAAGAGTGAATAAAAGGGAATTGTTTCTTTTTTGAATCCTCTAATCTTGCTATCTTATTCGATGGTTACTTATCCCTGCCCTTAAACGACTACCGAGAATATATATATAAATATATAATAGGAAAAGAAAAAAAAATATATATAGAAGCCAAAGGTACATGATTGTTCGAAAGTCAGGGATGCCAAAAATATTTGTATCCTTTTGTTTGAGGAACCTAATTTTGTCTTCGGTAGCCAAGTGGAGAGAAACATGACAACGTAAGAGCAAATGAAGGTATATAAATATGTGATTTTCTTTACCAAACCAACTGTCCCTATTTTTCCTTTCCCTTTTCTTTTATCTTTTTTTTTTTTGTTTTTTTCCTCCCCCTTGTCTTCATTTCTGTTGAAACCATTCGAGTAATCCACGAGTTAATTATCGCGTGAAACATTGAATTTTGATGCAATCTAATGTTCCTCCATATTTACTCCTTGAGTACGCAAGATTCGACGGACAGATTTGAAAAGGAAATAATGTTGAAAATCTAATTACATAGCCTTAGATCTAGAATCTTGAATTGAATTGAAAAAGATCTGCCGGATTTGGAGGGTGGATTCATTGGATTCTAGCTACTTGTCACATTCTAATCTAAACAGCTTGAACCTCTCTTCCAACACCAACCGACTCCTCAACATATTAAGGTTAATGTGGACAAGTATAAAATCAAAGATAACTCATGCTCTTTGGTAAAATTGTAACTTTCATCAACAACTTCTAAAACTTCATCTAGGAAATTGATTAGCTCTAGAAACTGAAGAAACTTTATTGCTTAGCATCCAATTGTCAATAAAACTCTAAAATTCCATAACACTTTTTTAATAAAACTTCATAAAATTCACCATTTACAAATTATCAAGTCCTTGAGATGAAACCAAGTTAAACTTTGATTTGAGTTGAATAAAATTTTGGTTTTAGGTTGGTAAAAAGGTGTTTAAGCTTAGAAAACTTTGGAACTCAAAATCCTAGATTTTGGAATCTGAATGAGGGAAAAATAAAGAAGTTTGGATGGTAATAAGAGAGAACTGGTTGGCTGATCCATAAGAGGAACCATCCAGCTGGTTCCTAATTAAAAAAGAAAAGAAAAAAAAAAAGAAAAAAGCCCACACAACAACTAAAGAGAACCTGTGAACTAGTTTACACTTGCTACATTTGTAGCTCGTCCTCCTTTGTAGAAACCCTTTGAAAACTACTACCAATCATGTCGAACCTCCACCCAACTTCGAAAATACTATGATTAAAGACCAATACCAACTTCAGTACTTATTAAACCCCAAAACCCACATCAAAAAGTGTTCAACCACAGCTCTACAACTCCATTTCAACATCAAATACACTAACTTCTGAAACTTGCAAATAAATAGAAGAAGGAGAAGAAGAAACTTATTTACGCAGCTCAAACACTTAGAATAACTCAAAAATGAAGCTAAACACCACCATGAACTGTAAAGAACAACTTGCTTTAGATTCTTTTCATGCTTAAATCCAAGAAGACTCCTCTAAAATGGGGTACTAAGCATATTAACAAATTTGATTAAGGATAACCTTTAGGAAACTTACCTAAGGCCCTTAATGAAGCTGCCCTTGATGTTGATTAGAGAGGGTTAGGTCTAAATTTGTCAAAAGAAGAAAGGGTTTAATGAGGAGAGGGTTTATACTAAACGAGGGGTTTAAGGAAATGGTAGCTAAGTTTTAGGATTAGGGAAGATGCCTTAAGTCCACTTCTCTAAAATTTAAAAAACGACAATATTTTTAGAAGTATTTTTCTTTGAGTTATTTTTGGGTGTTACATCCTCCCCCTTGAAAAAACTTTCCTCTACGAAAGTTTACTTGGATTTAAAATAACTTTAGCTATCTTTTGTTCATCTCTTCTTCCATATCTTGACTAGCTTCTTATTTTAAGTGATTTTCTTATTGGACCTTCATAAAGGGAATTATCATTTTTAGCTCATGAATTTTTCTATCAACTACCTTAAGAGATTTCTCAATTGAAGTAAGATTCAACTATAAATCCAAAGTCTCTAAGCCTACCACTTGAACCTTAGACTGTTATGATCTTTGATTCGATTTAGGCACAAACTTCTTTAGCATTAACATATGAAATACGTTATGTACTCCATCTAACTTTATTTGCAAAGTTATCCTATAAGCCACTTTTTGAATTCTCTTAAACACCTTGAATGACCTAATGTATCTAGGACTTATTTTTCCTTTTAACCTAAGCCTAATTACACCTTTAACTGAATAGATCTCTAATAACACCTAATTACCAACTTGAAATCCCAATGATCTTCTTCTCTTATCTATATAGCTTTTTTATCGACTTTGAGCTACTAACATCTTTTGTTTGATTAATCTGAGCTTGTTAAAGGTTTTTTGTACAATCTTAGGTACCAAAAGTTATCTTTCTCTCACTTCATCTTAATAAATGGGGGATCTACACTTCTTACCATACAACACCGCATAGGGTACCATTTGTATCGTGACTTGATAACTATTATTGTAAGAGAATTCCACTAAAGGAAGATGTTCATCCCAATTTCCACCAAATTCAGGAACGCAAGCTCTTAATATATCTTCAATTATTTGGATAGTCCTCTAAGATTGTTGATCAGTTTGTAAATGAAAAGTTATACCGAACTAAAGCTTTATGCCCAATTCTTTTTGCAAACTCCTCTATAACTTACTTACGAATTGAGTATCTTTGTTTGAGGTATTATCACTAGCACCCCATGTAGTCTAATCACCTCTTGGACATAAGCTTTTACCAACCTTTCCAAATAATAACCTATATTGATTGGAATGAAATGAGCCCACTTGGTCAATCTATCTACCATCACATAAATTGTGTCATGCTTATCTTTGTTCTTTAGAAGATGAGTAACAAAATCAATAGTCATGTGCTCCCACCTCCATTTAAGCACTAGTAAGGGTTGCAACTCACTTGCTAACTTCTTGTGCTCAAACTTAACTCTTTGACATGTCAGGCATTGAGAGAAAAACTTGGCTATAACACGTTTCATATTCCTTTACTAGTAGTGACTATTCAAATCCTTGTACATCTTGCTACCTCTGGGGTATATTGAATATGATAAATAATGAACTTCGTTCAACACTTCTTTTTTCAACTTTGAGTCCTTTGGTATACATATTCTTATCCCATATTTTAAGATCCCCTCAGTATCAATTATGAATTCAGGTGTCTTCCCTTACTCTAGTTTGCTCTTTATGTCTTGAATTTCAAGATCCTCATCTTATATTACTTTACTTCAATCTACCATAGTTAGCTAAATGCGTAAACTTGCCAATCTTACTCCTGCTTCTCTTGCCACAACATCCAAGTTTAACCTATGCATATCTTCAAGTAAGTGCCTACGTGTAGTGATCAATGCAAAAAATTTAACCCTACTTCTTTCTGCTAAGTGCATCTGCCATCACATTTGCTTTCCTCGAATGATATGGTATATCTAGATCATAATCTTTAATCAGCTTTAACCATTTACATTGTCTCATATCTAGTTCCTTTTGAGTAAATATGTACTTTAAGCTTTTGTGGTATGTAAAAATTTTACACCTTTCCTTATATAAGTAATGCCTTTATAGTTTCAATGCCAAAAGAACTGCTACTAACTCCAAATTATAAGTCAGGTGGTTCTTCTCATAGGGTTTTTGTTGTCTAGAAGCATAAGCTATCATTTTCCAGTCTTATATCAAAACGTACCCCAACCCTTGGTTTGATGTATCACTAAATATGGTGAACTCTTCTCTACTCTTGGGTAAAGCTAATACTGGGGCTATAACTAACTTTTCCTTTAAACTTTTGAAAGTTAAACTCACACTGATCGTCCTAATCAAACTTTACACTTTTTCTCATCAATCTTGTGAGAGGAGTTGCTAACCTTGAAAATCCTTACACAAATCTTTTATAGTATCCTACAAATCCTAAGATGCTCCCTACCTCGATCACTATTTTTAATTTGGGCCAATCTTCAATTGCTTTTACCTTCACGGGATCCATTGATGTCCAATACTTTTCCACTACATGTCCCAAAAAACCACTTGATTAAGCCAAAACTCCCACTTATTGAACTTAGCATACATCTTTCATCCTGTAGTCTGCCTAATACTAGTTTTAGATGCTCCTCATGCTCTTCCTTGCTTTTGGAATATATTAAAATATCATCTATAAATACAATAACAATCTTGTCTACAGTCTTTGAATACTCGATTCATTAAATCCATGAAAGCAACTAAGGCATTTGTTAGCTTAAAAGGCATCATTGAAAACTCAAAGTGTCCATAATGCGTCTTGAAAGCAATTTTTTGTATATCTTCATCCTTAATCCTCAACTAGTGGTAGCTTGACCTTGAATGAATTTTTGAAAACACTTAGGCTCCTTGCAATTAATCAAACAAATCGTTTATCGTGGGAAGAGGTACTTATTTTCAATGTGACTTGGCTCAATTCCTTATAATCGATACAAAGTCTCATACTCCCATCCTTCTTCTTGATAAATAAGACTAGTGCTCTCGATGGAGAAGTATTTTGTCTGATGAATCCTTTATCTTACAAGTCCCATAGTTGGTTCTTTAACTCCAATAACTCTATTAGAGCCATTCTGTACACTTGTTTTAAAATTTAGGTTATACTAGGTACTAGATCAATACAAAACTCTTTAACCACATGTGCTTGCTTTATCTTCACTAAGTTACTAGTTCCAACCAACATTATGGCTAATACACTCTTACTTTATAGCTCATATGTAGACAAGTTAGCCAGCCTCTATGCATCTAACTTGAAGCTGAAAACATCTTCACCTTCTAAGGTGAAGTGCACCACTATACCAAAACAATCAATGATAACTCGATATCTTGCTAACTAATTTGCTTCTAGAATCACATTAAAGTCTATCATCTCCAATCTTAAAAGATTTGTTGGCAACACCTTTCCTAAAACCTCTACACTAACACCTCTACAAATTATTTCCAAAGCTCCCTTAGCTTCCAAAGGAGTGCTTACACTTAAGGATCTAGTTAAACATTCAAGAAGCAAACCATAGGTTCATACAAATACATTAAAAACATAAGAATTCATGGTACTAGTATTAAACAAAAGATAAGTTCTACAAGAGTATCTAAGTAGTGTATCTACAACTATATCCTCATTAGGTAAGTCTTAATACCACTAATGAAGTGTAAAAACACTAGTTGGGGTCCTTTGCCTCTAGCCATTGGAATGAGCTGCTTGGCCTGTGCTTTTACTGGAGGTCTAGTAATCTGTTGGGTTACTCTAGTTTGGCCGCTTCCTAGCCTCTCTATGTAATGTGTAGCTAAGTATCCTCTTTAGGTGCATATGTCACAAAAAGAGAGTGGTATAGACTTATTGGTACAATCACTATTGAAAATAGCCTGTCTTCCTATAAGAGAAGCAAGTGCAGTTGGCTACTTATAAACTCTAAACTCATATGATCCATAACATCTGGGGTACTTAACAATAGGTGAAACTAGTATTAGAGGAACTGGAGGCACTGACTTAATCTAAACTGGAGGGAGTGCCTTAATCATCGATGGAGTCATCATTTGGGGCATCTTTTCATTGCCTTGCACCAAAACTCCTAAGGTTGCTCTTTTTCCTAACAAGGAACCTAATTAACTAGCTAATGTTACCTTTTTCTTCTTTAAACTTCTTCCCATGTGCTTTACATTTTTGACATTCTATACATAGGTCTCAAGCTAGAAAGTAAATACAACATACTCTAACTTGAGCTCTAAGCCACTAAGGAATTGGTGGACCCTAGCTCCATTGTTAGCCCTCATAGCAATTAGTAAAATCTTGAACAATCTACTCAACTTAGCCTCAAACTCTTTTAGAGTCTTGTTGCCATACTAGCAACTAAAACATGCTTCTTGCATCTATATCTTACATCAATAGGGAAAAATTTGGCATAAACACATTCTTGAACTCTTACCAATTGATAGGCCCATCAATTTTCCTAGGCTCATCTAAGACCCACAACCAACTATTCAGAATTTTGATTGGCTAAAAGATCCAATCGAGCTTAAATTATAAACTAAAACTAGAAATATTAATAAAAATGATTCTGTAAGTTTGAATTTAAGAAAATAAGTAATAAAATAAAATAATATAAAATTTTCAAATTTTAAGTATATTACTTGTTATTTATCGAAAATATATAAAATACATTCTAATAATTAATGAATCACTAGAGATAAATTATATGCACACTAAAAATCATAAAATAACCTAAATAATATTTAGGAATATTTATTTGTACTATATATGAATTTACATGTAGGTAGAAATACGCGTAATTACTTAAAATATGCGAAATGTGCTAAAATAATGCTAAATAATTAAATAAAATTCATAATTAATTAAGAAAAAATAAATAAAAATCATAAAAAATAAGGACTGATCTAGATTTAGGTCGAGGAAGTTGGGGAAAAGAATAAAAAATTCATGCAATTAAATTAGAACAACTAAAAATGCAAATTGGAAGAAGATGAAGTAACTGTCTAATCAAATTAATGTATAATAATTTCTCAAGATCTCTATAAATGCCCCAAATTTTTCAGAAGCTCATTTTGGATGTTTGGAGTTGTAGAAAATTTGAGGGAGGCAAAATTGAGAGGTAATTAGGGTTTTTACAAAAAAGTACAAAAAATTGTATAGTTGAGGCTTCTAAGGAAAACCTAGACTCGATGAATAGCTGGGAGTAGATGACCACCACCACCATATGGTGGTGGCAGCACCTAAATGGGCTGACACACCCATAGCCATCGACGGTGACCGGAGCCACCAGTTCTGGTAAGTCCCAATTTCTACCCGATTTTTCTTAAATTGTTAAAAATATCAAAATTAGTTAGAAAATTATGAAACTTGTTATTATGAAATATTTTTGTATTTATTTTTTAGAAAAAAATATTATTTTGATGAAAATATGTCTCGTAATATATGGTCCTTAAGAAATTATGCAAAATCAAGGATATTTCGGTTTAGAAATAAATAGGTTTAGGAGTGTAGTTTAGAGCTCAAAATTTTTCTATAGATTATTTAGATGATATAAAATAGTAACACAAAGATCTTTTTCAAAAATGAATTTTCAAAATTTTTAGATAATTTTTAGGCCTTAAAATAATGTATAAAATGGCTTATTTTTGGTTAATTAAGTAATTAAATGGTTAATTACTGATTTGATGAATAATTATATGTTTTAGGATGTTGAAATCTGATAAAGTATGATACTTGTAGCATTTAAGGTGTTAGATGTAATTATTAAGGTAATTATGTAGTAAATAAACAATAGGGAAAAATAGTAAATTTTAAGTTAATTTTGTGAATTAGGGTAATTAGGTGTAAAATCTGATTTGGGATAAATTTAGACATTTTGAAATGTTAATTGATGTTGGGAGATGGTAATTAGAGTGATAGAAATATTAGATGTATGTTATGTACATAATAGGTGATAATACATAATATGCAATTATTGAAAATATAATAAATAGAAGATATTAGAATAAAAATTGATATTATATAAATAATAGGGATATATAATAAATTTGATAGAAATCTTGAATTTATGTAATTATATGAAAAATATAAAAATTTCTCACATCAGGAGTAAATTCAGTACACTAATAAGGATTTAAGTATACTGAGTGGAATAAAATACCGATTAGGGATAACGATGGTATTTAGGATATCTGGAAGTAATATGATTAATTTCATATTATGGGTTTAAATGAGTTTATAGGATTCATGTATAAAACAGTATTTAGAAACTGAACTAAAACCTGATTTAGAAATCGATGCAGAAATTGAATTAGAATTTAGCTCCAAACCAAGAATAATTGTAAAAGATTTGAGAACTTAGATAATTTGACATATTAAACCCTAAACTAAAGATAACAATAAGTATTATAGGATAAAACAAACCTATGACAATTATATGAAAATTGAGACAATGTTGGTATTATAGGGATCATTGGCAATGGACTAAACGAGTTCTACTTCGAGTGAGCAAGCGAGGAGTTGAGGTAAGTTAGGATTAATACGTTGCTGTATTTTTTAGGCTTGAGATTATGCTTGGTTGTGCTTATTAGATAGTTAGTTGTGTGCATGTGCTTAAGTACGAGTGATGTTATGATTTTGTTTATTGTTTTGGCTTGTATTGTATGAAATGATTGATCACCCTAAACTGAACTTAACAGATATATGATTTGTAATCATAAATCAAACTTGCATGGAAATCCATTAGGGAAAACATACGATTCTCCTGCCAAATACCGATTCCTTCGAAAGGGATAACGCTGGATAGCATAATAGGTCCCTTTTTCATCCTTAGTCGAACTAAGTAACAGGTGAAGAGGTCGTAGCAAGGGTGAAGTCAATGGCTCGAAGGTAGTCGCGGGAGGAGCGATGTGTCTATTGCACAAGTCTAAGTTTGGTCGTGAGCTGTTGCATTAATAGCAATTCCTTTACCTGGATTAGAGCAGGTGTAATTTCTCTAATCTCATGACAAGTTGGACAATGTTGTGTGATAACATTTGCTTGAATATGCATTGCACCTAATAATTTGGTTGATAACCTTGTTTATGTTTGTGGTATAGTTTAAGTCCTCCATCTTGACTTACTAAGTTGTGATTGCTCACATCTTTATAGATATCGTTGTAAGTACTGGCTAAGAAGTGACTTACAACTATTCTGAAGCTAGCAATTGCTAGATCTTGGGAAAAGAGGAAAAACATTTGAAGAACAGATATATATTTTTAAGATTTAAGCTCTTATTTTAGAATTTTTCATTTCTGAATAATGTATTAACTAGGAAATAGATCATGGTGAAACACTATAAACGTTAATTATAATAACTAATTCTAATATATATATATATTTTCTTACTTTTTTAAGTAAATGACTTATTTCAATTACAAATAGTCTACTTTAAAGTAGGTTAGTCATAGATACCTTGTGTAGATCAGGTCTAGGATAGTGGTTGTAAGGCCAACTTTTATTTTAAAATGGATTGCACGGCGGGATTGTTACGACTTTATCGCTTCGAGATGTGACAGCTCATTAGTTTACCAAGTAACAGGGATTTCTTTCAATTTGTATGTAGCATAGTTTAGCTTTCTTTCATTAGGAACATGAAAAGTAACAAAAGTGTATTCTAAATCCTCCATCTATATATCTATTACTAGATAATTTACACCATTTGGATTAAAGTCATGAAGGTGCTGTGCAAACTTGTCCAAGCAAATAACTTTCTTTCTCTTAGGGCAGTATGCTGAGCCAAAACCCCAATCAAATAATTCATTATCTCAAGAAGCATGGTAGAGGTATCGGGAGTCTAACTTTGTCTCTCCTAATCAACTTGAGATCATAGGCTTCTTTGAGTATCTAGCCTTATCGGTACTTTAGAAACCCTTTGTCGTAGAGTTCTAGGGGGCAATCGATCATCTGGGGTGTCCTATCAATCCCCTTAAGTGGAATCGGGCCTAAAAGTCTCCTAAGTGCCATACTATAGGAAAGAAAAGGAGATAACATACAAAGATTAAAAGAGTAAGTCAAGAAGCAAGATTAGGAGGGAGATAAGAAACTCGCAATTAAACAGGAGAGTTAGCTACAAACAAAAAACACACATTAGCACAAAAATCAATAATTCCAACAATGGTAGCAAACTAAGACTTGACATGATGATTTGCAAGTTTCCTACTTTAAGGATCCATCTCCTAATTAATTCTAAGATCAATAGCCCAATTGATCTCATTATCCTTTTGTTGGAACCTCTATGATCAATTAGCCTAGAAAACTCTTGCATCAATTCACCTAAGTTTCCTATGATCAATAGCTTAGTTCCCTTCTTGATCCTTCATCTTGAATCCCACTAAGATTCTCAAATCTCAATTTTGATACCTCCTAAATTGTAATGCCCCAGGACCTTAGTGGGCATTATAACCTACCACATGCCCCTATTAGCTAGGAACATGCTAAGGCACTATGGCCACAATTATCAAAAGCTATACCTATAACATTATCATAATCCATTCATATCTCTAAATTAAATCTCAAAAATAGTAGGAAATATAATCTACTCGACAACCACATAAACTTGAAAATAAGTCATCATCTCATCTTATGGGAGAACATCTCAATCCTAAAGATAAGACCAAAACATAACATCTCAATGGAGTCTAAGATGCTCTTGAAACCGTAATAATTAGAAAAAAATGATCGAAGAGTCTACACACTCCTTAACAAAACCTCAGGTAAAACTAACATAACTAAGGAGTCTATCTCCCCAAAACTAAAAAAAAAAAAAAATCCTCTTGTAATAACTGAGTCTCCAAACAGAATAAGACTCATCCTTTAATCCTAAGCAAACATCAAAAGCTACCAACTCTTGTACTCCCTCTCAATCCTTAATCATCATAAAAATAAAGACACTTGACTCTCTCCTCCTCCTGAATATCATCAACAGGTGACTCCTCGAAAATAATATAATCATCTATACCTGTGCTTGAAAAGATAAAAGAGTAAGACAAGTTTGAGTACCAAGAGCACAAACTCGTATGGATGCTAAGCTAGTTCATACACACAAACATAATGCAATGAAACATACAACAAGTTATTGTATTGAATTTTAAGCCAACAAACAATAAAATGGGAACTCATGACATCACCACAGAAAGATCTTATGCATATATACATACACATACATATATATAAGTTTTCCTTTAGAGCTCTTAATACTTAAAGTCCAAAGTCCTTAAACCTAGTTTTAGCTGCATTGTACAACATGTGTATCTACTAGAAAATCCCCACATGTGATTAGTAGGTGCGATCATATGGAATTGCCATTACGAGCTTGTAGGACGAGCTAGTCAAGTACAACCAACAAGTAACAAGTTAGATTGGATATAACTTAGTCCAGTTGGTTCATATCTATCCTAATAAGCACATCCATACAATCAAGCATCACATGCCTAAACAACTAAATGAGACTAAAAGTAAACCCAAGTAGTGATAAAAGAAGTGACTCGAACAAGAGAACCTAGTAACAATTTCGATAGACTAGTCTTAGACAATTTACATTACTAAACCTAGGATATCCAATATAATTTCCCAAATCCTGAATATCATCAACTTCTTAAGATCACTACTTCAATAGCTTTAGCTACTTTCCACATCAAAATTTAAAGAGCTTCAACCTCTCAACCAACACCAACCAACTCCTCGACGTACTTAGGTTAATACCAACAAGTCAAAAACCAAAGATAACTCATGCTCCTTTGGTAAGATTGTAACTTTCATCAACAACTTCTAAAGGTTTATCTAGGTTATCAATTAGTTTTAAGAATTGAAAAGACTTTACAGCTTAGAATCCAATCCATAAAACTCTAAAGCTCTATAACACTTGTTTAACAAAACTTCATACAATTCACCATTTATAGATCATTAAGTGCCTAAGGTGAAACTTAGTTAAACTTTGATTTAAGTTAAGTAAAACTTCAATCTTAGGTTGTTAAAAAGGTATTTAGAAGCTTAGAAAATCCTTTGGAACTTAAAATCCCTAGTTTAAAATTCTGAATGAGGGAGAAATAAAGAAGTACGAATGGTAACAAGGGAGAACCTGTAGGTCAGTTCTTAGGTGATTCGGTAAGTCGATTCCCAAAAGAAAAAGAAGAACAACATTGCAACTAAAGAGAATCGACAAATCAAATCAAGAGAGTGCTAGTTTACACCTACTGCATTCGTAACTCATCCTCGTTTGCATAAGCACTTCGAAAACCACCACCAACCATCTCAAACTTCCACCCAACTTCAAAAAATTACAATTAAACATTACTACCAACTTCAGTACTCATTAAACTCCAAAACCCACATTAGAAAGAATTCAATCCCAGTTTACTACTCCATTTCAACATCAAATACACTAATGTCTCAAACTTGGAAATAAGTAGAAGAAGAAGAAGAAACTTACTTGCATAGCCTAAACACTTAGAATAACTTGAAAATGAATTTGAATGCCAATAAGAAATGTAAAGAACAACTTGCTTTTAGATTCTTTTCATGCTTAAATCTAAGAAGACTCCTTTAAAACGTAGTACTAAGCATAGAAACGAATTTGATTAAGGATAACATTCAGGAATCTTACCTTATGCCCTTAAAGAAGTTGCTTTTGATGCTGATTAGAAAGGTTTAGGTCTACATTGCTAAGATAGGAAAGGGTTTAATGAGGAGAGTTATTTGGAGAGGACTTATACCTCATGAGGTGGAGTTTAAGGAACCGATAGCTAAGTTTTAGGATTAGGAAAGATGTCTTAAGCCCACTTCTCCAAAATTTCAAAAATACTATTGGTTCTAGAGATATTTTTCTTTGAATTATTTTTGGGCATTATAGGTATGGTTTAGTTAATATGTATGACTACTTGTTTTAAATACATTAGAGACAACTCTGATGAGATAAAACCATACGTATAAAGGCATAATGGTAAACTTCTCTTTTCATGAGAAGATTATATATATAGCCTTCAAATGTGAGGATAGGTTAGAGAAAAACTTTAATAATACTAATACGTCATATAGATAAATTAATATCATATAGTGCTAATAAAATTTTAGTATGTAAAAATATAATAAACAATTTTCTAAAATCTATGTGTGGAATGTTGTATTTCGATGCCAATGAAAACATTCTTAAAGATATAATTATTAGGTACTATTTGAAGTGTTGAGAGAATGATGATGAGATGAGATCGAATTCCATGGTTTTCCAAATTCCAAGTTAGAGAAGTTGGCATCTAGTCCAACTGGTAGACCGAAAATGATTATAGATTTTGGCCATAATGTAAATGAGTCTAATTCTTCGGTTCTTGCTAACACAATAACAATTAATAATTCATGGATGCCACTATATACTTGAATTAGTTGTGAGCTTATACAATTCATTAAAACAAAAAAGAAAAAAATCTTATTACAGTGAAATATAAATTAATATGAAAATCTAAACTACAAATATATATATATACAAAAATAAAATAATAACCTACCCAAATCCTTTAGTAAACAAATTGATCGAATCTCCTTGGTCTTCTTCTTCTTCCTTTTTTTTTTTCTTCTTTACTCTTTGGTTTGGTATGCGTGTGCACTTTATTTTTGGTTTTGTTCTTTTTCTTTTCTTTTTACGGTTTGTGTGTATGTCTACTGCTTTGTTTCTTTTTCTTTCTTTTTTTCAGTTTTGAAGGTGCAGAATTTCCA